>JAWNPL010000102.1:600000-960846 GCA_035047545.1 Drosophila paranaensis | reverse complement strand
ATTTTGAGAATTGCCACCTCTCTTATTTTGAGAGATGCCACATCTCTCGATTTAGGTGCGTGTTCTTGCTAAGGTAAGGCAATCGAGATAAATCGAGAGAGGTGGCATCTCTAAGCTTCGATTCTAATTGAAACTGTCTGGCTACCTCCAATGAAAAGTTTTAATCTGCAGCTAATTTAGGCGGCGACAGTGGGGATTTAAGGTTAAATTTAAAAAAATGTAATGTGATAGATGCCCCTGTGGGCTACTGGGACGTGAAATAGTATTTAGCTGCCGGCTGCGTCCGGCTGCAACGTTCTTACTTGTTATACCCTGAACCCATTAAAAATGGGAAATCAGGGTATAATGTTTTTGTTGAAATGTATGTAACAGGGAGAAGGAGGCGTGGCAGACCCCATAAAGTATATATATTCTTGATCAGGGAGACAAGCCGAGGCGATTTAGCTCTGTCCGTCTGTCCGTATGTATGAACGCGTCGTTCTCAGAACCTATAAGAGCTAGAGGCTTGAAATTTTTTACATAGGTTCCTGTATAGCACGAAAAAATCGAGTTTGTTAAAAAAATCGAAAACTGTCCTAATTTTAATGTTATCGATTAAAAATGAAATCTATGCTCAGTTATATAATTCTATATAATTTATCTTTATAGCTAGAGTGTTCAAATTTTGCATTTAGTGTTATGTGAGCTTTATACAATTTCGGTTTTTGTTAAAGTTTGGATACCACGTCCCCTTCGCCTCAAATTTGTAAGTCCCGTATTTCAAATACTAGAGACTTGTGCCTTGGCACATACACACATATGGATGACATGATCACGCCCAACAAATCAAAATCGTTGCTCTAGAAAAAAGTTACTAAACATTTAATTTCTCATAACATTGGCATACAAATAGCAGCCCAAGAACAGCTGGCGCAACGACTTGCGCTTGTGTGTGCGTGCGCCTGTGCGTGTGTGTATATAATTTGCTTGTAATGAACGTACATATGCATGCGTATATAAAAGAAATAAAGAATGCTTGGAATAGCGGTTCTTCGCAGGATACAGGGTATACCCTAGTCGAGCGGTCTCAACTAGAGTTTTCTTTCTTGTTTATAGTTACACGTGTACAGATACAGATGCGCATTTACATTCTCTCATGCACATGTCGAGTCAAAATCAAAATGACAACCGAACAACGTAAGGGAGAAAAAAAAAACGAATAGACACAGTAGCCAAAGTATCTTTGTTTTAATATATGCATATGTAGATTTATAGGTGTTTGTGTGTGTGTATAGTGGGGGTTTAATTAAAAATAGACACAGAAATGATCGACGCCTAGCTGACGCAGCTACTGGTGTATCTGCGACTATCTCTTGGTTCTTATATGAAATCTGTTTCATTAGCATTAGCTAAATCTCATAGCGAGCATGAATGGTTTTATCGGTTTTATGAAATAGTTAGAGCGATATATATATATATATATATATATATATATATATATATATATATATATATATATATATATATATATATTCTTGATCTAAATAGTCAATACAGTGGACTCTGAGGTTTGTATAAATGGGTTAATATACATAAGTTGCATGCGTTCTATTTGGACACGTAGTGTATCTTGCTTGACAGCTTTTATGATGCATTTTAAGTTTGGGCTTTGACTTACAATTGATATGCTGTTTAATAAAAATTAGGTTGTATCTTTTTTGTTGCAGATAATGAAATTTGAGTTGTTTGTTATATAACAACAAGCCCAACTTCATGGATTTCCTTGTTGCGTGGATGACAACTGCATCAATTTAGACTGTCCTTTTTTATTCATAGCAACTAAAATGATGGCGATGGCAATTATATAATGCACATTGAAGATGAAATGCAGTTAAGAAGTTATATGAGATCAGTCAGTCAGTTTAGCAGTGAAACAATATAGAAGACACATATCCATCGAGTAAGAGAATCGCACACTCTAAGTTAATACACAGGTAAAAAGCGAAAAATCGCACAAGCAGCACCATGGAGTCCGAGTCTACGGAGCACGGAGTTATGCTAGACGGAAATGAAGATCTAATGACTATATCAAATACATCCACAAATGACGGTAGCTGTGACTTAAATGGATGTGCCAAAAAACCGGTGAGTAGCTACTGCTCAAAAATACGAGCACCGTTTGCCACGACCCCAGTGGGCGGAAACAATTAATTTTTTACCAATCCATAGATTTGTCAAAGGTAACGAAAATTGTTTTTTTCCGCCTGTCCGTCCGTGTGCCCGTATGTATGAACGCTTCGATCTCAAAACTATAAGGGCTAGAGACATTAAGTTTTAATGTTTTTGACAAAAACCAAATCGGAATTAAAAAAAAAAAATTATAATTAGTAGCTACTTGCTAATTTTGCTCTTAGTTATACGTGTATTTAATTCGATTTTGATTTTTACATATTTTAGCTAAGGCGCTATGCGTTTATGCCTGCGTATGGATGCGTATGCGTTGCTTGCAATATATATGTTAAATAACCATAGAATTTGTGGAGTATCTGCTCTGTAGTCTCCTGGACGATCAGTCTCGACTAGAGCAATCTTACTTGTTATACCCTGAACCCATTGAAAATGGGAAATTAGGGTATAATGGCTTTGTTAAAATATATGCAACAAGCTGAAGGAGGCGTAGCATACCCAATAAAGCATATATACTCCTGTTCAGCTCGACGAGCTGAATCGCGCATTTCAATGTCTCCCACACTACTGCGGTAGTGATTTGGGGATCTGAGTCCTATTCCTATGACAAATAGACTTGATGTTTAATGATATTAAGTAGTTTGTATAATATTTAATAGTTTAATGAAAGTTAGATGTTGAGTCCGCCTCGTCAGAATATTAACTGCTATAACTCGGATCCATTTGTTTATGCTCTACCTTGCCATCTGAGAATCTGGCCTACTTGCGTCCAGTCTTAACTAATATGTGAACAAAAATTTATTTATAATAATATAGTAATTATATACTATATATATATATATATATATATATATATATATATATATATATATATATATATATATATATATATCTTGATCACGGCGATTCTGATTTCTGATTCGATTTAGTCATGTCTATCTGTTCGTATGCATGAACAGAACCTATAAGAACTGGAGACTTTATGTTCGGTGAAATTTATGTTCGGTGTTGTGTGCTCAAGTTTGTTTAAAACATCGATATTAATACTTTTTCGAAGTGTAAAAATATATTGGCTTTGTGCAATGTCCGTCATGCTGTCCGTATGTCGCAAGCCATTTCCACGCTATTAAAACTAGAGACTTGTAATTTTGAATAAATACTCGTGTATGCTCTCATCCGATAAAGTGTCAAGATTTTCCCGATACGTCCACTAGTGGCGTGGCAAATCGGAAAATTAACTTGCATGCATCTCAGAAACTACTTCTAAAAGGGCTAGAGAGTTGAGATTTGGATTGAGCACTCACGTCGACATCCCTAGATCAAAAATTTATGGCGTCGCAAATTGGGTTAAACTGTATCTTCTACACTTTTAAAGCTAGAACGCCCAAATTTGTCATTAGTTTCTAGCTTCAATAGCGTGGAAATGGTTTGCGTTCATACGGACAGACGGACGGACAGCATGACGGGCATTGCACAAAACCAATATACTTTTACACTTCGTGAAAAAGTATAAAAATCTACAGCTTCTGAGCCAGTAACGCGCCACATAATGACATTTTTTATATGTATTGAAAAGAATATTTTATTAACACAAAATAACTAAATAAAAAAAAAAAAACCGAAAATATCAACATGATCGCACCGGGGTTTGAACCTACACCCACACCTCTACGCTCGCCAACGGACTTCTATCTCATTTTCATAGTTGCCACCCCTCATTTTGATGCCATCTCTCTCAATTTTGGTGCGTGCTAAGGTAAGGGTTCTAAGCTTAACTCCAAATTGAAAGTGTCTGATCACCTCCAATGAAAATTTTTATTCGGCAGCTAATTTGAGGGGCGACAGTGGGGATTGCAAATTAATTTTAAAATAGAATGCGATAGTAAAATATAGTATGAACAAGTAAGAAAACTCTAGTCGAGACCGCTCGACTAGGGTATACCTTGAACCCTGTGAAGAACCACTATTCCAAGCATTCTTTGTTTCTTCTCTATACATATGCATATGTACGTTCATTACAAGCAAAACATACACACACACGCACACACAAGCGCAAGTCACCTGTTCTTTGGCTGCTTTGCATGGCAATGTTATGGGAAATTAAATGTTTAATAACTTTTTTTCTACAGCAACGATTTTGATCAAACTTGTTGGGCGTGATCATGTCATTCCGTTAGCTACAGAAAAAGAAACTAAAAACGAATAAAATTAAAACAATTTGGGATCTCATAGTTCGTTATCGCCCTAAGCAATATAATTCATCCGTCAAAAGTCCTTAAAAAGGACCCATTTAAAAACCCTGAACCCTGCGAAGAACCGCAATTCCAAGCAATCTCCGTTTCTTCAATATACATAAGTATATATATGTTCATTACAAGCAACACATACACACACACATACACAGGCGCAAGCACACACAAGCGCAAGTCGGTGCGTCAGCTGTTCTTTGGCTGCTTTGCATGGCAATGCTATGGGAAATTAAATCATGTCATGTCATCCATATGTATGTATGTGCCAAAGCACAAGTCTCAAGTATTTGATATACGGGACTTACAAATTTGAGGCGAAGGGGGCGTGGCATCCAAAATTTAACAAAAACCGAAATTGCGTAAGGTCCAAATAATACTAAATGCAAAATTTGAAGACTCGAGCTAGAAAGATGAATTAGATAGAATTTTATAGCTTAATTTAGATTTTCGTTTTTAATCGATAACATTAAAACAATAACAGTTATCGAATTTAAGAAACAAACTCGATCTTTTCCTGATATACAGGAACCTACATTAAAAATTTGAAGTCTCTAGCTATTGTAGGTTCTGAGAACGACGCGTTCATACATACGGACAGACGGACGGACAGACGGACAGGGCTAAATCGACTCGGCTTGTCTCCCTGATCAAGAATATATATACTTTATGGGGTCTGCCACGCATCTTTCTGCCTGTTACATACATTTCAACAAAAACATTATACCCTGATTTCCCATTTTCAATGGGTTCAGGGTATAAAAAGTATTTCACAGTCGGTTGTGTCCGACTGCAACGCTCTTACTTGTTTTTCATTTAGTTGTATTTGATAGGATTTGGAATATTTTTAAACTTTCGCCTCAAATTTTCAAAATACGTATATCAAATTGAAACAATTTATAATACTAACTGCACTTATTGCTTTATTATAGTAAATTGTAACAACTAATACAATTTCAGTCCATAACGTCTGCCGATCCGACATCGTATGTGGCAAAGGCGAGAATTACACGTCCCACGCCACCGCCACCATCCAAGAATCCAATGCAATTTGTTCAAATCAAGCCATGCAATTTATATCAGACGGCGCAGCAGCAGCTTAAGAAGGCCGAAGAGGTCAAAAAGCTTAAGGAGGTGAAGAAAGAAGAACCCGAGGAATGGCAGAATGTAAGTACTATACGCTTTGAAACTCTATATATATATATATGTTATAAATATATATATATATATATATATATATATATATATATATATATATATATATATATATATATATATATATATATATATATATATATATATATATATATATATATATATATATATATATATATATATATATATATATATATATATAGTTGCGGTTAGTAAAATAGTAGTGCTGCACTACGCAAAGCATAAATCGATTAAAACAGTACTTTTTCTGAAGCAAAATTAAAGGATGAGCACTTTTTATTTAGAGTATAGTGTAAAGAAGATATTCCCGTCACTTTCTGTCAAAATTAGTTTAATTTTGACGATTGCATCGAGATGCCACGAAAATCGGCTGTTCGTAGAAAAATAGTAGGCCCGGATGTAATAAATTGAAAAAAAATTATAACAATGCCAAATTTAAATAGAAATATATTTAAATGAAGTGTGATTAATTATCTTATATTTGAGTAACAGAATTGCAACATTTTTTTTATTTTAATGGGAGGGGAAAGCATTTCTAAACTAAATAGGGAATTCCACCTGTCAGACCTAAAAATCAGGGAAAACTTATACAAAAAATTGAAAATATTGTTGGATACACAGCTTCAATGGTATTTAGCTCCATTCACTATAACAAGAAGCCTGAAAAACCAAGTGGCACATTTGAAACTAACTTGGTAGTGGATCCACCAATTGTGTGTTACGGTAGGATTAATCCGTTAGCTACAGAAAAAGAAACTAAAAACGAATAAAATTAAAACAATTTGGGATCTCATAGTTCGTTATCGCCCTAAGCAATATAATTCATCCGTCAAAAGTCCTTAAAAAGGATCCATTTAAAAAACAAGTAAGAAAACTCTAGTCGAGACCGCTCGACTAGGGTATACCCTGAACCCTGCGAAGAACCGCAATTCCAAGCAATCTCCGTTTCTTTAATATACATAAGTATATATACATGTTCACCACAAGCAACACATACACACACACATACACAGGCGCAAGCACACACAAGCGCAAGTCGGTGCGTCAGCTGCTTCTTTGGCTGCTTTGCATGGCAATGCTATGGGAAATTAAATCATGTCATGTCATCCATATGTATGTATGTGCCAAAGCACATATGATATACGGGAGTTACAAATTTGAGGCGAAGGGGGCGTGGCATCCTAAATTTAACAAAAACCGAAATTGCCTAAATTTGAAGACTCGAGCTAGAAAGATGAATTAGATAGAGTTTTTTAGCTTAATTTAGATTTTCGTTTTTAATCGATAACAATAAAACGATAACAGTTATCGAATTTCTGAAACAAACTCGATCTTTTCGTGATATACAGGAACCTACATTTTAGGTTCTGAGAACGACGCGTTCATACATACGGACAGACGGACATGGCTATATCAACTCGGCCTGTCATCCTGATCAAGAATATATATACTTTATGGGGTCTGCCACGCCTCCTTCTGCTTGTTACATACATACGCCTTCCAACAAAAACATTATACCCTGATTTCCCATTTTCAATGGGTTCAGGGTATAAAAAGTGCTATACCGCCAAAAATTTCAATGTGCAAATTTCTCAGAATCCGGCACATCAATAGATGGGGCACCGTACAGTATGCGAATGAAAGCAAAATTGTTCTTTTTGGTTGCCACCAAAGAGAAAGACACTAAAGAGTACGTATGGAGTCTAAAAAACAATGGAACATCATTCCAAGTTAACTTTGAGACTTCTTATGGACGGCCACATCCGGGGGTCCGAGCACTATGACAGGGGACTGCATGTCATAGGCCGGAATCATGTGGAAACCATATTATAAATCAAATATTTGACAAAAATGCGTACATCCAATTAATTTAAACTATAGTGCTACTATATAATAGTTGGGAAATATTTTTTGAATGGACGTTTTAGACCGATTGGGGCCCAAAATATGTGAGTCCTTTGCTCAAGATTGGTTTGCGTCCATAAAAATCGAAGTCTTGGCTTGGCCGACTTAGCCCCCAGATTCATATCCGATCGAAAAACTATATGGCGATGTTGAGAGACTTATGGGAACTAAAAATAAATCGACTTTGACAGGTAGTTCAGTGGGCGTGGCACCAAATTCCTCTGAAGCGGTACCAGGACCTGATCGACTCCATAGCACGCAGGTGGGGACCTGCTATAAAAAGTTAGGAATTTATAACGAACTCTTCGATCATAAAATATGTGTAAAACATAATATATTAAATAAAACTTATCTTAAACAGCTGTTTTAATTTTTTTTAGTGGCCACTACTATTTTAGTGAACAGGCAACTTTTGAAAATTTTTCGTTCTGAAGCCCTAAAATACAAATGTCCCAAGCTTATAGCAAAAAAAACCTTTTAATTGGTAAGAATAGAGGCTAAACTTAATATTCATATCAACTTGCTTAAAAAAAATTGGAGTTTTAACTTAGTTTTGCTGTCCAACATTTGGTGCTCAGTCGAACTACTATTTTTCTGACCGCAGCTGTATATATATATATATAAAGTATATATATACATACACTCATGATGAAAATAATAGGTACACCAAAATTTGGATATTTTGTCATAACAAATTAATTTTTGATATTTTGAAAAAAAAAAAAAAAAAATGTTAGAGCGCTCTAGTCGAGAATGCTCGACTAAGAGATCCCCTGAACCCTGCGAAGAACTGCGATTCTTAAGAGCCGCTAACATTCTCCGTTACTTTTATATGTACATATGTAGCAAGCAGCACAAACACAGACGCACGCACAAGCACACAATCTGCTAACTGTGCATTATGCAAGACGCCGATAATATAACATATAAAATGTTTAATAACTTTTTTTCTAGACCAACGGTTTGGATCAAATTTGTGGGGCGTGATTAAGACATTCATATGTGTGTATGTGCCAAAGCATGGCATAAAAAATTTAACAAAAACCGAAAATGCGTAAGGCTAAAATAATACTAAATGCAAAATTTGAAGACTAACTATAAAGACGAATTAAATAGAATTTTATAACTAAATGAAGATATCGGTTTTTAATCGATAACATTAAAACGATGATAGTTATCGATTATGAAAATATTATGGGAAATTAAATGCTTAATAACGTTTTACAGGGCGTGATCATGTCATTCATAGGAATGTATGCGCCAAAGCACAAATCTCTAAAACTTCAAATACGTGTTTTGCAAATTTGAGGCGAAGGGCAGTATCGACACATATAATTAGAATAATTACTACAGGCGTACCTGCCAAAATATATGTTAAGGTTTAAGAGATAAATGCGCTATAGAGTCTTTGACAACAAGCAGCAAATAAATTCACATAAAAATATTTTAAAAAAAGAGTATCGATTTCGATTTTAATCGAAAAACTAAAACTATGACAGTTTCCGATTCTTTTTAAACAAACTCGATCTGCGCGTGCTATACAGGAACATACATAAACAAGTAAGAAAACTCTAGTCGGCGGTCCCGACTAGGAGATACCCTAAACCCCGCGCTATCTGCGTTAAAATACTGCATAATTAGCATTTCGTATAAACGCATAGAAAACTAAATAGCTAAACTAATAGCGTCATCTATGGTTCGATTGAATAGCGCCATCCAAGTTTCGAACCAACTGAGCAGCTGATAATTCGCAAATCATAGCGCCATCTATTGGAAATATGTACACTAAAACTTGCGGGTTTTAGAAGTTGCTAGATGCACGCAGCTCAATGTGTATGTGTGTATGTGTGCACATGTATAGGAAAACAGTTTGCTTTGTTTTGCTTTGCTGGTCACGTGTTTGGCCGATTGGCCAAACGTTTTGTTTAATAACTTCTGCGCGAATTAATGGATTTGCATGAAATTTTCAGCTTATGTTCAACATATTTTATTACATTTTTTCCAATTTTTTAAAATGTAAACCCATTCATTTACTGGCTTTGAGTGCAACTAACCTCAATTTAAATATTTGGGGAAATTTGGAGCCGGTATCCAAAATTTAACAAAAATCAAAATTAGAGAAAATAAATATAAAACTTACAAAAAAATTAAAAAAGATATAATTTTATAACTAACATTCGATATTGTTTTTAATCGATAACAATAAAATTAAAATAGTTATCGACTTTTTTTTAACAAACTCGATCTTTTCGTGCTATTCACGGACCTACATAAAAAATTTCAAGTCTCTAGCTCTTATAGGTTCTGAGAACGCCGCGTTCATACATACGGACAGACAGACGGACAGACCGACAGACGGACGTGGCTATATCAACTCGGCTTGTCATCCTGATCAAGAATATATATACTTTATGGGGTCTGCCACGCCTCCTTCTGCCTGTTACATACATACGCCCTCCAACAAAAACATTATACCCTGATTTTCCCATTTTCAATGGGTTCAGGGTATAAAAATTTAAGTCCTAGCTCTTACAGCTTCCGAGATCGACGCGGTCATACATACAGACGAACAGGGCTAAATCGACTCAGCCTGTCTCCCTGATCAAGAATATATATACTTTATGGGGTCTGCCACGCCTCCTTCTGCCTGTTACATACATTTCAACTAAAACATTATGCCCTGATTTCCCATTTTCAATGGCTTCAGGGTATAAAAATCTACATAACTGAGAGACACACTGTGTTGCAAATTTCAAGACGGACGAATAACAGGACGGATATTTGATTATTTTACACGCTCTTTTTAGTTGGCCAATGAGCATAACTTTAATCTGAAATTCACCTTTGTTATACTTTTTAGCACAAGCAAGTGAAGTCTTAACTTTCGAGTATTATATAACATATTTTGGGTACCATAGAATAATGAAATTTTATTATATAATAACGTGTTATACTTTTCTACACGAACAACACAGAACCTTGATAATTGGAAATCATCTCGGCGAAAGCGAGTCGAACATATCATAGATCGTGTGGTGGAAACAAAAAAGCTCGAACTAGAGGAGCATGATCGCACGAGACGAAAATCGAAAACATTTACCGAAATGATGGAGGACCGGTAAGTTGTAGTAGTATAGCAAAGACGAAAATCGCATATTTATATAGTTTGAATGAAATGGCTTGCATTTATTTCAGAGCTGAACGCGGAGGATCGCGCGGACGAGTTAAATTGGCATCCCTTGCCGTTTATAACGATGACGAAACGAATGATTTAAGCGATTTGGGTATCGGCACCAGCAGCGCCAGCGGTAAAAGCAGCATATCGGAAGATTATGAGAACAACAGCGTTATGGTGAGTACTGAAATATTTTCTTTCTCTCTCTCGGAGATGTAATTACTAATGCCATGGAGGCCTCATCGATGATTGTACTGGAGTTGGGAGTGGTGTTATATAATTTGTTTACGTGGGATATTAGTGAATACTAATATCAAGTGTGGGTCTTACGGTGTTGCCAGATGTAAGTGCTATGTTGAGATAATTTTTTTTTCGCGAGAAAAAATGATCGACGTACATAGACTCACTGCACTTGAGACATATTAAATAGCAGAAGTGGGATCTGCTTTGCCTATAGATCATTACAGCGGTGGATAGTTGAAATCCTAGGAAGTGAAAAACCGAAATTTCTTAGACATAATATAACTGAACCGGAAACTGTTGTAAAAAAGAGATTTGAAATGAAGTTCTATGTAATCTCTGTAATATTGACGCACCGGTTCTTGCTTTAAAATTTTTACTAGAAGAATAGAAAACAAGTAAGAACGTTGCTGTCGGACGCAACCCACAGCGAAATACTATTTCACGCCCCAACAGCACACAGGGGCATCTATCACATTACATTTTTTTAAATTTAACCTTAAATCCCCACTGTCGCCGCTTAAATTAGCTGCAGATTAAAACTTTTCATTGGAGGTAGTCAGACAGTTTCAATTAGAATCGAAGCTTAGAGATGCCACCTCTCTCGATTTATCTCGATTGCCTTACCTTAGCAAGAACACGCACCTAAATCGAGAGATGTGGCATCTCTCAAAATAGAGAAGTGGCAATTCTCAAAATGAGAGGTGGCAACTCAGAAAATGTGATTTAAGTTCGTTGGCGAGCGTAGAAGTGTGGGCTCGAACCCCGGTGCGGTCATGTTGATATTTTTGTTACATTTTCTTTATTTAGTTATTTTGTATTAAAAATATTCTTTTCTTACACATATATATAATTTGGCAAATCAAAAGACAAGGTCAAAGGTCACAAAGTCATTATGTGTCGCGTTATTGGCTCAGAAGCTGCAGATGTTTCAGTTTTGATTTGCCACGCCCCCAGTGGCCGTAGACAAATAATTTTTGGCATGTGCATAGAGTGGGCGTTCAGGAATATAACTGTAAAGTTTGGATGCTTACATTCGAAAAATGCGAAAATTACAGGGTATTTTTCTGTATGTCACGCCCCTTTTGGGGCGTAACAATAGTGATATAGTATATGGGTTTTGTGCAAAGTCCGTCATGCTGTCCGTGCGTCTGTCCGTCTGTCCGTATGAACGCAAACCATTTCGACGCTATTGAAGCTAGAGACTTGAAATTTGAAATATATACTCGTGTATACCCTCGTCTGATAAAGTGTCAAGATTTACCCGATACGCCCACTAGGGGCGTGGCAAATCGGAAAATGCATTTTCCTGTATCTCAGAAACACTACTTCTAGAAGGGCTAGAGAGTTGGGATTTTAACTGAACACT
The DNA here is from genome assembly GCA_035047545.1 of Drosophila paranaensis. Classification (NCBI taxonomy): domain Eukaryota; kingdom Metazoa; phylum Arthropoda; class Insecta; order Diptera; family Drosophilidae; genus Drosophila; species Drosophila paranaensis. Next base: position 948,569 of record JAWNPL010000102.1, on the reverse strand, counting down.
CATGTCGACATCCCAAAATCAAAAAGCTATGGCGGATATATCTACGCCCATTGGGGGCGTGGCAAATCGGGTCAAACTGTATCTTCTACAGTTTTAAAGCTAGAACGCAAATCGGATCTGAATATATAGTGATTTTATTAGTTTCGTTATATTTTGAGCACTATTGATGCTAGAGACTTGAGACTTGGTATATATACTCGGGTTAACATCCCACAATCGAAAAGGTATGGCGGATATATCTACGCCTTCAGCGGGCGTGGCAACAAATATCAGCTTATATCTCCCACAGTTTTAGTGCTAGAAGCTTCAAAATTGGATGCTAGGTTACTGGGGGCCTCCTCTATCGATTCCCCAAAAATTATTGTTACGCCCCAAAAGGGGCGTGACATACAGAAAAATACATAAACTTTACAGTTATATTATTAAACGCCCATTCTATGCACATGCCAACAATTATTTGTCTACGGCCACTGGAGGCGTGGCAAATCAAAACTGAAACATCTGCAGCTTCTGAGCCAATAACGCGCCACATAATGACTTTGTGACCTTTGACCTTGTCTTTTGATTTGCCAAATTATATATATGTGTTAGAAAAGAATATTTTATTAATACAAAATAACTAAATAAAGAAAATGTAACAAAAATATCAACATGACCGCACCGGGGTTCGAGCCCACACCTCTACGTTCGCCAACGAACTTAAATCACATTTTCTGAGTTGCCACCTCTCTCATTTTGAGAGTTGCCACCTCTCTTATTTGGAGAGATGCCACATCTCTCGATTTAGGTGCGTGTTCTTGCTAAGGTAAGGCAATCGAGATAAATCGAGAGAGGTGGCATCTCTAAGCTTCGATTCTAATTGAAACTGTCTGGCTACCTCCAACGAAAAGTTTTAATCTGCAGCTATTTTAAGCGGCGACAGTGGGGATTTAAGGTTAAATTTAAAAAAATGTAATGTGATAGATTCCCCTGTGTGCTGTTGTGGCGTGAAATAGTATTTCGCTGTCGGTTGCGTCCGACAGCAACGTTCTTACTTGTTTTTTTTTTTTTTATTTAGTTATTTTGTGTTACTAAAATATTATTTTCAATACATATGTATATACAATTTGCAGATCAAAAGACAAAGCCAAAGGTAACAATGTCTTTATGTGGCGAGTTATTGGCTCAGAAGCTGTAGATTTTTCAGTTTTGATTTGCCACACGGACAGATAGACATCATTAGGGTATTTAAAAATAGGAAAAACATAAAAAATAATGAATTTCTGATATTAAGAGAGAAATACAAATATGTTCGTCTCTTTTGTATATTTAGTAATTCAATAGTAATCCAATACAATATTTTGTGCTTCAGAGTGACAACGCCGACTTGGACAAAGTCATTGGGGCAACAACTTCTATTAATATTAAGGAGCAACAGAATCACATCAACCGAAACGGGATTGACAATGGCAGCATTAGTAACCAGGCGAGCACATCGAATACCAGTAAACTACAGACTTTCGCCGAAACCACAGCAATAGGAGGAGCTACACGGAAATACATCTTATCGTCTGATTACGACACATCGTTGAACACCGCTCTAGTCAGTTCCCCTGATCCCTGTGAGTACACTTATGAAGGTGCCATACAGGATTACAAGCAGCGCGTTCAGCGAGCCAGCAGCAATGGCAGAATAAGCAACAATAATGGAGTATCTGACACTGGTGAAACCATTAGTTATCCCACACGTCGTGGTAGTAAGATTGAGAATCGGTTAAGTGGTTTTGAGGTAACATCCCCCAGCGACACACAGGAGGGTGCCGAGAAGCAAAAAGTGGATGTACCTAAGATAGACATATCGAAGCGCAAAGAGATCTTCGAGCAACGTGACTCTGAGCCGAAGTCCATGATACCGAATCTCGGAGCATCCAAGCAAAAGCTAATATTGCGTGAGCGTTTGACCAATGGAAATAGCTCCGCTGCCGATCTTACGGTCAATCCGGAGATGAAGTGTCTATCTGGCGACATAATGCGTATACGTGACCGTATGCAGAGCCTCGAACAGCCTCGAACAGAACCTCACAATGACTTCAACTGCAGTAATTATGTGGATATAGTAGTCCCGCCATTAAAACAGCGCCTTAATAGTCTACAGCAGCATGCCGTTACCAAAGAGGAGGATCAGCAGCAGCAAAAGAACCACCGCCTCGTAGCTCTTATTGATTCCCGGCAGCTGGAAATAATGCGTGGCGAGGAGCAGCGCATGCGAGAACAGGAACAAAAGGAAAAACAACAGCAAAAACAGTATAAGTTGACAACGCCTCCAGCACTGATTGTGGAGGAAGCGCACGATGACAGCGGCATTCAGGTGGACAATAACGACGAATTGCTTAAGGAGCATCAACAGCAGCAGAAATTTAACAATGCACTCGCCGCTCTTGCACTAGAGGAGCGTCAGCTTGAGGAGGCAGCAAATGCAGTCAATCAAATTGAAGCTGTATTCGATGAGCATACGGATATGCAGTCAACAGCGATGACCCTGAATGTAACAGCTGCAGCAGTATCGTCAGCATCAGCAACAGTAACATCCACAACAACAACAGAAGCCACTCAGCCAGCGGATCGGGATATTGAATTTAGTGTAAGTTCTACTAACCATTTTATCAAAACATCTATATTAAGTCCATGTAATGGTGTCTATGATGATTATTATAAATATGATAACGTTGTAGTAGCTTCAGCTTCTAATACGGTGTCGGTACAACCCAAACACTATATCCAACCCAACTCCTATGTTACCCATCCAAACAATTGTAAATTGCATAGAATGCCCTCCAATGAAATGGTCCATGCGCGCAATTTGTTGAAAATTTTTAAGGACACCTTTCATGACTATGAAATGAATGAGGAGGTGAACGAGCCTGGGCAAGTCTTTAACTTGACCAAGAAAGAAACTCCGACATTTTTGACTTCGACTTTGGCGCCGAGTTCTATATTAGCACCAGAACCGACCAATTTAAAGCAACCATCTACTGCTCTTACAACTGAGCCGCTTTCAAATGCCTTAGATAAAGTCGCCGAGCAAACAACGCAAATATCACGCCCCTTAGGCAAACCACCAATGTCACCCAAGGTAGCTCATGTTAAACCCACAGCCGCTACTCCTCAACATTTCAGCATTAGCGGACGCGTTGAGATATTTAATTCACGGCGATTCGACAAACCGCCAACGCCTCCTGTCAGACGAGCCTTAAATGAAGAGCCAATAGCCCCAAAAGATGGAAAAACCGAACAGGTGTATATTCATGTGCCGGAAGTGGTGACATGTTCACCCTGTGTTACCATCGTTTCGGCTGAGGAGTTACCCAAGCCCAATACAGTAAAAGCATTATCCAGGTGTTTTGGTCAAGCTTCAGCGTCACCAAAGACTTTAGGCAATCCAACTATCAGCCGTTCACCGACTTCCACTTCTGCACATATGCATGCAACGTGCCCATCTCCAACTCTCTGTACGAATGTGAAATTTAGTGCAATATCGAATCCATTAACAAATGCTCTGCAACGCAGTCGCATACCACAAAAAACTCTACCAGTTTCACCTAAGCCAAATTGCATGGCTGCGCCCAGGCTGGGTGATATAGATTATGCGCTTGATCACATCTCTGAGGACTGTACGCCCATCGTGTGTCAGATACAAGCTGTGGTGCACACGCCGCCTGCAGTCAATGTGCCTGTAAAGTCACTCGCCAATCCGCTCATTTTAGATCCCCTGGCACCAAATGATTCATTTGAGGCACATATAATTTCGCCTTCTGAAATGCCGGCCCTATGTGTCTGCACACCCAACGAGTCCAGCCTGTTCAAGCTCACCAATTCAGCGCCAACATCACCAGGATCGAAGGCCGCTCAAGCCTTAGATCTCTCACTATGTCGGAAGTTTATGGATCGCGAGACAAGCAAACAGCAACTGAAAGTGGCTCCTGAAGATCGCAAACGTTTGGATCAACAGATCGTAGAGGAATCAATCTGTAAAAAAATCGATGTTAACAAGATGCCCAAGTTGCCCAGCACTGGCTATGAGGTAATAACGGAGCAGCAGCTGCACAAATGCGATGGCACAATTATGGAGGAATTGGCTGACTCACAAGCACCAAAAGAAGAGGATGTTGCTCTATGTGTGGGTTTGCTTGACTGTCTGACACCCGCCCAAGAATCCAATTGTGAAAGTATCGATGTTCGACAACAGCCTATACCGTCTACAGGATACCAGCACATAAGCGATGAGGATGTGAAGCGTTGTGATGGATTTCAGGCCGTTAAGGAGCAAAGGAACAACAATTCCAAGTCGAGTTCCTCCATAAACTATGTACGTGCCGCACACTTAAAGGCGCTGATGGACAGTTGCGAGCAGATTATTGCCGAGGAGCGTTTGGCCATCGGGAAAATGATGCAATCGTCGCTACCCGTGGAAGCATTGAAAGGAAATAAAACACCCACAGGTTCTAAAATTGGCACACCGATAGCTAGTCGCAAATCTAAGATACCAAAACCCAAGGTCTGTTGTATATCGGCTTCCAAAACGGACTACATTGATAAAACTGACAATTTATCAGCGAACTCACTCACTAATATCGTAGAGACAGAGATTAATATGAAGCAGATTACGCCGCCCACCTCGCCTAAAAGAGATAGTCATGAGAAGGAGAAGTGTAAAGATAAGAAGAATAAGATTAATATATTTGATTTTTTGCGTCGCAATTTTGGACATCACGAGGAATCGACTACTCCTCAGCCTCATCCCACGCTCAATGAAACCCTTGAACCGAAGGTGGTCCTTACCAGCACTCGCAGCGGCGTCGATGTGGTCAGTGCTGATGATTTTGTCAAGGTGGATAACTCAAAATTCTATTTAGCTAACGATGCGCTATCTGTCGTTCCTCCACCATTACCAAATACTACAGCTCCAGTAAGCATTGAGTTTCGAAGAACCATAGCCACAGATAAAATATTCGAAGAGCAGAGCAAGGAGCATCCAGGAGATTAGCAACCTACTCGACGATGAACTCAACAAACTAGGGTCGACGCTCGAAGTGGTAGTTGGGGGTGGGAAAATTTATGGCTAATATCTGGGTATCGATTCTAATATTTTTATGAAAGCTTACATGAAAATATACTCACCAAAAAATTAATGGAGTCCAATAAAATACTTATGATTCAAGTTCTGTAATAAGTCTAAATCTAATTGAAATGCTATCAAAACTATAATTTATTTATGAATCAACAATTCAATACTCAATTTTTGATTATTATACATAATTGTTGTGGGCTCTAGCTACGTAACCCATATTATCTTCATTATTATTTGTTCTTATTACTAAAATGATTTTTTTATAAAAAACAAAATTACATATATGTAAGGAAACATTTGAAACAAATGCAAACTGTTATATGTATATATATTTTACATATCCATAGTGATGAAAATCTGCTAATACTAAAACAAAATTTCTCAAAGTATAGAAAATAAAATAAACTAAAAAATAAAATATAATAAACATAATGTTATACTGTTTTATGAATAAACATAAACAAAATACCAATCACAATTACATGCAAGCAGTAGAGCGCGTCATTTTAATTTGGGCAAGCAGTGTATAGGGGCTTATGTGTTCTGCCCTGGCTTTTATACTGCTGTAGTTACCTTATAATTTTCATAGGCGGGGATGTTAATTAAGATAGGAGTAAATCAATTGAGCACATTTCATTACATATAATTTGATCTAAATAGCTATACAAATAATATAGTTTTAAATAAGACGTGATGCATGAAAGACTTTCTCTTGTATAAACATACACATTCCCTATATGCCCTTTTCCTAATTATGTTCTGTTTTATCCCATCCAGATGAAATATCGTAAGTAAGTCCTCAAAGATTAAAGATTTAAATCTTAACGCTATTGTATTTGTCTTATATCTATATATGCTTATTTAAATATATATATTGTGATATGAACATAATATGTACGCATTTATCTTACATGACTTGCGCTCGTACTGTTGGCTAACATGTACAAATTTTCAAATATTAATATAATATATGCTGCAGTTACATAGTTTACATGCTTACTGCCAGCAAAAATTGTTGCAAGTTTACAATTTTCGAGGTAAGCCATGTCTCTGTCATCTCCATATCTCCGTCTCTCTTTCGCTCACGTTTTGTGTCATTTCTATTCACCCCTGCCTCATTTATTGGTTCTTTGCTTTTGTTTTCTGTTTTTTTTATGTAATTTATTTTACTTTTAGCTTCTAGCCTCTTTTTCTTTTTTTTTTTTTTTTTTTTTTTTTTTTTGCATGTCCAGCAATGTACATATTTGTACTATGTACCCACATATATGTATATGCCAAAAGATATAGTTGCCTGTGCCTACATCTAGAATCTACCATGCCGATATTCTTTCCCTCGTAACGTTCCATGTATACATATATGTATATAGTTTGCTAGATTCGCTGCTCTATATTTGTATTTTTTTCTATTGATTTTCTCTGAACAAAAAAGCGACTCTTGCAGTAGTTTCAGTTTAGTTGCGTTTGGATTTTCAAGAGCTGTGGTCGACTCGGACTTACTGATAAGTCAAACCAGGCAAAAACTATCTGCCGCATAAATAGTACTATTTTATATCAGATGAAAGAATAACAATATACTACGTATCGTAGTTATAGGACAAGCTCCAATAATAAAGCTCCAGTAAATAAAGTAAAGTGTATCACTGTATCAAATGAATTTTTTGATTTAAAAGCAATGGTAAGCACAAAAAACATCTGCTGATCAGGTGCACACACCAATTCCTGGAAAGCTTAAAATAAAAATAACTCGAGTCCTGTAATATTATTTTATATAATTGATAGTTATTTAGAAATAAGAAGGCTATTCTCGTTCCTCTCAGCTATTCATGTAATTATGTTCTTAAAAAGGTCTTTATAGTCTATATAGTTGTAATCAATATAATTTGTATTACAGCTAAGCAAGAGTAGCCAGTAACTAAGATAATGGTTTGTGAAATTGTAAAATCAAATACCCGTCCATTTGGACTATAGTTTAAAACCCGTTTAACGAGTATAAAGAGTATTAGAAGTCCGATAATGTCCAATTACCTAGGTGTGTTTCTATGTTGTAACTAACGGAACTCTGTGGCTGAATTAGGTTAGTTATTAAATTTTCTAATCATTTTTTTGTTAAATATTCTTTGTTATTTATATTTATTTATTTAATTTGTGCTGTTATACCTTTGCCAGTGCAGTATTTACATTTGTATAAACTAACTTAATTAAAATATGTGTGATGATGGCGCATTTTTCTCTTTTTCTCTCTTTCTCTTTGTCTCTTGCTCTTTCTTTCTTTTGGACGCTTAACGGCTTATTTGCTCACTCGTATATACGAATCATAGATCAACGAAGCTCTTGATTTGGCACTGGAAGCCATTGACAGAGAGGCCAGCAGCGCGGTGGTGGTTAGGAAGGAGGAGCAACAAAATACTGAGAGTGAAGTGAAGTTGGAGAAGTTAGGCGATGATACAATGGAGATGAAGGTGAAAGGGGAAGAGATAAATATCGGGATGCCAAATAAAACCGATGAGCAGAAAACGGTGGATGAGCTAGTGAAACAGGATATTGTGGAAGCAGAACAACAACAGCAACATCTGGAAATCGATAGAAAGGAGCCCATCTATGAAAACATCATGTCGACAATATCTATGGAACATGTAGATGTTGAACAGACAGCAATCACGAATTTGATAAGACGTAACCACATAAGAGACATTCCAAATAAAAGCAACAATAACAATGAGTATAATAAAACTATCAATAAAATTAATAACAGCAGCACCAACTATCAAATTGAATCAAATGCGAAAACAACAGCTGCTGACCTAGAACCCTATTACCAGGTGCCTAGAGCAACAGAGCCTTATTACGATGCACCAAAGCATCTGCGCCCTATACCCGTTTATGAGAACATTGACATATTCTACACGGGAATGGAGCTGAGCCACTGTGTCGCAAGCTTGGCCCCAGCACTGGAGCCGCCCAAGGAGAAACCGCCGCCACCACCCTCGGAACATACAACAGAGGATATAAAGCAAGTCAGCCTCAATGCACATAATGATGAGACAGATACCGGTACTTGGTTATCTGACAGCACATACGAGACAATCTCCAGTAAAGCACGCCACCAGAGTCAGCAGGGCCTGGGCATGCCCACGTCGTCACCTATCGATCGCATGAACTCAACAAAGCGGATTAAGAAGGAGCTGCGCAACAAGCGTTCTAGTTTCCTAGGCATAGAGACCGACGGCGTTCTCGATGATGTGGATAGCTATCTTCAGCTTACGATGGCGACTCCACCAGAAATGGCCCAGTTGCTGCAGGAGGAGCGACGGCTTGAGAAGCAACTGTATATCAAGGCAGGTCTTTGCGACAGTTCTGATACAGGTGAGCTGGAAAGGGTTGAAGCCTATGGGAAGATAATCAAGTGACAATAGAATCAATTAATGAATAAATTGAAAACATGTAGGTATTTTGTATGTTAATATAAAATATTCTCAATAAGTTAAAAGCCTTATCACATTGAACCACTTTAATAATATTTTATATTATATTATACAGATATTTAATAAGTTTTAGCTAATAGCGACATCTATGTTTCGATTTAATAGATCATCTGATAATTCGCAAACTATAGCGCCATCTAGTAGACATTCACTAAAATGTGTATATGTGTGTATGTGTACGCGCTTATAGGAACACTGAATGCTTAGCGATGCTGGTAGCGTGTGTTTACCGATTGGACAAACGTTTTGTTTACTAACTTCTGTGTGACTTAATGGATTTTAATGAAATTTTCAGCATATGATCTATATATTTTACCGAACTTGTATACCCTGAACCCATTGAAAATGGGAAATCAGGGTATAATGGTTTTGTTGAAATGTATGTAACAGCCAGAAGGAGGCGTGGCAGACCCCATAAAGTATATATATTTGATCAGAGTACAAAAGCCCAGTCGATTTAGCCCTGTCCGTATGCCCGTATGTATGAACGCGTACTAAAATACACGTATTTCAAATACCAGAGATTTGTGCTGTAGCAAATACACACAAAAGAATGTCATAATCTTGCTTTTAAAATTTGATCAAGAGTGTCCATCTACAATCAAAGTTATTAAACATTTAATTTCCCAGCGCAAGCGCAGTTGACGCAGCGACTTAAGATTGTGTGTGCATGCGCCTATGTGTATGTGTTGTTTCTAATGTACATAAATTTCTTTATGTATATAAAAGAATCGGAGATTGTTCGGAATAGCAGTTCTTCGCAGGATCGGTCGAGCGGTCTCGACTAGAGTTTTCTCACTTATTTAAAATTGAATGTTCTGGCAAGAGTTTTGAATAATAGTGTACGTTTAGCCACGCTCCTAATGAGAGTAAATTAAAAATCGCAGCCCTGTGAATTGACGGGGTCGAAGAGAATATGCTTCACATATCTTTAGCTTTAATAGCGGTGAAATACCTTGCGTTCAATCATACAGACATATAGCAAAACTTACATTGCTCAAACCCGTCCACATTTTTTGCAACAGGTGAAAGCCGAGACTCGGGTGTTTCAGAGAATCATTCACGTCAAAGTAGCGAGCACTATACGAACTCTTCGGAGGAGAACGATACTCAGTCGGAGGCAACGCCGCCGTCGATGACTGAGGTGGCAGCGTCACAATCGGTTAGCGAGGTCACCTACCAGAACAAGTCACTGTTAGCCGCACAGACCCCTCTGCTACAAACGGTAAAAGGCAACTCGGCTGAGTCATGGAAAGAATCTGCTACGGCGGCTGCGGCGGCAACCAAATCATTAAGTGAAGCAACCGCTACTGCCAATGCAAAGATGTTGTCCATTGAAGAGAAGATACGGGAGCAAGGCGAAGTGCTACGCGTAGAGCAAGAGCTACTGCAGTTCTCGGTAAGATTATCATTTGTCTTGTTAATAAAACTGCAACTTATTGATTTAGCTTATTCATATTAAAGCAGGAGGAGTTGAAAAGGCAGCGCGAGAATCTGCTTCTGCGCGAAAACCTGGCACGTCGTGAGCTGCAGCATGGAGTTAAAATGTTGATGTCCAACAATCGACTCTCATTACAGGATCTGCATCACGACTTGGGCATTGGCAATGGCATGCTAAGCGCCTTTCAACCACCACAGCCGCATCAGTCAGTGCAGCAGGCAGCGCAACAGATATACGCAAATGTGCCACAGCAACAACAGCAGAAGCGATCACTGTCACTTGCACCGAATCACTATCAGCAGCACGATACAGATTATCGCAAGTCCATGTCAGATTTAAATGAGTTTTCTAAGCGTCTCATGCTGCCGCCAACGCCACCAACGAAGCCATTGCGTGCCATGCACCTCAACACTATTGGCCACAGTCTGGAGGCAGACTACGCGGGCAGCACTCACCAGCGCAGTGCCTACAGCGGCTCTTTAGTCAAAATTGCGGCAACAGCAACATCTGTGCCTTATCATAATCAGTCGGAGCAGAATCTGAGCAACATGTCGCGTAACACGCTTCTGGCACTGAGTGCCACCCCCAAGCCCAAGTACACCGATGGCTGGGTACAGGTGCAGCAGGAACAACAAAACAATTTGACCAATTATGCCTCCCGGCTGCAGAAGCATAAGTCTATGTCGGACTATAACGGCCCATTTTACAACAGTGGTCATGCGAATCACTGGCTGCTTCAAGATGTCGATCAGCGCAGCGTTCTCGAGCAACAGCAACATCACCAGCACCTGAACCTGAACAGACGCTCCACGTCCGTGCCTACATCCAGTGATAAACCGCTGCCCGATTCTATCATACAGACGCTTACGGAACGTGTCCAGAGCAAAGGCATTGGTGAGCGCAAGCGGTATGTAGTGGACATCATAAAGAAAAAAAATTTCAGAAGAAAATTAGGTAAGAACGTTGCAGTCGGACGTTACCAACTGCGGATTGCATTATATCAATTTTCCGACACCCAGTCCAAAAAAGAGATTTACTGTAATGTAACTGTAAAATTTGGAGGCTTACATTCCAACAATGCGAAAACTACACGGTATTTTTGGTATGATATACGCTCGTGATTGAGTATAAAAATAGTAATTTTACAGCTATACGCAACTGAATCTCGCAACATATTGAATTCTCTAGAACAGATTGAGCAGATTTAAAGCTCAAGTGGGGATGGCAAATTAGGCTATATTGGTTTTGTCATAATATATGTAGCGTGGCAGACCGCTTGTATACCGTTTATGCTACAGATTTAAAATTTACTTGTTAGATTCATTTTTAAACATTTAATTTTGCATAGTAATGGCAGTTAGCCGAGCACTACCGGGCACTACCGACTACGAAATACTTTTTCATGTCTCAGCACCCCATACAAGCACATATTTTAAAATGAATCTTAAATTCTTAAGGTCGCCGCTTAAATATGCTTTATGAATAGGCGATCAAAATTGCAATGGGGATCTATGTTAAGGGCAAAGAGATAAATGCGCTATAGAGTCTCTGACAACAAGCAGCAAATAAATTCACATATACAAAAAAAAAAAAAAAAAAAAAAAAAAAAGCATCAATAGGGCTCAAAATATATCAGAACTAGTAAAATCACTATGTATGTATATTCAGATCCGATTTTCCAATCCCCAAGTGGGCGGTGCCATATAATTTTTTGAGATAACTTTATAGGACCGTAACAGTAACTCACGTGCGTTCTGCCTTTAAAACTGTAGATATATCCGCCATTGCTTTTTGATCTTGGGAAGTCACCTTAAATGTACATTTCAAATCTCAACTCTCTAACCCTTCTAGAAGTAGTGTTTCTGAGATACGGGAAAATCTTGACATTTTATCAGACGAGGGTGCAGATGAGTATTGGAATATATACTCGTCGTTTCTAGCTTCGATAGCGTGGAAATGGTTTACGTTCATTCGGACAAACAGACAGACGGGCCAACATTGCACAAAACCAATATACTATTTAACGTCATGAATAAGTATAAAATTTAAATCAATAATATTACAACGAAATTAGCCATCGATTTTTTAAATCAAACTCCATCTAAATAAGCTATACGGGGACCTACATAAAAATTTCTCTTATAAGTTCCGAAATAGACGTTCACACAAAAACAAATGTGAAGGGTAAAAAGATATGTTCAGGATATAAAAAATGTAGTAACGTAACTGCTTCTTGGTATATGTACTTCATTAAGTATTGCAGAGGTCAGTTCTGCTTCCTTGTATTCTTTTAGGGTATGCCTATCACATTATATTTAAGTATGCATCTATCACATTATATTTTAAAATAAATCTTAAATCCTCACTGTCACATTTTGTGGCGTAACAATCATTTTTGGGAAATCGATCGAGGAGGCCCCAGTAACTTAGCATCAAATTTCGAAACTTCTTCTAAAATCACTATATATTCAAATCCGATTTGTCACTCCCCTGGTAGATGTGGCCATATTAGGCAATCTTTATAGGATCGTCCCAGTAATCCACGTGCCAAATCCACGTGGCGTTCTAAAACTGTATAAGATACAGTTTAACCCGCTTTGCTACGCCCCCAATAGACGTAGATATGTCCGCCAAATATTTGTAATCTAAGGATGTCGACGTTAGTGTTCAATCCAAATCTCAACTTTCTAGCCCTTCTAGAAGTAGTTTCTGAGATTCATTTTCCGATTTACCACGACCCTAGTGGGCATGTCGGGAAAATCACTTTATCGGACGAGAGAATACACGAGTATATATTCCATATTTCAAGTCTCTAGCTTCAATAGCGTGGAAATGGTTTGCGTTCATACGGACGGACGGACATTGCACAAAACCAATATACTTATTTCACTTCGTGAAAAAGTATAAAAATAGCTTAGTGACTATTCTCAGACCTACCCTATAGTCTCACAAAATTTCGGAGGAGTATGGAGGATGAGTTTCATATGCTTTATAGTTTTTATTCATTTAGAAACATTTTTTTTGTGAAATAACTCAACATAACCAACTCTTCAGTAATATGGACGTCTAAAAGAAAAAAAAAATTGTAAAAACTATTACCAATTTTTACCAAAAAAAATGGTTGTTATATCATTTAAGCTATTTGCTACTAATATAAAGTATAATACATTCCAAATTTGAATTCAAAAATTAAGTTATAAATTTATTGATATTGGTTGTACCGCCTTTGGTGTTGATGACACATTGGACTATTGGACATGGAATCATACAAAGCCTCCAGATATTCCGATGTTATGTCCTCAAACCATACTTTTTCTATTGTTTTCATCAATTCAAGCATTGTTTTTGGCTTTTTATACCCTGAACCCATTGAAAATGGGAAAAAAAGGGTATAAGGTTTTGTGAAAATGTATGTAACAGGCAGAAGGAGGCGGGCAGACCCCATAAAGTATATATATTCTTGATCAGGGAGAGAAGCCGAGTCGATTTAGCCCTGTCCGTCTGTCTGTCTGTCCGTCTGTCCGTCTGTCCGTATGTTTGAACGCGTCGATCTCAGAAGATATAAGAGCTAGAGACTTCAAATTTTTTTTGGAAGTCCGTGTATTGTACGATTCGATCGAGTTTGTTTCAAATATTCGATAACTATAATCGTTTTAATGTTATCGATTAAAAACCGATATCTTCATTTAGTTATAAAATTCTATTTAATTCATCTTTCTAGCTAGAGTCTTCAAATTTTGCATTTAGTGTTATTTGAGCCTTCTGCAATTTCGGTTTTTGTTAAATTTTGGATGCCACGCCCTCAAATTGCCCCTTCGCCTCAAATTGCTAAATCACGCATTTCAAGTACTAGAGACTTGTGCTTGGGCACATACACACATATGAATGTCATGATCACGCCCCACAAATTTGATCAAAATCGTTCGACTAGAAAAAAAGTTATTAAACATTTAATATCTCATATTATCGGCGTCTTGCAGCAGCAGCGAAGCTGATGAGTCATAATGCAGAGTTAGCAGATTGTGTGTTGGTGCGTGCGTCTGTGTGTGTGTTCTTGTGCGTGCGTCTGGTGTGTGTATGTATTGCTTGCTACATATGTACATACATATAAAAGTAACGGAGAATGTTAGCGGCTCTTAGGAATCGCAGTTCTTCGCAGGGTTCAGGGGATCTCTTTGTCGAGCAGTCTCGACTAGAGCACTCTTACTTGTTCTTTCCTATTTTTGCACACATAAGGGACCATACATTTTTAATAGGATTCAAGTCAGGACTGTTTCCTGTCCAATCCATGGACTCTATGCCTAATTCTTCCTTCAAAATGTTTACCTATGGTTTGTGAAAAGTTAAAATTGATGAATAAAATGATCAGAACGACTAAAACTTTAAAAACCACCAACAGAACGCTCCCGATGACAAGAATCGTCCTGGAAAATGGGTTCCCTTTCTCTCTCTCTCACTTGAAGCATAATTAGCGATTCTGTCTTGTATATTGAAATGCATCCCCATATCATTACATAAGGCGAATGCTTCACAGTGACAACGCAGCAGTTTTCGGAATATCGTTCTCCCTTTCTGCGTCGAACTTTCAGGCAGCCATCGGATCCAATAAGATTAAATTTTGACTCATCCGAATATATGATTCTTGACCAATCGGATTGACCCCAAGTTAGTTAGTTTTAGCCCAATTTAAGCGAGTTACGTTCATTTTCTGGGTGAGAAGAGGTTTTTTTAGCTGGTCTCCTTGCCATTAAACCCATCTCCTTGAGCCGACATTGAAAAGTTCGAGTCAAAATTTCATTATCAAATTGTTGCTGGGGGCCTGGTGTGGCCCAGTGAGAAAGCAGGCGGCCTGGAAACTGTGAGAGCCCCGGTTGGAATCCCGTTGGATGCTTATGTTTCATGCAGGCGTATCTGCCCAAAAATAAGTTAAAGTAAATAAAGTGATAAATGCGCTATAGAGTCTCTGACAAAAAAACAGAAAATAAATTGATAAAAAAAAATATATATATATATATATATATATATCAGAGCTCGCAAATAACAGTTGAGCATTTTGCGCGGTCTTTGAATAACAGTTTTCACTGAGTATTTGACAAAAATGTTCGCGAGCGACCGAAAAACCCCGGTCTTCGCTCAGTTCGCTCGCGCTCGGACTACAACCGTTTTTTTCGTTTCTCATTTGTTGCGGTCAGACCGCGAGCGAACGCTTGAGTAAAATTAAGAAAAAGGTCTTTGAGCGACTGATGCATGTTCATGTGCGATGCAAACGTACTTTGTGTATGGTATTAATCAAAGTACGCAAAATATTCTTGCGTCGCAAGTTCGTATCTTACATTTACTAAATATTTTAATTTTTAATGATATCAAGCTTAAACTGCCACATTTAAATGCTCTTGCACAGGTAGTTCTAACCAGCAGCTTATTTTTAGCCCTGCATTTCATATTAAATGAACTGCGAAATTCAATAAGCGCAGACAATTTAAATGTATAATTAGTTATTTAACTTAACAATAGGCAGTATAAGTTTAGTACTAGTTA
Organism: Drosophila paranaensis; assembly: GCA_035047545.1. NCBI lineage: Eukaryota > Metazoa > Arthropoda > Insecta > Diptera > Drosophilidae > Drosophila > Drosophila paranaensis. The sequence goes on along the minus strand of JAWNPL010000102.1, from coordinate 933,001 downwards.
AATAACATCTTAATACCAAAAAAAATATTTTTTTTCCAACAAGGCAAATTAATGTAAGAGTGCCAAAAGACCTTTTGCATTGACTTTTTCGGTCATTTGCTCACTTGCTGAGGCTCAGCTCGCGAACAAAAAATTTTCCGCTTGCGAACAGATGCTCAGCAATAACGATCGACGCAAAAAACCCAAAAAACAACCCTCATGCGAAGACCGATTCAGACATGAAAAAATCGCTCTTGCTCAGAGCAAGAGCGGATTACTTTCTATTTTTCGCTCCTGCTCTGACTTTGAGCGTGACGAAAAAACGCTCAACTGTTATTTGCAAGCTCTGATATATATATATAATATATATAAAAAAAAAAAAAAAAAAAAAAAATTGTTGCTACACTTCAGAAGCAATTTGTACAGCATTTTTAAAACGATCATGGAGGCTCGTTCGCATAATAACACGGTTCTCCCGTTCATTTGTTCAATTTTTCCTCCTTCATTCCCAATTTGTCCGTCCCGCCATATGTTTTCAAAAAGCGTCGAATGGTACTTTCATTGAAATTAGTTTTAAGCGCTATTTCACGATTGGACACATTTTGATCAGCCAGTGCGATAATTTTTGCTTTTACTAGGGTCATCTGTTTACCGTTAACCATGATTTTTAACGTTCACCTAGTTGAACATTTTTTTCTGTCATATATATATATATATATATATATATATATATATATATATATATATATATATATATATATATATATATATATATATATATATATATATTATTTTCATAAGATTATAGAATAGCAAATTATATTAATGTGTAATAATTCCATCTGTTTTATTTATTACAGCTTCGATACTAATGGCACTTACAGTCAACTAAATAGCAATGGCCTTGTGCTGAAACCTGCTATCAGCAGCAACAACAACAACAAGAAGAATATCAACCACATTCTTATAAACAGCAGCAGCAATCAAGAGAAGATGCTCAGCGTTAGTGGCAAGAAGAAGTGTTCGCATTGCGGCGACGAATTAGGTAAACTTTGCTACTACGTTGGTTGTGAGTGTGGTTCTTCTTCAACTTAAATTTCTAAGTCAGTTCTAATGTTGATTCCATTTATAGGCTTGAGAATTAGATAGAAAATATATATATCTGTAATCTTTCATAAAAAAGGTAGTCTCCGTTTATGCAGTGCATGTCATCATATATGCATATCATAAAAATACTTAATTAGTTCATGATCGTACACTACAAATTTTTTAAATTATAAAAAAAAAAACCTTTCATTAAAAGATTTGAAATCAGTTTGTATAATGAATACTTTAAGCACTAAATATTCAGTTCAGTAGTTAAAATCTCATTAAAGTTTTATGACATTACCTTCAATTGCAATTATTATAATTATATGTGCCAAGCGTTACTTTCCTATTTATCGTTGTTTTTCGTATTTCTCTCTCTCCTTTTTACTTTTCTGTCCTTACATGCTTCTCACAGATTTGGGGTGTACCCATGACAATTGCCGAAGAGTCCACAAAGCACTAAAATATATTGTGTGGGTGTAAAACCGGCCCACTCTTAATCAGAGACTTTACTTTAAAATTAAACTGTTATATTATACCTTAAATTGTAATTAAATTAAAGGCTGCTAGACAGGTACTTAACAAAAGCAGCTTTTACTTTTTTGGTATATGTTTATACCCTGAACCCATTGAAAATGAGAAATGTGTGTACAATTTGTATGTGAAAATGTATGTAACAGTATATTATTCCTGATCAGGACGACAAGGTGAGTCGACACTGCCATATCCGTCTGTCCGTTCATATAAAGGCAGGGATCTCAGAAGCCACAAAAGCTAGAGATCTAAAATACATGTATACTTCCATATAAGCTTCCATACGCAATATGACCCTGTCTTTTTTTCTTACTATCGACAATAATTGACAATTTAACAAATAATTAAAGCGTTGCTTATACACTGAAGATCCTACAGATTTCATATTTACTAAATATCGGCTCTTCGCTCTTTCTTATTACTTAAACCCATTGAAAATGTGACATCAGGGTATAATATATCTAATAGGCAGAAGGAAGGCGTGCCAGACCCCATAATTTTTATACATACAAACATATATTCTTGATCAGGGAGACGAGCTGAGTCGATTTAGCTATCCGTCTGTCTGTCTGTCCGTATGTATGAACGCGCCGATCTCAGAACATATAAAAGCTAGAGACTTTTTTTTAGATTTGTGTACATATATCACGCACAGATCGAGTACAAATCGAAACTTTTCTCCATTTTAATGTTATCGATATTCAGCTATAAAGTTATATCTAATTCATCTTTGTAGCTAGAGTTTTTCAAATTCTGCACTTGTGTGTTCTATAAAATGTTGACTTCTGTTAAATTCTGGATGCCACGCCCCCTACGCCTCAAATGTAAGAAGCACATACTTCAAATACTAGAGAATTGTGCTTTGAAAAATATATATAATGACATAATCAAGTTCTGAAAGTTTGATTAAGAAAGTCTATCTACAAAAAAGAATTATTAAACATTCAATATCCAACAACGTAGACGCTCCCAGTCAGTGGGACAAATGCTATTAGCCACAAATCTAGCAATTTTTAAGATTTCTAAGAACCGCAAGTTTTAGTATGCATATTTCCACTAGATGGCGGTGTTTTGCGAATTATCAGCTGCTCTATTAAATCGACACGTGGATGGTGCTATTGGCTCAAAATATTAAATTGAATTGAATTCAATTTTGGGTATGTTTGTACTAAATGATAACTTTACAGTATTTTTAAAAACAAAGATGACACGGGGTTCAGGGCATCTCCTAGTCGGACCGTTAGACTAGAATTCTCTTACTTGTTATTTTTATGTTTCTTAAAATACAAAAGTATGTATATTTGTTGAAACTCCATATTTTTATTGGTTTAGCAATTTTTTTTGGCAAATTTTCACTATATTTTTAGCAATTTTTAGCCACTTTTTCCCTAAATCTAGCAATTTTTGCATAAAAGATTCTGGCAGCACTGCTTCCAGCCCAAGCGCAATCGCTGCGCAGATAGCACAGCGTGTATTTTTATATGTGTGCGTCTGTGTGTGTGTGTGTGGGTGTGTTGTTCCTAATGATATATATACATACATATGTATATGTATGTATATATTTATATAAAAGAAACAAAGAATGTTCGGAATAGCGGTTTTTCGCAGGGTTCAGAGTATTCCCTAGTCGAGCGGTTTCGACTAGAGTTTTCTTACTTATTTTTATTTATTGTTCACATTTTTAATTAGCATAATACTAACATTGTCTTATGCTACAGGTCGCGGAGCTGCCATGATAATTGAATCCTTGCTACTGTTCTATCACATCAATTGCTTTAAGTGCTGCGTGTGTCACGTGCAGCTGGGCGACGGTATGAACGGAACTGATGTCCGCGTGCGGAACCAGAAGCTCCACTGCCAAAACTGTTACTCCAGCGACGATGGCATTAAATTTAGCTGCGTCTAATGAGGATGCCTGGATGGGTCAATATGATTGTTTTCAACTTTCGCTTGTTGTTTTGTAGCAATAAATATATAAATATTTATACATTACTCATGCAGCAAATAGAGTATGTGTTAAATGTTAAAGCTAAAGTAAACTGATGTAATTTATATATGTATATATGAATATGCAATGTTGTCAGCCAATGTTACTCAACGAATATTAACTATTTTTTCAAATATTTTCAATTTTTCAAATCGAATGTTCTTGACTCTGATTTAGTTTTATGCTAGCCAACCTCTCTCGCTCTAATGTTTATTCAAAAAATCAAATTCAAATTCCAGTATACCTATAAAAATTACAAAAAGATACATTTGTATACTCGTTAACGAAAGTGAACACTAACCAATTCGACGGTATTGAAGCCATAGGCTGTAAAGCTTGAGAGGTATGCATACATATATCATCGGCTGATAAATAATAATAGGGGTCTGACAAATGGAATTCTTTCTTGAAGTGCTAGAGTGTTGGTATTTGGATTGTACACTGGCGTTGACGACCCACGATCAAAAAGATATGACGGGAATATCTACGCCAACGCTAAATTTTATGACTCCTTTGATTTGCTACAAATTATATATGTATATAAATGTGGCGAATCGGAAAATCGATGTTATTCTGTAGTCGATAGAATCCGACTGCGACATTCTTTCTTGTTTTGAATGGTGTTACATTTTATTACCTTTTGAATATCGTAATTTGCTTATATTTACCTATGAATACATACATATGTACATACATTCGTATGTACGGCAACCTTGACGAAGTACCTAAGGTACCTAAAATGAAATACTGGTCAAACTCACAGACACGCACTCCCATACAAATTTTAATACATCTACATAAATAGATCTAATTGCCGTTGTTATTTGTATGCATTGAAGCATAAACAAATTCGATATTTTCTTGTTCTTATTTATGTTAATTAACCATTGAATGTTATCAGCCTCCAATCAGTATGCGAAAAACTATTTTTCTGTAAATAGGCAGTTTGAATTTAGTTTAAGTCGAAATAAAATATATACAATCATAAAAAACAACACTTAGAAATCTTTTATTGCGAAGGCTGTGCCATTTGAGCTGGCGAAATAAATGTTTTAATTAAGAATCATGATAGTTTATACTTAAAGTTTACTGACTGATGACAGTAGGATTTTTGGTGATAAGTGATGGATCCCAATAAAGTGTTTGTTCCCCGGATAGTTATAACCGTGATAAGTTTACAAATTGTACAAACTCATAACAATTATTGTCAGTAGTTGAATACCCCATCATTAAATTGCTTTTAGAAATTGATTTTCAATTCCATCTATATTTTTCATCTGATATAGACCTGATGATAGATCAGGGCGTCAGGTGAAATTGAATTTAATCAAGTAATAGCATTGTGGACTTTCCAGCATATGCAACTAAGATCAACTGAAATGCATGCGACAATAGTTCTGCTTTCCGCTGGACTGAAAAAGCGTTCGACATTATCAATAAGTAATAGGCATGGCTGTATTTTTGTTCTTTGATATTTTTTTAAAAGAAAGAAGGCCATTCTATAAACCGGATAGGTTGTCATTACAACTTCAGTAATATCATTGGGAAATCATTTTTGAAATTATTTGGCTTAAGCATTTTTATACAACTAATTCAGTTCGGCTTCTTTTTGCCTGAACATTTCTGCAACTGATTAGAGACTTTATATTGCTTGGAAGACACTTCGAAGTTACAAAATAATTTGCATGTGGAATACTATTGTAATTTGGAACTTGAACATTATTATTAACAGGTACTTGTCAACTACCATTTATAAAATTAGTAGATTGTAATATTACTAACATTGGGAGCTGATTAGAATTTAGATTAGTCTCTAAATACATACATATATAAAAGAAAGTCGTGTTAGTTAGTTGTGTTAGTGTTAGTTGAGAACGGCTGCACCGATTTTTAGATCTGTGTGTTTCTATTTTTATTGTACCCTGAACCCATTGAAAATGGAAAATCAGGGTCGAGTTAGCGCTGTCTGTCTGTCCGTCCGTATCTATGAACGCGTTGCTCTCAGAACATATATAAGCTACAGAATATTATTGGAATAATACAATTATATGTTATTGAACCTATGGTATATTCTTTTTTCTGAATGCTGCAACTTAATTTTTATAGTAGGTAATGGAATTTTTCGATTTGTACGATTTTCAATGAAACACACAATATATACCCTACAAGCAATGTATGCCAGCCCCAGGCACAAGCCACGATCTGCGCATTTATTGTAGCGACTGCGGGGCTGCAGTATTTGATTGAAAATTAAATGCTAAAAACTTTTCCGTGGATGGAGTTTCTTAATAATAAAATTTCCACGGCGCGATAATGTCATACGTCCCTAAGTCCTATGTATTTTAAATACGCATACACGGATCTAAACAAAAACGGCACACAAAAACTAAATGAATTTTATTTTATATTTTATATAAGCAAACGGAACGAGGTATCAAATTTTTTAAAAACACCGCACTGTATATGGTACTTACAAGTATACATATCAAATTTGAGATCTATAGCTTTTGTGGTTTACGCGATCGCTAAGTTCACACAGGCAGATCTGATCAAGAACATATATATGTATATATGCCCTTTGTGGTGTCTGTCACGCCTCCTTTTGCCTTTTTCATATGTACATCATTCCACAAAAACATACCCTGATTTCCCATTTTCATTTAATACGAAATAAAAATAAATTTTTCTCGGTGAACTGAGCCCTTTATTTTAAATGGATCCATTAACGTAAAATGAGGGTACGTATAATTTAGTTAGAAAAGAACCCATTGAGTCGCTCGCCAATTAAGCCGTCGGCAGGAATGTGAGCTTTTCGTTAAGCTGTAGCTGCGTTTTGATTAATTGTGAGAGAGTAACAACCATTAGCAGATCGCGAACATTGGCATTAAACATCTGCGTGAACTGCTCGTGCGACATGTGTGGCACAGCGTGGATGAGGTCAAGAAGCTGACGTCCGACAGCGTTATCTGGAGTCACTTTGTGTGCAATGACATCGTCCACGTATTTCAGTATGAGGTCCAGAAGCGATTGCAGTTTAGTAGATGCCTCAGAGATCTGGGCTAGATCCAACATGGGCGGTACGGTCTTAGGTCGGTGCGCCGGCGATACGCTTACCGTCTTCTGCAAGAGCTTGAGGCCAAAAGTCTCAGGTTCATAGCTGGTCAGTTCAACAGGTATGGGTGTGAACATGCACCCAGTTTTCCCACCGGGGACGCCAAGTTGGATGCAAACATAGGCGCGTAGACCCATGCGACCGCTTTGCAGCGAAGTATCGACAGTGAGATGAACTGGATTGTTGCATTCGCGCGCATAATACTCATGTATGACAGAGCTGTGATTCGTCACCTCGTTGCCGGTGGCCCACCACCCTACAACGTTCTCATTGGCGTTCACCTTGCGATTCAAGTCGTACATATCCAAGGCGTAGCTTAGCTCCGCCTCCACCTGGTCGTCGTGCTCCTTGTGTGGAACACAAAAGCAGTTGGTAACCTCTACAACTCCCTTGTCAACTGAGCCTAGTAGTGTCCCGATAACTCGATGTGAATCAGCATTGCGGCGCTCAAACGCATCCACAACTTGGAAGAGTACCACAGGATGCACACGCACGGTTAAATTAAGCGCCGACATCGTTATTTCCTTTAGCGCAGAAAGTACAAATTACACTTTATTAATAATTTAACAGTTGCCACGCTGTGTGAGAAGGGCATAGGGATGACAGAATATTTACGATGCTTTGTGGAGGGCAGCCGATACTTTTTAGTGAACACACTTGTACAATATATGGTTAAGTGCTGCCACTAATGTGTGGTGCTGCCACTAATTTGTGGTGCTGCCACTAACTACATAACACCACTAACCATATAACAGATAGATATAACACGCAGAGCACTGAAATTCAGCGAATTCCCACAGTGACAAGACAGCCCCATGGCGAATTCGCTGAATTCGCTTCACTTTTGCTGCGAGCAGCGGGTACTCTGTGGTGTGCTGCTGCTGGTGAGTTCTTACATATATATATATTCGAGAGAGAAGATAGCAGATAATAAAAATATATGAGAGAGAGAGATCAGAAAATAAGCATACATGGTTGCATAGAAGGCTTAATATACAAATGGACCATTACCGAACGAGCGCTCGCAGAGCATTGATTTTCTTGTCACAGACAGGGATGCCAACTCAAAATTTGAAAATTACGTAGTCTGGCTCCAAAATCTACGTGTTTTCCCGTAGCACAATTTTGCTGAAATACGTAGATCTACGTACTTTTTTTTAAATTTAAAAAACAATAAGAAAATTAATAAAACAATACATTTGTAATCTTCGTAAATCAATATTATTCATTTCTGTTGATGTTTTAACAAGAAATTACATTGTTCAAATTATTTATACACATTAATGAACAAGTTTTACGAAAATTTGTACATCTTTTATAAAGTATTTTAGGTGGCTGTCAGAAGGCTCTAAGTTTGCCTTTAACCCACTTTTTGTGTGAAGTAAACCTTTTATCGTGTCCGTTTCGAACTAGTAGTTTTAATTAAATTTATTTCAGAAAATATTCGCTCAACATTAGCACTGCTATGTGTAAAAATAAGTAAATTTAAAGTAAACTCCGTCAAGATCGGAACATATGGGTTGAATTTCCCTTTTTAACTTTTGAAATATAACGCCAAAAATCGTTTGACCAAAAAGCGTTGCTAACCCACTGAAAACGGCATTTAATTCGCCAACCCATTGAAAACGGAATTTATTGCTGCTAACCTAATAAACATTATTATTTTATATACATATGTATGTATATAATTCAAATTGTATTTTTTTTTTTTTTTTTGTATTTTGCACTTTTTTTAAAAGTACGTAGTTTTAGTCTCTTGACACGTAGACACACAGATCTTCTTTAATATACGGAGATCTTCGTAAAAATACGGAGGGTTGGCATCCCTGGTGGGAATTCGCTGAATTTCAGTGCTCTGCGTGTTATATCATGTGTTATAAAGAGCTCACAACAGTTGATATACAACTGTTGAGCTACACCACAACTATTTGATTTTAATCGTTAAGTATCGAAACAAAAGTAGGGCGTACATTACAAATATCGAAATTCCTTATTTAAAATTTTCGAATTTTTTGCCAATCGGCTCTAAGTCTCAAAGAATTCAAACAAAATATTATTTGGTAAATAAAAACAAATTTTATTATGCTCCTTTGTTCCCTAGGGATAATAAAGCTAAATCTACGTAAGAATAGCCCCTACAGTGTGGCCTTGAGCGCTAAATCATCATTAGTAGATTTCTAAAAAGCCATTCAGTTACATAAAAGACACTTGGACTTTCGTATATATTTAATGGAAATACAATCAATCTACTGCTACGTTTCTACCAAACTTCACACTTCTGGACAGGATTCATGGGCGACCCTTCTGGGCATTGGAAGTCCTTGGCGAAATCTTTCATATTGCTCAGTGAACCGAGGACCCGGAACTCCGACGGCGAATGAACACCTGTTGTGATTCTCATTTTTAGAGATTCTGCAAAAAAAATATACTTGCGTAATAGCATTTTATTCATACATTTTTATATTTTTAAAATTTACCTTTGCGATATTTGGCACACCAGGTTTGACCAGCAGAGATCCAGAACATTTGCTGAGGCGTGTAGTCTAAGCCAGGCAGTTTGGGCTCCGCGCCGTGCTTCTCTGCCCAGCGTTTATATGCGATATAGGACTCCTTAACTCCACCATTATCGGCTATATTTTCGCCCTGTGTATTGATTCCATTTAACTATTTAACAGGAGTAGGTGAGCACATTTAGAAAATCAGCTATAATCATTAGATCGTACTCACATTCAAGCCAGTTGCACGCTCTGTATAGTTGCCATACTGATCAATAATGCATTGGGCTTTCTTCAGATAGGCCTTCTGGGTGTCTGGCTGCCACCAGTCGCGCAAATTGCCCTTCACGTCAAACTGGCGACCCTGATCATCAAATCCGTGAGTGATTTCGTGGCCAATGACATAGCCAATCGCTCCGTAATTCATATACTTGGGTCGCTGTGCGTTGAAGAAGTGACCTTGCAGTATGCCAGCTGGGAACTCTGTCAAATGAAAGATAAAGGATAGAATATAATCTATCTGCTCCTCCTTCTCCACAACTTACGTATACTGTTCTCCAACGAGGAATAAAACGCATTCACAATAGCTGGACGGGCATGACGCACCCAATCAGTTTTATTGACCGGCAGACGAAGTTTATTAAATGAATAGTCGGTCCCAAAGATGTTCATACTCAAAAAGGACTCGAAATATGCATCGGGACTGACGTCGAGTTTCTCATAGTACTTAGCCAGTTTCTCGTTGTCCAACATCTCATCGGGGTAGCCAATGTGTGTGGCCATGCTGTGCAACTTCAGCTTGGCCTCTTTCTTAGTTTTTTCATCCATCCAATTAACCTCATCTAAAATATCGCTGAATACCATGCGTATATCGTTGACCATTTCCAAAGCATTCGCTTTCGAGTCCTGGTTGAAGTGCTTTCGAACATATAGCGAGCCAACCGATATGCCAAGGCTGATTTATGGTTAACATTTAATATGGTTAATAGATTATATTGAACATAATCATGCATTGTTGTTGTTGCAATAGTTGTTCAGTGAAATTTGTTGTTGATTGGTGAACAAGGAAGAATTGTCGTGAAAGCGAAACACAAAATGAATTTTTTTTATGAATTGTATACTTCAAACAAATAAACAATATGCCAATGCTCAAACACTTAAATGGCTAGCTAGAGTGACCTATACACCATCTAAGGTAGTAGAAGCTTTAAAAATAAAAGCTAAATGGATCCATATTCTAAGCCATACAACGTATATGTAGAATGATAATTGAATGGATCCATTTTTATGACCGAAGCTCTCCGACTTTTATTTTCTAAGTTAGTGAAAAGATCAAAAAGATCGGAACTTAAAGGCGGCGGTATATATTGAATATTCTCAGTGATATGTATGTGTTTAAGTGGTTTTTGTGAAATGTCTAGAATTTTGAAATTCACTAAATACCTATCAACATCTGATTCGAGATCGTCAAGTTCACTGCAAAATCACAAAGAAATCAATCAGAGATTAACGCAAATGAGCACAGAAAAATTCTTTGCAAATATTTTTCAAGCACCTAAACGAGTCTCCAACACTTTTTCCAAAATAAAAAACAAGGTTTTCTAAACTTCGCATACTAACCTGCCAGAGGCAATGTCAACACATTCCTTCCAGCGCGCCTCCTGCTCTTGGCGCCCTGACAGAGCGGTGGCATACTGAAGCTGTCGCTTCCGGAACTCCTCGCTCAGAAACCCAATGGAAAAAGCGTGTATGCGCCACATCATGTAGTTGGCAATCACACGATTTGGCGTCTTTTCCAGCAGCTTGCCCAGCTGCTCGAAGAATGGCGGCACGGTCAGATTGATTATCTCATCGTCTTGCACAAAGAGGCCTTCGGGCAGCAGCGCGTTCATATAATCTACCCACTGGACGTATGGATAGGCTGTCTGCAGCTGCTGTGTTGTGCGAGGATTAAACAGCTCCGAAGAGTTGCGGCGCTTCTCATTGGGCCAGGAAATCTAAAGAACCGGTGGTAGTGTTAGTAAAATGTATTTAAGGAGCATCAAATCTTGTTGTGCATACGTTAGCTAATGCCATTTCGAATTCAAGAGACTGCAGCAGCTGCTCCTTGGCCTGATCTTTGTTGGCACCAAAGAGCACCGCAATGTCCACCATGTAGTCATAGTAAGCGCTAACCAGTGTCTCATTGAAGCCTTTAACCAAATACTCGCGGCTCAGAGCCAACGCCGACTGATCCAGCTATATAGAATATAGTGGTATTGTAGTTGTACAAAGTTGATTGCTGACCTCACTTACGTCCATGATACGTTTTGTGCTGTTCTGCAGGTCTACTCCAATGGAGAAGTCAATGATATAGTCCATGCTAAAGCCGGACTTGCGGAATTTTTTAACCTGGTCCTGCCAGGTCCAGCTGTCATCCGAATTCCAGTTATCCCCCTCAATCAACGGCCAGCCTCCTAGAGACTTGGCTATTTTGGCAATAGGAGTGGCACCCAATGATTCAATCAACGCTGCAGAAAAGAAATAATTATTAAGCCCCTAAGATTCATAGCAACATTCGGTCACATACTTTTGTTCATGCAGGCCTTATAGAGCAAATTGGGCAACCGGAAGTGTTTTGGGTCAGTGGTTGGTCGGTCAGCAGTGATGATGTCCTTAAGCTGTTCTTGCAGCTTGTCGGAGATAACAGAGAATGTACTGATTGAGACCTTGTCATCGGGTATGTTCTCTTCATCGATATAGCTGCCGCAAGCGAATTCATAGAAATTGTCGCACGGCTCCACTTCAGGCTTGATCTTGCGCAGAACCGTAGAGGCAGTGTGTATGCACTCCTTGGACAGGCAAACATTCTCCGGCACCGTTTTCTCCTTACTCTCCGCGCCAGGAACCTTGTTGATAGTGGTGCTATCGCTATGCAATGCAGTTGCCTGTGGCGGAGCCTCCGGCAGATCAGGCTCTGCTCTGAGTGCATTGAATGCCCAGAGGCCGAAACCTGTAACGGCAACTAGGAACAGAATACTGCTCAGAATAAGCAGGCTACGCTCCAGCTTGGTGCGACGTCGCCACCAGTTGGGATTCCTGTCAAGGCAATGAACAAAAAAAAAAAAGGAAGAAAGAAAACAAATTCAAGTTTAGACACGAGTATCACATACATCTTAATTAAAAAGCGACCCGCAGTGCGCGGGTTAAGCAAAATAAATTTTCTCTTTGGCTTATTCTTGATGTACAGCTTTTTCTTTCTCGCCTGGGCATCGTCCATAATCAATTCGCTTTTTCTGCGGCTATCAGCAGCGTTGGCCATCTCGTTTATCTTGCCTTGGCCTCGCGGTTGCTTTTTCTCGAAACTTGTTTATCAATATGCCCCCTCTGCCACACTGAGCAACACAATTCATGTCAGTCGTATGTTAAACTTGGCTTGTGACAATTTCATCTTCAATGTTCATGACAAAAGCATTGGGACATTGGCTTTAATAGGAAAGCAGAATTGGATTTTTAGTCATAAAAATAAATTAAAGTACATTTTAAATAAATCGATCGAGAATCGCAAAAATGTTTCATATATGCACAAAGATCAGTTTAAATATAGTTTTAAATGAAGCCAATATTAGAATTATGTACTTTGTTACATGTACATACATATGCTTAAATTGTCAGGTGGTATTGTCATTTTGCATTTGTCACATTGTTAACATGCGTTGCTGTGTCGATGGAGAATTATACGATGACAATAATAATGCGAGGCTGTGCAACGCTTTTATTGCGTAAGCTTTATTCTACGAAATGTGGGTATTGGTGTATTTTTGTATTTTAATATTTTTGTGTATGAATGGACAGGGAAAGAAGCTTGCCCATGCATGTACATGATTACTTATTGTTTTTCTGCTCATTTGCGTTCACATTCTCCAATTTGTTAGCTCTGGAACTGATGTTGCTTACTTACACTTCAATAAATGAGGTATAGCACACGATTAAACCAATATTAATTAACTCAATACCTATACTAAAATATATTTCTGGTCCCAATCAAGTACTGCCGGTAGTAACATTAAATAGAGGCCCATAATTGTATCAAACCTGTTAAATGGTATTTTCTAATTGTACGCTTCCCTTCCGTTAGTAAATGTCGCTTGAATTTCGAAAATTGTAGCAAAAGCTGCTGCTAGAGATACATACAGTGGTTCACAGCTTATTTCAACCAGCACCTTAAAAAAAGTTTAATAGCTTATATAACCAAAACTATAAGAGATATCTATAAATGTTAAACGCAGGTTGTAAGTCTGATGTTTTAACTAATACAATAATAATTCATTTATTTTTCAAACCTATTTTTAATATATAAAAATATTAAATAACTAAAAAATGACAGAAGTTGCACTCCACAGCTTATTTCAACCGCTTATGGAAATACATTACTAAAGCTAAGTGTTTTTCTAAATAACTAAAAATTAATATTTGATGTGACCACCCTTTTGTTTTACTACCATTTTAAGCCGGTTTGGTATGGATTCAACTAATTTTTTGGTAACTTCTGGCGTAATTTTACCCCATTCCTCAACTAAAGCCATTTTCAGGTCTGATTTGTTGGATATTTTGCGTTTTCGAATGTTTGTCTCCAAAATCGACCACAAATTTTCGATAACATTTAAGTCTGGTGATTGGACTGGTGGTTTCATGACATGGGCACAGTTCCATATCAACCAAGTTTGCACAATTCCCGCTGTGTGTTTCGGGTCATTATCTTGGTAGAATCTGAAGTCCTCCTTGATGCCCAGTTTCTCAGCACTTTGAATTAAATTTGACTTCAAAATTTCAAGGTACTTGGTTTTATCCATCGTTGTCTCAATGAACTCCAAGTTACCAACACCTTCTGCTGACATACAGGCCCAAACCATAATGTTGCCTCCGCCGTGCTTCACTGTAGCCCTCAAGTTTTTTGCTAGCTCTGCGTTGGGTTTACGCCACACATATGAGGGTCCGTCCGGTCCAAATAAATTAAATTTGGACTCATCGCAAAAAAGGACACTTTTCCAGAAATCATAGTCCTTATGCAAGTGCTCCTATGCAAATTTTAGGCGACACTTCTTATTTTTATCACTGATTATTCACGGACAAAACGGTAAATGATCCTCTGGACTGTGGAATCACTAAGTCCAACTATCTCAGCAATTTTTCTACGGGAATGCCCGTTTTTAAAATGTTTAAGGACAAGTTCTCGCTGATCTATAGTTGTACGTGGTCTCATTTCGCTTAATTCACGTTTCTGCAAGTTGAGCTCTCAAAATTCCGCTGAAATTTATTTCATCACACTACGAAAAGAATGACTAAAGCAAAGAAAAAGAAACTACCGTTGCATTGCACAATAACGGATCTTAGATCAGCTGCAAAGCTTGTGGTTGAAATAAGCTGTGGAGTGCAACTTCTGTCATTTTTTAGTTATTTAATATTTTTATATATTAAAAATATTTAAAAAAAATAAATAAATTATTATTTTATTAGTTAAAACATTACACTTACAACCTGCGTTTAAATTTTTTAGATATCCCCAATAGTTTTGGTTATATACGCCATTAAACTTGTTTTAAGGTGCTGGTTGAAATAAGCTGTGAACCATTGTATGTACATACATACATAAGTATGTATGTACAATGTAGATATCGAACTGGTTAGGTTTTTATGGGCCAGTTTTTAAGTATGAGACAAAATGTATTTGAATTTAATTACGCTTAAGGGGACTCTGATGCAAATGTTTTTTGAGGTAAAACACACACATATGATACATATATGTATACCCATAATATTATTATTAACATATATACATATATATATATATATATATATATATATATATATATATATATATATATATATATATATATATAATATAAATATTATACTATAATAGGGAGGAATGCATTTATTGTTTTTTTGTGCAACATACTTGTTCTAAAATTACTGGAGAGATTTGAAAATTATTTTAACATTACTACTGATGTACATATAAAACAAGTAAGAAAACTCTTTTTCAAAATGCTGCCAGGTAGGTTAGCATTTAGTATAAACGCTAACAAAATTAAATTCAATTCATTTTTAAATGTTTAGCCAATAGCGCTATCCATGTTTCGATTCAATTGAGCAGCTGATAATTCTTAAATCATAGCGCCAACTACTGCAATGTACACTTAAACTTGCGGTTCTTAGAATTTACTAGAAACGCACAGTTCAATGTGTGTATGTGTGTGTGCACACGTATACGAACACTGTATCCTTCGCGCTGCTGCTCACATGTGTTTGCCGATCGGCCAAACGTTTCGTTTAACAATGGATTTTAATTAAATCTTCGGCATATGATCAACATATTTCATTACATTTTTTTCAATTTTAAAAAATGCAAACGCAAACATTCATATATTTGCTTTATTGCAATTACCTTCAATTAAATAGGTGGGAAAATTTAGAGCCGGTATCAAAAATTTAACAAAAATCAAAATTGCATAAAATAGATATAAAACTAAAAGTAAAGTTTGAAGACGCTAGCTAAAAAGATGAATTAGATAGAATTTTATAACTAAAATATGATTTCGGTTTTTTAATCGATAACATTAAAACTAAGAAAGGGATCGATTTTGAAAACCAAACTCGATCTTTTCGTGCTAAACATAAACCTCCAAAAACAGCTTTAAGTTTCTACCTCTTAGTTCTGAGATTGGCACGTTCAAACATACGGATTGACGGACGGACGGATGGACAGACGGACAGGGCTAAATTAACTCGGCTTGCCTCCCTCATCAAGAATATATTTACTTAATGGGGTCTGCGCTCTAAAACCGAAAGTTATGTTCGGCTGGTGCGGAGTCCATTACCAAAACCGATTTTAATAAACGATTAATCCAGACTCTGCATTTATATTATTCATTATAATAACACATTTCCACATTTCTCTTAAAGCATGCTTTTTAAGGACCATATGAAAACATATACATCTTCAAGTTTTGAATTTAGTGTTATTGGAACCTTACACAATTTCGGTTTTTGTTGAATTTTGAATGCCACGCCCCCTTCACCTCAAATTTGTAAAGCACTTATTTCAAATACTAGACTTGTTTTGACAAATACATACATATGAATGACACGAATTCGCCCAACAAGTTTGATCAAAACTGGCAAAACTAAATGCGAACAAGTAAGAAAACTCTAATCGAGACCGCTCGATTAGGGTATACCCTGAACCCTGCGAAGATCCGCTATTCAAACCATTCTTCGTTTCTTTTATATACACATACATATGTACGTTCATTACAAGCAAAACATACACACACACGCCAGTCGGTGCGTCGGTGCGTCAGCTGTTCTCTGGCTGATTTTCATGGTAATGCCATGGGAAATTAAATGTTTAATAACTTTTTTTCTAGAGTAACGATTTTGATCAAACTTGTTGGGCGTGATCATGTCCTCCATATGTATGTATGTGCCAAAGCACAAGTCTCTAGTATTTGATATACGGGAGTTACAAATATGAGGCGAAGGGGGCGTGGCACCCTTTATCAGACGAGGGTATACACGAGTATATATTTCAAATTTCAAGTCTCTAGCTTCAATGGTTTGCGTTCATACGGACAGACGGACAGACGGACGGACAGCATGACGGACATTGCACAGAACCAATATACTATATCACTACGTGAAATAGTATAAAAATAGCAAAAAGTGAGTACTAGCCATAAACAAAGCAATTACTCTGTTTAATGCTGCTGAACTTTTTTACGCTTAGCCCATTGAGAATGGGAAACAATGGTATAATGGTTTTGTTCAAATGTATGTAAAAAGCAAAAGGAAAACTTACAGAGCTAGAGACTAGACATTCAGAGAGATGGCATCTCTCAAAATGAGAGAGGTAGCAACTCTGAAAATGAGAGAAGTTCGTTGGCGAACGTAGAGGTGTGAGCTCGAACGGTTATGTTGATATGTTGATATTTTTGCGGTTACGTTGATATTTTTGTTACTTTTACTTTATTCAGCTATTTTGTGTTAATCAAATATTCTTTTCAATATACATATATATATTATTTGGCAAATCAAAAGACAAGGTCAAAGGTCACAAAGTCATTATATGGCGCGTTATTGGCTCGGAAGCTGTAGATTTTTCAGTTTTTATTTTGCCACACCCCAAGTGGCCGTAGACGCATAATTTTTGGCATGTTCATAGAGTGGGTGTTTAGGAATATAACTGTAAAGTTTGGATGCTTACATTAAAAAAATACGAAAATTACAGGGCATTTTTTTGTAAGTCAGGCCCCTTTTGGGGCCTGTAGAGAATCGGTAGAGGAGGTCCTAATAACTTAGCATCCAATTTAGAAGTAGTGTTTCGCTCGGAAGCTGTTGATTTTTATACCCTGACCCCATTGAAAATGGGAAAAAAGGGTATAATGATTTTGTGAAAATGTATGTAACAGGCAGAAGGAGGCGTGGCAGATCCCATTAAGTATATATATTCTTGATCAGGGAGAGAAGCCGAGTCGATTTAGCCCTGTCCGTCTGTCTGTCTGTCCGTCTGTCCGTATGTTTGAACGCGTCGATCTCAGAAGATATAAGAGCTAGAGACTTCAAAATTTTTTTGGAAGTTCGCGTATATTACGATTCGATCGAGTTTGTTTCAAATATTCGATAACTATCATCGTTTTAATGTAATCGATATCTTCATTTAGTTATAAAATTCTATTTAATTCATCTTTATAGTTAGTCTTCCAATTTTGCATTTAGTGTTATTTGAGCCACCTGTAATTTCGGTTTTTGTTAAATTTTGGATGCCACGCCCTCAAATTGCCCCTTCGCCTCAAATTGCTAAATCACGTATTTCAAGTACTAGAGACTTCTGCTTTGGCACACACACACTTATGAATGTCATGATCACGCCCAAAATCGTTCGACTAGAAAAAAAGTTTTTAAACATTTAATATCTCATAATATCGGCGTCTTGCAGCAGCAGCGAAGCTGGTGAGTCATAATGCACAGTTAGCAGATTGTGTGCTTGTGCCTGCGTCTGTGTGTGTTCTTGTGCGTGCGTCTGTGTGTGTGTATGTATTGCTTGCTACATATGCACATACATATAAAAGTAACGGAGAATGTTAGCGGCTCTTAGGAATCGCAGTTCTTCGCAGGGTTCAGGGGATCTCTTTGTCGAGCAGTCTCGACTAGAGCACTCTTACTTGTTCAGTTTTGATTTTTGGCATGTTCATAGAATGGGCGTTCAGGAATATAACTGTAAAGTTTGGAGGCTTACATTCGAAAAATGCGAATATTACAGGGTATTTTTTAGGTAAGTCACGCCCCTTTTGGGGCGTAACAATAATTTTTGGGGAATCGATAGAGGAGGCCCCCAGTAACTCAGCATCCAATTTTGAAGCTTCTAACACTAAAACTGTTGGAGGTATAAACTGATATTTGTTGCCACGCGCTGGGCGTATATATATCCGCCATAGCATTTCGATTATGGGATGTTAACCCGACTATATATACCAAGTCTCAAGTCTCTAGCATCAATAGTGCTCAAAATATAAGAGAATTAGTAAAATCACTATATATTCAGATCCGATTGGCCACGCCCCTAGTAAGCGTGGCCATACAATTTTTTTGGGCGATCTTTATAGGATCGTAATTTGGACGTTCTAGCTCTGAAACTGTAGAAGATACAGTTTGATCCGATTTGCCACGCCCCCAATGGGCGTAGATATATCCACCATAGCTTTTTGATTTTTGGGTGTCGGCGTGAGGGTTCAGTTAAAATCTCAACTCTCTAGCCCTTCTAGAAGTAGTGTTTCTGAGATACAGGAAAATGCATTTTCCGATTTGCCAGTCCCCTAGCGGGCGTATCGAGAAAATCTTGACATTTAATCTGACGAGGGTATTAACGAGTATATATTCCAAATTTCAAGTCTCTAGCTTCGATGCGTGGAAATGGTTTGCGTTCATACGGACAGACGGACGGACAGCATGACGGACATTGCACAAAACCAATATACTTTTACGCTTCGTGAAAAAGTATAAAAATTGATGTGTTTTTTCGGTCACTTGATAAAGAGCACTTGGTAATTTTTCAAGCGTAAACATAAAAATACATAATAATTGAAAGAGAATCCCGACGCGCTAAGAATACAAACCAATTAAAAATGCCTCCGACGCACTCATCGACTAGAAGAGAGTGCAACATAAATAAACAAGGGCCAATTGAGTGGACATTAAATATAAGTACATGCACGCTGAGCATTACAAACTCAGCGATAGGCTAAGGTTACAAGAGACCAACAACATTGATTACATAATTTAAGCTATGATTTATGCATGAGTTAGGGTATAAAATCCCTACCTCAGAAGAATAAAGACTCAGTACGAAACAAACCA
Source organism: Drosophila paranaensis (assembly GCA_035047545.1). NCBI lineage: Eukaryota > Metazoa > Arthropoda > Insecta > Diptera > Drosophilidae > Drosophila > Drosophila paranaensis. Next base: position 913,410 of record JAWNPL010000102.1, on the reverse strand, counting down.
CCACCGCAGTTTAAGTGTATTCAGTAATACTGTTTATTTATAAGAAAAAGCGATAAACAAAATTAGGTTTTAATTTTTTTAGAGTAAGTTTATAATATTTATAACGTTTTGTTAGTGGGTGGACCCGCCTTTGTTTAATAATACATCGTACATTCGATTGGCCATAGAGTCTTTTAGGTTCTTTAGGTAATTCAGAGAAATTTGCGACCACGCAGTTTTACCTATTGCACTACAAGTAGCTGTATTGGCACTTGGGGGTGTGTTCCGCGAGTGCCACTGTGAATATTCGCATTTTATTTATGAAAATATTGGCTAGGTGCTGCACGCACTGCCAACTTCATACAAGCGGATGGTGGATGGGCATGGCTATGGATGCCAGTTTCAAGCTTTGCTTTTGTCTATCTGAGTTGTCCAATAAATGTGTCAAGTGCAGGTGGTGTTGCCATTGACGTGATGCATGTCACCAACAAGAGCGACAAACACTTACACACAAACAGAAAATGCTTTGAAGGTTCTCTATATATCACATATGTTTGTGTATACATATTTCTTGCTGCTATTATTATTTTTATTTTTTTAATATTTTGTATACCCTATATAATTAGACTTTTTGTCAAAGCTAGACTTCCGATTTACTGTGTCCGTGAAATATACAAAGATTTTGTAATTTTCCTATTATACACAAGTAAGCAAAGGTTTGGTGTGCCATGCACCGTATTGCAAATTTGTGTACTCTGAACCCATTGAAAAAGAGAAAACAGGGTATGTTTTTGTGAAAAAGTATGCAACAGGCAGACTGAGACGTGACAGGCTCCATTAAGTATACATATATTCTTGATAAGGCAGACAAGTCCAGTTGATTTAACTCTGTCTGTATATATAAACACGTCGATCTCAGACCCTATAAGAGCTAAAGACTTGAAATTTTGTTGGGACAGATTTCGATATCGATTTCCATTTAATGTTATCAATTAAAAACCAAATCGTTATTAAGTTATAAAATTCTATCTAATTCATCTTTGTAGCTACAGTCTAAAAATTTTGCTTTTGGTTTACAAATTACAACAAGTAAGAACGTTGCAGTCGGACGCAACCGACAGCGAAATACTTTTTCAAGTCCCAGCATCCCATAGGGGCATCTATCACATTATATTTTAAAATTAATCTTAAATCCCCACTGTCGCCGCTCAAATTAGCTGCCGATTAAAAATTTTCATTGGAGGTGGCCAGACAGTTTCAATTTGGATAGAAGCTTAGAACCCTTACCTTATCAAAAACACGCACCTAAATTAAGAGAGATGGCATCTCTCAAAATGAGAGAGGTGGCAGCTCTAACCCCGGTGCGGTCATGTTGATGTTTGTTATTATACCCTGAACCCATTGAAAATGGGAAATCAGGGTATAATGTTTTCGTTGAAATGTATGTAAAAGGCAGAAGGGGGCGTGGCAGACCCCATAAAATATATATATATTCTTGATCAGGGAGACAAGCCGAGTCGATTTAGCCCTGTCTGTCTGTCCGTCCGTCTGTCTGTCCGTATGTATGAACGTTCTCAGAACCTATAAGAGCTAGAGACTTGAAATTTTTTATGTAGGTTCCGATCGAGTTTGTTAAAAAAAATCGATAACTGTCTTAATTTTAATGTTATCGATTAAAAACGAAATCGATGCTCAGTTATATAATTCTATATAATTAATCTTTATAGCAAAAGTCTTCAAATTTTGCATTTAGTGTTATGTGAGCCTGCATGTGTTGCTTGTAATGAACATACATATACACATGTTTTATAAAAGAAACGGAATAGCGGTCAGGGAAACAAATCGAGTTGATATAGCCATGTCCGTCTATCTGTCCGCATGTATGAACGCGTCGATCTCAGAACCTATAAGAGCTAGAGACTTCACAACTATCGTTGTATTGTTATCGATTAAAAACTATATCAAAACAAGTAAGAAAACTCTAGTCGAGACCGCTCGACTAGGGTATACCCTGAACCCTGCGAAGAACCGCAATTCCAAGCAATCTCCGTTTCTTTAATATATATATAAGTATATATATGTTCATTACAAGCAACACATACACACACACATACACAGGCGCAAGCACGCACAAGCGCAAGTCGGTGCGTCAGCTGTTCTTTGGCTGCTGTTTGCATGGCAATGCTATGGGGAATTAAATGTTTAAAAACTTTTTTCTAGAGCAACGATTTTGATCAAACTTGTTGGGCGTGATCATGTCATCCATATGTATGTATGTGCCAAAGCACAAGTCTCTAGTGTTTGATATACGGGAGTTACAAATTTGAGGCGAAGGGTGTGTGGCACCCAAAATTTAACGAAAACCGAAATTGTGTAAGGCCCAAATAACACTAAATGCAAAATTTGAAGACTTTAGCTAGAAAGATGAATTAGATAGAATTATATAGCTGAATTTAGATTTTCGTTTTTACTCGATAACAATAAAACGATAACAGTTATCGAATTTCTGAAACAAACTCGATCTTTTCGTGCTTCAAGTCTCTAGCTCTTGTAGGTTCTGAGAACGACGCGTTCATACATACGGACAGACGGACATGGCTATATCAACTCGGCTTATCATCCTGATCAGGAATATATTTACTTTATGGGGTCTGCCACGCCTCCTTCTGCCTGTTACATACATACGCCTTTCAACAAAAACATTATACCCTGAATTCCCATTTTCAATGGGTTCAGGGTATAAAAATATGTTGAACATAAACTGAAAATTTCATTCAAATTCATTAATTCGCGCAGAAGTTATTACAGTTATTACACACACACATTGAACTGCGTGCATCTAGCAAATTCTAAGAACCGCAAGATTTAGTGTACATATTTCCAGTAGATGGCGCTATGATTAGCGAACTATCAGCTGTTCAATTGAATCAAACCATGGATGGCGCTATTGGCTAAACAATTGAAAATGAATTGAATCTAATTTTGTGTGCGTTTATACTAAATGCTAATTACGCAGAATTAAAAAAAACGCAGATAGCACGGGGTTCAGGGTATCTCCTAGTCGGGACGACCGACTAAAGTTTTCTTACATGTTTAATTGGTGCTTTGTTTTCGGTATGGAAAAATAAAGCATAGAAAATATACAAGCATACAAATATACAAGTAATGACTCTAGTCGAGAGTGATCAGTTGAGGTATAAGCATTTTAAATTTTTTATACTTTTTCACGATGTGAAATAAGTATAATGGTTTTGTGCAATATCCGCCATGCTTACCGTCCGTCTGTCCGTATGAACGCAAACCATTTCCACGCTATTAAAACTAGAGACTTGAAATTTGAAATATATACTCGTGCATACTCTCGTCAGATAAAGTGTCAAGATTTTCCTGATACGCCCACTAGGGGCGAGGCAAATCGGAAAATGCATTTTCCTGTATCTCATAAACACTACTTCTAAATTGGATGCTAAGTTATTAGGACCTCCTCTACCGATTCTCTACAGGCCCCAAAAGGGGCCTGACTTACAGAAAAATGCCCTGTAATTTTCGTATTTATACCCTGAACCCATTGAAAATGGGAAATCAGGGTATAATGTTTTTGTTGAAATGTATGTAACAGGGAGAAGAAGGCGTGGCAGACCCCATAAAGTATATATATTCTTGATCAGGGAGACAAGCCGAGTTGATATAGCCATGTCCGTCCGTCCGTCCGTCCGTCCGTCCGTCCGTCCGTCCGTCCGTCTGTCCGTATGTATGAACGCGTCGTTCTCAGAATCTACAAGAGCTAGAGACTTGAAATTTTTTATGTAGGTTCCTGTATGTCACGAAAAGATCGAGTTTGTTTCAGAAATTCGATAACTGTTATCATTTTTTTGTTATCGATTAAAAACGAAAATCTAAATTGAGCTATAAAATTCTATCTAATTCATCTTTCTAGCTAGAGTCTTCAAATTTTGTATTTAGTGTTATGTAAGCCTTACGAAATTTCGGTTTTTGTTAAATTTTGGATGCCACACACCCTTCGCCTCAAATTTGTAACTCCCGCATATCAAATACTAGAGACTTGTGCTTTGGCACATACATACATATGGATGACATAACTACGCCCAACAAGTTTGATCAAAATCGTTGCTCTAGAAAAAAACGTTATTAAACATTAAATTTCCCATAGCATTGCCATGCAAATAGCAGCCAAAGAACAGCTGATGCACCGACTTGCGCTTGTGTGTGCTTGCGCCTGTGTAAGTGTGTGTATGTGTTGTTTGTAGTGAACATATATATACATATATTAAAGAAACGGAGATTGCTTGGAATTGCGGTTCTTCGCAGGGTTCAGGGTATACCCTAGTCGAGCGGTCTCGACTAGAGTTTTCTTACTTGTTTTTATACTATTTCACGTAGTGATATAGTATATTGGGTTTGTGCAATGTCCGTCATGCTGTCCGTCCGTCTGTCCGTCCGTCCGTCTGTCCGTCTGTCCGTCTGTCCGTATGAACGCAAACCATTTCGACGCTATTGAAGCTAGAGACTTGAAATTTGAAATATATACTCGTGTATACCCTCGTCTGATAAAGTGTCAAGATTTTCCCGATACGCCCACTAGGGGCGTGGCAAATCGGAAAATGCATTTTCCTGTATCTCAGAAACACTACTTCTAGAAGGGCTAGAGAGTTGAGATTTTAACTGAACACTCATGTCGACATCCCAAAATCAAAAAGCTATGGCGGATATATCTACGCCCATTGGGGGCGTGGCAAATCGGGTCAAACTGTATCTTCCACAGTTTTAAAGATAGAACGCCCAAATTTGGCACGTGAGTTACTGTTACGATCCTATAAAGATCGCCAAAAAATTTGATGGCCACGCCTACTAGGGGCGTGGCAAATCGGATCTGAATATATAGTGATTTTACTAGTTTCGTTATATTTTGAGCACTATTGGTGCTAGAGACTTGAGACTTGGTATATATAGTCGGGTTAACATCCCACAATCGAAAAGGTATGGCGGATATATCTACGCCTTCAGGGGGCGTGGCAACAAATATCAGCTTATATCTCCCACAGTTTTAGCGCTAGAAGCTTCAAAATTGGATGCTAGGCTACTGAGGGCCTCCTCTATCAATTCCCCAAAAAAGGGGCGTGACATACAGAAAAATACCCTGTAATTTTCGCATTTTTCGAATGTAAGCATCCAAACTTTACAGTTATATTCTTAAACGCCCACTCTATGCACATGCCAAAAATTATTTGTCTACGGCCACTGGGGGCGTGGCAAATCAAAACTGAAACATCTGCAGCTTCTGAGCCAATAACGCGCCACATAATGACATTGTGACCTTTGACCTTGTCTTTTGATTTGCCAAATTATATATATGTGTTAGAAAAGAATATTTTATTAATACAAAATAACTAAATAAAGAAAATGTAACAAATCATATCAACATGACCGCACCGGGGTTCGATGCCACACCTCGCCAACGAACTTATGTATATCACATTTTCTGAGTTGCCACCTCTCTCATTTTGGGAGTTGCCACCTCTCTTATTTGGAGAGATGCCACATCTCTCGATTTAGGTGCGTGTTCTTGCTAAGGTAAGGCAATCAAGATAAATCGAGAGAGGTGGCATCTCTAAGCTTCGATTCTAATTGAAACTGTCTGGCTACCTCCAATGAAAAGTTTTAATCTGTAGCTAATTTGAGCGGCGACAGTGGAGATTTAAGGTTAAATTTTAAAAAATGTAATGTGATAGATGCCCCTGTGTGCTGTTGGGGCGTGAAGTAGTATTTCACTGTCGGTTGCGTCCGACAGCAACGTTCTTACTTGTTATACCCTGAACCCATTGAAAATGGGAAAAAAGGGTATAATGGTTTTGTGAAAATGTATGTAACAGGCAGAAGGAGGCGTGGCAGACCCCACAAAGTATATATATTCTTGATCAGGGAGAGAAGCCGAGTCGATTTAGCCCTGTCCGTCTGTCTGTCTGTCCGTCTGTCCGTATGTTTGAACGCGTCGATCTCAGAAGATATAAGAGCTAGAGACTTCAAATTTTTTTTGGAAGTTCGTGTATAGTACGATTCGATCGAGTTTGTTTCAAATATTCGATAACTATAATCGTTTTAATGTTATCGATTAAACACCGATATCTTCATTTAGTTATAAAATTCTATTTAATTCATCTTTCTAGCTAGAGTCTTCAAATTTTGCATTTAGTGTTATTTGAGCCTTCTGCAATTTCGGTTTTTGTTAAATTTTGGATGCCACGCCCTCAAATTGCCCCTTCGCCTCAAATTGCTAAATCACGTATTTCAAGTACTAGAGACTTGTGCTTTGGCACATACACACATATGAATGTCATGATCACGCCCCGCAAATTTGATCAAAATCGTTCGACTAGAAAAAAAGTTTTTAAACATTTAATATCTCATAATATCGGCGTCTTACAGCAGCAGCGAAGCTGGTGAGTCATAATGCACAGTTAGCAGATTGTGTGTTGGTGCGTGCGTCTGTGTGTGTGTTCTTGTGCGTGCGTCTGTGTGTGTGTATGTATTGCTTGCTACATATGTACATACATATAAAAGTAACGGAGAATGTTAGCGGCTCTTAGGAATCGCAGTTCTTCGCAGGGTTCAGGGGATCTCTTTGTCGAGCAGTCTCGACTAGAGCACTCTTACTTGTTTAATGTAAGCATCCAAACTTTACAGTTATATTCCTAAACACCCACTCTATGAACATGCCAAAAATTATGCGTCTACGGCCACTTGGGGTGTGGCAAATAAAAACTGAAAAATCTACAGCTTCAGAGCCAATAACGCGCCATATAATGACTTTGTGACCTTTGACCTTGTCTTTTGATTTGCCAAATTATAAATATGAATTGAAAATAATATTTGTATACCCTGAACCCATTGAAAATATGAAAATGTGCGTATAATGTTTTTGTTGAAATGTATGTAACAGGAAGAAGGAGGCGTGGCAGACCCCATAAAGTATATATTCTTGATCAGGGAGACAAGCCGAGTTGATATAGCCATGTCCATGTCCGTCCGTCTGTCCGTATGTATGAGCGCGTCGTTCTCAGAACCTACAAGAGCTAGAGACTTTAAATTTTTATGTAGGTTCCTGTATAGCACGAAAAGATCGAGTTTGGTTCAAATAATCGATACCTATCATCGTTTTAATGTTATCGATTAAAAACCGATATCTTCATTTAGTTATGTAATTCTGTATAACTCATCTTTATAACCCGAGTATATATACCAAGTCTCAAGTCTCTAGCACTAATAGTGCTCAAAATATAACAGAATTAGTAAAATCACTATGTATTCAGATCCGATTTGCCACGTCCCAAGTAGGCGTGGGCATATAATTTTTTTAGCGATCTTTATAGGATCGTAACAGTAACCCACGTGCCAAATTTTGGACGTTCTAGCTTTAAAACTGTAGAAGATACAGTTTGACCCGATTTGTCACGCCCCCAATGGGCGTAGATATATCCGCCACAGCTTTTTGATTTTGGGATGTCGACGTGAGGGTTCATTTAAAATCTATACTCTCTAGCTCTTCTAGAAGTAGTGCTTCTGAGATACAGGAAAATGCATTTTCCGATTTGCCACGCCCCTAGTGGGCGTATCGAGAAAATCTTGACACTTTATCTGATGAGGGTATTGACGAGTATATATTTCAAATTTCAAGTCTCTAGCTTCGATAGTGTGGAAATGGTTTGCGCTCATACGGACAGACGGACGGACAGCATGACGGACATTGCACAAAACAAATATACTTTTACACTTCGTGAAAAAGTATAAATACTAGAGACTTGTGATTTGTGAAATATATATTTTTTTTTTTTTTTTTTTTTTTTTTTTTTTTTTTATATATATATATATATATATATATATATATATATATATATATATATATATATATATGAATGACATAATCACGCTCTGAAAATTTGATTAAGAAAGTATATCCACAAACAAGTAAGAAAACTCTAGTCGAGACCGCTCGACTAGAGTATATCCTGAACCCTGCGAAGAACCGTTATTCCGTGCATTCTCCGTTTCTTTTATATACATATGTATATGTATGTTCATTACAAGCAACACATACACATATACACATACAGGCGCACGCACACCCAAGCGGTGCGTAAGCTGTTCTTGTTGTTTTTGGCTGCTATTAGCATGCCAATGTTATGGGAAATTAAATGTTTAATAACTTATTTTCTAGACGAACGATTTTGATCAAACTTGTTGGGCGTAATCATGTCATCCACATGTATGTATGTCCAAAGCACTAGTATTTGAAATACGTGACTTACGAAATTGCCGAAGGCACAAACAACACTAAATGCAAAATCTAGCTATAAAGATGAATTAGATAGAGTTTTATAGCTGAATTTAGATTTTCGTTTTCAATCGATAACAATAAAACGATAACAGTTATCGAATTTCTGAAACAAACTCGATATGCGCGCCCTATACAGGGACTTAAAAACAAATTTGAAGTCTCTAGCTCTTGTAGGTACTCAGATCGACGCGTTCATACAGACGGACAGGGCTAAATCGACTCGGCTTCTTTCCCTGATCAAGATTATATGCTTTATGGGGTCTGCCACGTCTTCTTCTACCTGTTACATACATTTCAACAAAAACATTATATCCTGATTTCCCATTTTTAAAGGGTTAAGGGTATAACAAGTAAGAAAACTCTAGTTGAGACCGCTCGACTAGGGTATACCCTGAACCCTGCGAAGAACCGCTATTCCGTTTCTTTTATAAAACATGTGTATATGTATGTTCATTACAAGCAACACATGCAGGCTCACATAACACTAAATGCAGAATTTGAAGAATTTTGCTATAAAGATTAATTATATAGAATTATATAACTGAGCATCGATTTATTTTAACAAACTCGATCGGAACCTACATAAAAAATTTCAAGTCTCTAGCTCTTATAGGTTCTGAGAACGACGCGTTCATACATACGGACAGACAGACGGACGGACAGACAGGGCTAAATCGACTCGGCTTGTCTCCCTGATCAAGAATATATATATTTTATGGGGTCTGCCACGCCTTCTTCTACCTGTTACATACATTTCAACAAAAACATTATACCCGGATTTCCCATTTTCAATGGGTTCAGGGTATAAAAAGTTATTGAACATTTAATTTTTCACAACAAGAGCATGCACAAGAGCATGCACATAAATATGAACTCACTAGAGCACTTTTATTTGTTTTGCTCAAGTCTTATAATTCCATTTACTCGTTAAAACTATACTATACTTATATGTCATAATTCGTAGAGTGGTATTACTTTAAGATAAATTAAATAATATTGCATATATTAGTTGGGGAACGGACATCCTTTGACACAGCTGCATAAATAAATTTTAGTGCTTTTATCTTGTGCAACAAGTGCGGGGTTCAGTTTTAAAGAATGTAGAAACAAAACGGGCAAGCCCGGTAAACCGGGCTTTGTATCCAAAGCAGCTGTCAGACTTTCTCAGTTATTGTTTTTGTTACTGCAATATTCGTAAAGCCCAAACAAACAAACCAACAAAAAAGAGCAACAAATTGCCATGCAAGTGTTAATTTGTGCCACAGACACAATTACCTAATACATTTTAATTACGCTTGACTTGGGCCCGAGAGATACTACAAGATGATACTCGCACACAATGAGTTTTCTGTCTCAACCTACCTCTCTCTCTCTCTCTCTCTCTCTCTGTCCCTCTCTCTCTCTATCTGAACTGTTGTTGCTTTAGTATTTGTAGTAACCTTTTTAATTGCTGGCAATATTAAGGCTGACATATCATTTAAGTAAATGCGTGTTCGCTTATTAACGCCAATGAAATGCAGGCGAAACCCATGGGGGTAATCAAATCTTTTTACTGATAGTAAGAAAAACAGAGCAAAACAAGTTGAAGCTTTAAAACATTGCAAGACATAGATTTTCCGATTTGCCACGCCCCTTATATATAATTTTGAGTAAATCAATAGAGGAGCTCTGTCCGTCCGTCTGACCGAAAACCATTTCCATGCTACTGAAGCTAGAGACTTGAAATTTGGAATATATACTCGTTAATACCCTCGTCAGATAAAGTGTCAAAATTTTTTCCGATTTTCCACGCCCACTAGGGGCGTGGAAAATCGGAAAATGCATTTTCCTGTATCTCAGAAATACTACTTCTAGAAGGGCTAGAAAGTTGAGATTTAGAATGAATATTCACGTCGATCAAGAAGCTATGGCGAATATATCTACGCCCATTGAGGACGTGGCAAATCGGGTCAAACTGTATCTTCTACAGTTTTAAAGCTGGAACGCCCAAATTTGGCACAGGAGTTACTGTACAATCCTATAAAGATCGCCCAAAAATGTACTAGGGGCGTTGCAAATCGGATCTGAATATATAGTGATTTTACTAATTCTCTTATATTTTGAGCCCTATTGATGATAGAAACTTGAGACTTGGTATATGTACTCAGGTTAACATCCCAAAATTGTAAAGTTATGGCAGATATATCTACGCACCTAGGGGGCGTGGCAACTAATATCAGCCTATATCCGCCACAGTTTTACTTCCAGAAGCTTCAAAATTGGATGCAAAGCTACTGGGGGCCTCCTATGTCGATTCCCCAAAAATTATTGTTACGCTCCAAAAGGGGCGTGCCTTAAACTATGAACATGCCAAAAATGATATATCTACGCCTAGTGGGGGCGTGGCAAATCAAAACTGAAAACTCTGCAGCTTTTGAGCCAATAACTCGCCACTTTGAGATCTTGATCTTGTCTTTTCATTTGCCAAATTTTATATATGTACTGAAAACAATATTTACTAACACAAAATAAAACAAGTAAAAAAACTGTAGTCGACACCGCCCGACTAGGGGTTACCTTGAACCCTGCGAGGAATCGCCACTTAATAATAATAACTTTTTTTGTAGACGAACGATTTGGATCAAACTTGTTGGGCTTGATAATGTCATTCATATGTATGTATTTGCCAAAGTTCAAGTCTCTGTTATTTGAAATAGGTGATTTACAAATTTGAGGCAAAATTTAACAAAAACCCAAATTGTGTAAGGCTTAAAAAACACTAAAAGCAAAATCTGAAGACTCTATTCATTTTGAATCGATAACATTAAAACGAAAATAGCTATCGATTTGCGTTCATACATACGGACAGACTGTCAAGGCTAACTCGACTCGGCTTGTCTCTCTGATCAAAAAAAAAAATATATATATATATATATATATATATATATATATTATGGGTTCTGCCACGCCTCCTTCTGTCTGTTACAAACATTTTACCAAAACAATTATACTGATTTCCCGTTTTCAATGTGTTCAGGATATAAAAGCCAAAGCCACTTAGATTCGATACTAGGGTGTCTATGATCGACATTCGTCGATCCGTCGAAAAAAATGAAAACTTACACATATTTCTATTGTAAGTGTGATCTCGTTTTGTTTGTTAACTTCTGTGTTCAGGCACGAACATACAAATGCAAAACAATTTAAAGAGAAACCCGATGCACTACGAATACAAACCAATGAAAAAATATCTCCAACGCACTTATCGACTAGAAGGGAGCGCAACATATATAAACAATGGCCACATGAGTGGACATTAAATATAAGTACAAAACTAACCACCACCGCAGTTTAAGTGTATTCATTTTGTTCCTTCGAGCCGGATATACTGATTTCAGTATATTCAATTTGGTCCTTCGATCCGATTTTGTGAAAAGTGTTTATATGTTCATCCAATTTTATTATTTTGGCTTACCATCAAATCTGTGAGTAAGCGGCACAGCACGATAAACCAGGTAATCAAAACAAAAAGACCTCCTACGAGTAAGGCCAAAAAATAAATAAACAACAACTAAAAATGTACACAACAGAAAATGCTGTCGGGAAACACTCGAGTTCGAGTTCGATGTCCCTTGACCTTATGAGTAGAAGAACTCAAAGAAATGCTTGGTTATAAAAACAAGTTGAATTTCTTGTAGAATGAAGTCCAATCAATACTCTCGATTTCAGAAACAAAATATGGTATATTTGCTTATAATATCGATAGGATGGACGAACTGGAATGCAACGTCTACCTACTCTCAAAAAAACTTAGCAGAAGAATAGGGGACGTGGGCAACATGAAAGAAGACGTCCCAGAGCCACCGAAAATGGATCTTTCACGTGTTGATGAAAGTTCCAAAGAGTGGTTAAGGTTCGTCGAGCAATGCTCCAAGGAGACTCGCAACAGGAAGGATATCAGCAGCACAAAGAAGCTGAACCTGAAGTCAAGCCATAAAGGAGAAGCCCAAATAGTTGAAGGCAAAATATTTCCTGATCCGTTAAACAACTCGGAACTGCTGAAGAATAATGATGAAGGCGGTATCCGCAAAAATTTGGACACAGCGACTGAATGCAACAATTTGCTTCACGAGGATGCAAGTAAAAGCAAAGATTTTCAGCCAACAGTCATTAAAGATAGTAGCCAAGGAAAAGTTCATTCGTCTGTGGTGAAACCACTAAACAATATTAGCCAAGGCATCAATTGGCACTTTATCAAAAGTTGGCGAACCACCATATAAAGCGGGTCATCGGAAATGACAACACTAAATTCAAGGGATCTACTACATCGCTCTGCCAAATTAAAGCTGAGCAAGACACACAACCCTTTCTGGATGGAGTATTATGCGTTGAAGGCTGTCTTCAAAATGGAATGCAGCAATCCAACGCGAAACATCCAATAATATTAACAAATCACACTAAAACACAAGCAAGGAGTGATTCGCAAATCGCGCTAGCTTGGATAAGGAACAATCGTAGCAAAGCAGGCAACCCAGCAGAGGCGACACATACCAGATTGAAGCTCAAGCAACACATCAAGGGAGAACTCTGGAGGAAACGGAAAGAGGAATGCTAGCCATCACTGCAACAACGGATCAAGTGGCGGCAACAAAAGTCAACTGGATACCCTGGCAGGATAGCGTGCGCAAATACTGCGAAGTACTTTCCACTTTTCCTCAAAGTACCGTTAAAGGGTGCACATTCACGATCTGGTTTTCCACACAATGAATGGACATATCTCTTGAGGAATAATAATTACTATAATATTCTTAGTACTATATATAATTGAGAGGAGAAACCAGAAGCAGCAACTGCTGGCTGTCACATTTTCTAGAGCCCGACTGCAATGTTCTTACTTTTTCTTAACGCGACAGCCGCACTTCCTAAAGGCTTTATAATCTATTTATCAACGGGACGTAGGCAATTTGCCAACAGGAAGAAATCAGCGACAATTGCAATTGCGGAGTGGCGAAGGTCACCCCTCTGATAAGCGTGGCAGGAAGTTGTGGCAACTACTTTGGTGCTTTTGATAGGCAGAGATGGGCTGAAGCAAACAGAAACCCAATGAAAAATGTAAATACTGTTGCCATTTGCACTGCTTCCCATCGCAAAATGTCAAACAAATAACGGCAGTATGACAGGGTTGCCAAATACTCAAAAAGAAAATAAATACCTAAATAACAACTCAAAACAAGTAAGAAAACTATAGTCGAGACCGTTCGACTAGGGGATTGAACCCTACAGAGCCGCTATTCCGTGAATTCTCAGTTTCTTTTATATACATATGTACATGTAACTGCATTACAAGCAACACACTCACAAACACAGTGTGTATGTGTATATGTTGCTTGTAATGTACATATATATATATATATATATATATATATATATATATATATATATATATATATATATATATATATATATATATATATATATATATATATATATATATATATATATATATATATATATATATATAATATAAAAGAAACGGAGAATGCTCGGAATAGCGGTTCTTCGCAGGGTTCAGGGTATCCCCTAGTGGAGCGGTCTCGACTAGAGTTTTCTTACTTGTTTTTTACTATATTCACGAGGTTTTTTTTGTTGACTTAAAATGAAGTAGATTAATATTTTTATTAGGTTTAAACAGCAATTTAGTTTTTTGAAATATATTGAGCGGTTCAGTTTTTATAGTACTTAACAGAGTGTCTCAGAGACTTATTTCGCGCACCTTATATTCAGATCCGATTTGCCAGGCCCCTAGTAAGCGTGGCCATAAAATTTTGGTGATCTTTATAGGATCGTATAGTAACTCATGTGCCAAATTTGGGCGTTCCAGCTTTAAAAGAAGGAGAGACGGCATGACGGACATTGCACAAAACCAATATACTTATTTCACTTCGTGAAAAAATATAACAAAGTGAGGCGCCACTGCTGACCCATCAAAGTCTCTGTGAGCTTTTCAATAATATGCGATGATGCCTTATGCATGCTAATATAATGTGGAGAAATATATATATATATATATATATATATATATATATATATATATATATATATATATATATATATATATATATATATATATATATATATATATATATATATATATTATATATTTATTTTTTATGATACCGGTTTTTTGGTAACAGTACTGCCAATTATTCGTGGCAAAACACGCCATTCAATATGCATTGGGCATTTAGTTTTGTAAAGCTGGCCTCAAAACTTTTCATAGTTGTCTAACCACTGCATTTAAAATGTTGCATATAGAAGTATATATATATACTAATAATATAAATTAAAACTTTGAACATATAAATAAATTGTGAAGACTTCAAATAATACCTATTAGCTTCAGAGATGATCACATAAAATTTAATTTAGTAAGTCATTTTTGTTATCATTGTTAGAGTAAAAAAAAATATTCATAAAATGTATCCGTATATATTATAAGCTAGAGTCAACTTTTGTATATATTTTTAGTGTATTTTTATACAATTTTGGTTTTTCTTATATTTTGATAACGGCTCTCGAATGAGACGGAAATATTTTTATTATGTTATTCGATTGTGAAGGCGCGAGTTCGAGTGATGCAGAAACATTTCTTTTAGTGGAAAATTTGTTTAATATTTATACCCTGAACCCATTGAAAATGGGAAAAAAGGGTATAATGGTTTTGTGAAAATGTATGTAACAGGCAGAAGGAGGCGTGGCAGACCCCATTAAGTATATATATTCTTGATCAGGGAGAGAAGCCGAGTCGATTTAGCCCTGTCCGTCTGTCTGTCTGTCCGTCTGTCCGTATGTTTGAACGCGTCGATCTCAGAAGATATAAGAGCTAGAGACTTCAAATTTTTTTTGGAAGTTCGTGTATAGTACGATTCGATCGAGTTTGTTTCAAATATTCGATAACTATAATCGTTTTAATGTTATCGATTAAAAACCGATATCTTCATTTAGTTATAAAATTCTATTTAATTCATCTTTCTAGCTAGAGTCTTCAAATTTTAGTGTTATTTGAGCCTTCTGCAATTTCGGTTTTTGTTAAATTTTGGATGCCACGCCCTCAAATTGTCCCTTCGCCTCAAATTGCTAAATCACGTATTTCAAGTACTAGAGACTTGTGCTTTGGCACATACACACATATGAACGTCATGATCACGCCCCACAAATTCGATCAAAATCGTTCGACTAGAAAAAAAGTTATTAAACATTTAATATCTCATATTATCGGCGTCTTGCAGCAGCAGCGAAGCTGATGAGTCATAATGCACAGTTAGCAGATTGTGTGTTGGTGCGTGCGTCTGTGTGTGTGTATGTATTGCTTGCTACATATGTACATACATATAAAAGTAACGGAGAATGTTAGCGGCTCTTAGGAATCGCAGTTCTTCGCAGGGTTCAGGGGATCTCTTTGTCGAGCAGTCTCGACTAGAGCACTCTTACTTGTTTTTTCTGCTTTTATAAACACATAACTGCCTATACTTAAAACCGCAAATGATTTGGTGTTCAGGTTATCTACTAGTCGGCCTGCCCGACTAAAGTCCCATACTTCTTTAATATATGTGGTGTCTTTTCTTTTTACTAACTCATGACTTTCTCTATCCTTTCGGATTTCGGATGCTACCCCATCCCCTTCTAACAAAATTAAAACAAGTAAGAAAACTCTAGTCGAGACCGCTCGACTAGGAGATACCCTGAACCCTGCGAAAAACCGCTATTCCGCGCATTCTTCGTTTCTTTTATATACATATGTATGTACAAACAACAAATACATACACACACAAAATCTCAATTAACACTAAATGCAAAATTTGAAGACTCTAACTAGAAAGATGAATTAGATAGAATTTTATAACTGAATTTTGGTTTTCGTTTTTAATTGATAACAATAAAATTAAAATAGTTATCGATTTTCTGAAACAGGGACATACAAATTTTAAGTCCCTAGCTCTTGTAGCTTCTTAGATCGACGCGTTCATACATACGGACGGAGGGACGGACAGACGGACGGGCTGGGCTGGGCTAAATCGACTCGGCTTGTCTCCCTGATGTAGAATATATATAATTTATGGGGTCTGCAACGCTGACCTGTTATACATTTCAACAAAACCATTATACAGTGATTTTCGATTTTCAATGAGTTCAGGGTATACAAAATTATTCAACAATTCCATAGTTTCCCAGCGCAGTCAGTGTGTAAACTTCGTAGTAAGTTGAGCACGCGCCTATGCATCGGTGTTTTGTTTGCAATGTATGCTGCGTACATTGATTGGAATATAATCTTTTTTCAGGGTGTACGGTATATCCAAGTCGGTCTGTCCCGACTAGAGCCCCCTGACTTGTCAATAATCTTGTGCTTTATTAAAAGAAATTTTGACTACCAGTTCTGGTTGACTCACGGACATATTGAAGTTAATTTTATTCACTGTTGTGGAGATGCGTGCACGATTCCTAACTGCAATCAACATTTCAGTGCTTCCCGGTTCCTTTTAATCCCACACCAATCTACATTGAGCCCATCAAATCAGCGAAACAAATGAATACCCATAATTCCTTTTAACGGGAGAGTCTCTTATACGTAACCTGAACTGATCCAGAGCTTTGACAACATCAATCAACGGTTTGAAACACGGTTCGTAAATGTGTGTACAGTGTGAGTAATGTAGATATTTAAACCACGAAGTCAAAGACCGGGAATAAATAAATGAATAAATAAATTTCAAACCATTACGCAGCATTACGAATATATCATATTTGGCCTGATTTTAATTTAATACTAATAAGGAAGGAATGCAAAAAGAATTAAATTAATTGCCCACAACAAATGTAATCATTAGTTTATCCAATTATTTTGCAAGTAACGAGAAATTGTAACTGGTTGGGCTAAGGTCTTCAGCCCACTTTATGCAGTACGAACTATTAAAATTCAAGTTTTTCTCGCCAATTTCTTTGTCAATAACAATAAAGTACAGAATGCTCCAGAAGACTGCTCGACTAAAAGATCGAAGAACCGCTATTCCTAAGAATCGCTAACATTCTCAGTTTCATTTATATAATATATATATATATATACCCACACACACATTGAACTGCGTGCATCTAGTAAATTCTAAGAACCGCCAGTTTTAGTGTGTGTCTACTAGATGGCGCTATGGCTTGCGAATTATCAGCTGATCTATCAAATTTTTCGTAGATGCACTTTCGTGATCAAACTTTAAGACCATGATTGTGTCATTCACATGCGTGTATTTGTCAAAGCCAAGTCTCTAGTATTTGAAATACGTGCTTTACAAATTTGAGGCGAAGGAGGCGTGGCATCCAAAACTTAACAAGAATAGAAAGTGTATAAAACTTTTATAAAACTGAATGCTAAATTAGGAGACTTGAGCTTGATATAAAAAGTAGTTAGAGACGCTCAGCGAAAATTGGGGCTAAAGGGTATACAGTTTGGACCTTGAGGGCGTGGCAGATTTCAGCCACTAGTCTCACCTTCGGCTACAAAGAAACGCAGTTGCATGGCCAAATGACTGAGCATAATTACAGTTGTTGTTATATCTAGCCACTGTTGCTGCTTTTAGCCACGTTAAGGTCTGCGTGCGTTTAATTATGCAATTTGAGCAAATGAGGTAGTGCAACAAAATCAAAAAATAATGAGTTCATTCATATATATATATATATATATATATATATATATATATATATATATATATATATATATATATATATATATATATATATATATATATATATATGCAGCTAAGCTCAACTGACTGCATATTGCTCGTAAATAAGCCAAGCTAATATATAATGTTAGTGCCGATTCGCCACATCAACAATGACAGTTTTCAAAATACAATACATTAACAGTGTATCAGAAAATTAATAGACTCGAGTTAATTTTTCGAATACCCATGTTTTATACAAGTGGAACGACAGCTCGAACGAAAATGCTTAAAACCAATATACTTTATTCACTTTGGGCTGAAGTTTTTAGTTTTTTACTGTTTTACTTCGACTAAATACCTCGTGTAGCAATAACAAATAAAAACTCTCTTCAGAATTAGTCAAACCCTGATAAACAGTTAAATATCTTTCTTTTTATTTATATAAAAAATGCAAAGGTGTTAAATGCTTATATATTCATACTATATACTTCTCAAACAAAGAGTTTTATTGTTTCGTATTTGGGTTTAAAGACGGGTTTATTTCGATTGCTATTACCAACATTTAAGCGCGAGGACAATATACATTTTTTAATGAAAAAAACTTTAGGAAACACTCAAAAAAGCACACCAAAAATTTTAAAACGCTGAATTGGGTAGATATGTATATATTGTTGATAAGAAACATCATTTTAAGGTAATTCTTGCGTCCTTTAAAGAATATAGACTTGAACAAAAACATTCGAAATACATTTCATTTTAAACTTTTAAAAGTTTCACACTTTTAATTAGATATAGAACTAAAATAAAAATCATTCTGTTCAACAGTGACAAAAAATTTTGCAAAATTACTGGAAAAATATTAAAGAACACGAAGAAAATTCTAGTCGAGACCGCTCGACTAGGGTATACCCTGAACCCTGCGAAGAACCGCTAAACATATGTATATGTATGTTCATTACAAGCAACACATACACAGGCGAAATGCGTAAGGCCCAAATAACAAAAATGCAAAATTTGAAGACTCTAGATAGAAAGGTGAATTATCGAATTTCTGAAACAAACTCGATCTTTTCGTGCTATACAGGAACATACATACGTACATACATTTCGAGTCTCTAGCTCTTATAGGTTCTGAGAACGACGCGTTCATACATACGGACAGACAGACAGACGGGCGGACAGACGGCCAGGGCTAAATCGACTCGGCTTGTCTCCCTGATCAAGAGTATATATACTTTATACCTCCTTCTGCCTGTTACATACATACGCCTTTCAACAAAAACATTATACCCTGAATTCCCATTTTCAATGGGTTCAGGGTATAAAAATTGAAAATTTTTGATTAACTTTTTACTGTATCTAGAGAGGCAACACATAGAAATATTCAAGTAATTAACTATATATGTATGTATTTATATATACATATACTTGTGCGTGAGAACTGACAACAAACCCATAATCGGAATATAATCCTCGATTCTGTTTTGTACAATGAGACAACAAAGTTTTTCAATTGTAATGCAACAATGTTTAATATATATTACGTACTAATTGTATGATTAATTGTGAAAAGTAATTGCTAACAATTAGGAGCTATTGAAAAATTCGATAAAAAATGTATATATATTTGTAAGTCTTAAATAAATGTGAACATCAGGAAACATTTTAAAGTCCTACAATATTTTCCAAAATTGTAAAATTTTTTGTTTAAGGTATATAATTAAACCATACAAAGACCACGTCAAGATTATGCAAATAAAAAACTACTCGTTAAGATAAGTCCAGTTTAGCTGATTTCAAGTCCAAAATGTGATTATATATTGAATGAAAAAATACAAGCTTTTGAGATTCCCCAATCAAACTATCCAAAACGTGTTTTCAAATGCGCGACTTTCTTTTTTTAAACGAATGGGAGGTGAAACTAAGTTGACGCAGAGATAACAACAACAAAAATGCAACAACATATATAATACCCATTAATACATACATACATACGTCCTGGGTATGGTGACAACTTACTTAATAACTGTTTGCATGTTAGCCGTTTTAACAATATTGATTTAAACGTTGAATGCTATTTGTTGTTAACGGTACGCAGACTAGCTGTTAAAGATAAATTATTTTGATCATTTAGTTGAAATTAAACAGGAAAACAAATTTTCAAACTCATAAATTTAAATTTAAGCACAAATTAAAAATGGTTAGTTTATTTTCACACATTTAAATTCAACCGTCAGTTAAAATATCATACAAGCCAAAACTTCAACATGAACTCAACAACGAATGACGACCTACTGAGACCAAAAACGCAAGCGCAGTTGTATATAAAAGTTGTTAGCTCAAAGCCCGGTTTAGAGATGCACTAGTTGTATATCCATATGTAGGTACTATGACCGATATGTTTACAAATATTTCACTGAAATGACGATATCGAAACCTAAATATCGATAGTGAACGATAGACACTTTCCATAAGGTGCTTTACAGTTTCTGTCATCTATAATGGAATTTGAAGTGAGTTAAATATTTTTAAAATATTGGTATGCATATACTGTTTGAATTTATTAAAATGAATCCTTAACTATTAAAATTTTGTGCTTGATATCCGGAAATAAACAAGAGCGCCTACTACTCGATAATCAACATATTAACATTTTCATTCTTCAAAATCATGAATCGAACTAAATGAACAAAATTGGAGTCAGCTTGGTTAGTTGAGTCGCTTCGCAGAACTTATTCATGACGCATTAATAGACTAACTCTAACGCCACTGCTTTAATTATAATATTAATTTAATTAAAATCAGGCATTAACCAAATAGGTATCATAAAAAGGATCACATGTAATAACGAAGAAAAAACACATGCCAATTAATTTTCACTTGTGTGTGTGATGTATACGGGTATGTGCGAGTTTTATTTAGCAATTTAATACAAGTGAATAACAATTTTAAATAATTTGTTTTATCGATCATATTGTAGATAGGAACACATGTTTATGGCGGCCCAACTTGTCTTTTTAACGTAATTGCAAATCATAAATCCTAGCAGTCTGCACTGCACTGCAGCCTCTGCAGTAATCGAAATCGAATCGAAGAACTGGTTCTTTCCACTCCCCGTGTTCATGAAACCTTCTTTGAATGCAACCAGGAAAAAATTGGCAAATATAAATCCAATTTGGACTTGAATTCGTAGAAGCAAAAAAAAAAAATGGACGTTTCACAACCACCTCCACAGCTGTTGACTGCTCCATCTGCATTGGCAACGAATTTCACTTCGATGCCCCCGCCATCAATGGGCGGTCAGCACTATAGGCATTATCATCCACATCATGGATCCGGCAAACAGGGCTACAACCACTTTAAGCCTTTTATGCCTGGTGGATTTCAACGTCCATTTGGCATGTCACAGGATGACTTTGATGGCAAGCGACTCCGCAAGAGTGTTATGCGTAAAACAGTAGACTATAATGCATCTATAATCAAGGCGTTGGAGGTGAGTGGAACAGAGTGCGTGAAAAATATCGCAATAAATGCACTTCCCGTTTATAGGCGCGCCTCTGGCAGCGTGATTCTAGAGATCGACTGGCGCTTCAACCGGATAGCATTTACGTACCACAGATGCTGCCGCCCAGCAGCTCGCTGGACAATCCAGCAAATGCGATAACAACTCGTTTTGTTAAAACAGCCACAAATAAAATGCGCTGCCCCATATTTACGCTTGCCTGGACACCGGAGGGCAGGCGATTAGTCACGGGCGCTAGCTCTGGTGAGTTTACGCTTTGGAACGGGCTGACATTTAACTTTGAGACAATACTACAGGTATGTATATGTATGGTATTAATTCTGCATAATATATATATATATATCTGAATATGTGTCATCAATATAGGCACACGATATTGCGGTGCGTACGATGATTTGGTCACATAATGACAGCTGGATGGTAACGGGCGATCATGGCGGCTATGTTAAGTACTGGCAATCAAACATGAACAACGTTAAGATGTATCAGGCCCACAAGGAGGCTATTAGAGGAATAAGGTATTGCCTAATGATTGTAATTGTACTTTAGCACCCACTGTTGCCGCAAGCAAACAAATATTAGATCGTTTAATGTTGTAGTTGAAATTAGTTTTGTTAGATCGTTATAACAGTCTTTTTTGCATGTTCTCTCTGCATGTGCTTTTTCACTTATATATAGAATATATTCAAATAGGCAACAATCTTACTCGTATTTAACAGGCTGTTAGTGTCGTCCACTCAGTAATTTCAATGTTACCTTCACACAGTTCTAATGTATTTGAATTTCGTTTTAAATTTTCAAACCTCGTTGCACACTTTCGAATCCGACTTCAAACTATTAAAAAAAATATATATATTTTTTACTAAAACGAAGTTTTAGTCCCACGGATAGCAAATTTGTCAGCGGCAGCGATGATGGAACGCTGCGAATTTGGGATTTTATGCGATGCCAGGAGGAACGCGTGCTACGTGGTAAGTAAAGCAAACCATTAAACCAGCTCAGTAGCAATTCATTATTTTAACCGCAGGTCATGGTGCAGATGTCAAATGCGTACACTGGCATCCCCAGAAGGCAATGATCGTTAGTGGCAGCAAAGATAACCAACAGCCTATCAAAATATGGGATCCCAAGAGTGGCCTTGCACTAGCGACGCTGTATGTAAAGTTAAAAAAAAAACGCAACTGCATGTTACTTTTAATGCTCTCATTTAGCCATGCCCATAAATCGACTGTTATGGATCTCAAATGGAATGACAATGGCAATTGGCTGGTCACAGCGTCGCGTGATCATTTACTGAAGCTCTTCGACATACGTAATCTTCGCGAGGAGGTGCAAGTATTCCGTGGTCACAAGAAGGAAGCCAGCTCTGTCTCCTGGCATCCCATACATGAGGGTCTATTCTGCTCAGGCGGGTCCGACGGTTCCATTCTATTTTGGAATGTAGGGTGAGTTCTGTAACAGGATATTCCGAAAACCTTCCAGACAATATTTTAAGTTAGTTTATTTTATGTATACATATATTATTCGAGCTGATTTGAAACCTTTCTGTAGATTAAAACGTATGTAAGGGGCAGAAGGAGGCGTGGCTGACCCCATAAAGCGTATATATTCTTGATCAAGGAGACAATCTGAGTTGATATTGTCCTGTATGTCCGTCCGTCTGTTCGCATGTTTGAACGCGTTGTACAAAACCTATAACAGCTAGCGACTTTAGATTTGTTTATGTAAGTTCGTGTATAGCACGCGCAAATCGGGTTTGTTTAAAAATAAAACGAGAAATATTTTAATTTTTATATGATCGATTAAAGACGAAATCGATAATCAAATATATAATTTTATCTAATTTATCTTTGTAGCTAGAGTCTTCAAATTTTGCTTGTTTTTGTTACATTTTTGATGCCACGACCCCTTCACATCAAATTTGCAAAACACGTATTTCAAATACTAGAGAAATACACAAATATGAATGATATTATCACGCTCAAATTTGACATACATATTGCAGCCTACGTGCAGTGGCTGCGTCAACTGCGTGTGCTTCTGCATAAGTGCGCCTGTGTTGTACACATAATGTACATATATATGAATAGCGGTTCTTTGGAGGGTTCGGGATATCTCATAGTCGAGCGGTCTCTACTACTGAAATATTCTGACTAATATATTTTTATAATTTTTGGCAAATCAATAAAAGAGGTAACAAAATCATTAAGTTAAAAGTTTATAACTCAAACGCTGTTTTTCCGATTTTCTACGCTCCCAGTAAATGTAAACATATAAGCTTTGGTCAGTCCATCGATGGGGCTTAAATCTTGCCAATTTGCATGCTTACACTAAAAAAAATGTGAACATTTTTGTCAACTCAAGCATATATACCTAGTTTCAAGTATCTATCTTCAATGCTGTTCAAAATATAACAGAACTCGAAAAATCAGAATATAGTCAGATCCAGTGGCTGTGGATATATCATTTTTATAAAATCGTTGAAGTAACGCAGGTGCTAAATTTGGGTGCTATGTCTCTAAAATTGTAGATCACAAATCCGCTCTCTAACACTTATACAAGTAGTGTTCCTGAGATACCCCCTGGAGTTTACACTGTCTGACGAGGTTATGGACGAATATATATTTCAAATCTCTAGATTCAATAGCGTAGAAATGGGTTGTGTTTATACGATCATTTAGACGGACACTGCACAAAACAAATATACTCATTTCATTTTAGTGAATGAGTATAAAAATGCATGACTTAATTGAATGAAAAATGTTAAACTACCATTAGCAAAAAGCTATAAATTGATTAACTCTGTTTATATTTGAACATTTTTATCTTATTAATAAAATTTGAGAGATCTCTCGAATTATGTTATTAAATTTATAATTTAAATTACTTCTAGCACGGATAAGGAAATTGGCTGTGTGGAGACGGCACACGACAGCATAGTGTGGACGCTTGCATGGCATCCGCTAGGCCACATTTTGTGTTCCGGTTCCAACGACCATACGATTAAATTCTGGACACGCAATCGACCCGGAGATCTAATGCGCGACAAGTACAATTTGAATACACTGCCTGCTAGTTTAGCTGCATTAGATGAGTGCGAATATGGTAAGTAACAACTGCAGGATTCCGGATCTGCTGATTATGTTATTAAATATATTATAGACGATGCAATAATTCCCGGCATGGGGCCCGAGGACAAGGTAGAGTTCACAGAAAGCTTGACAGCCGACAAAGGCTTTATTCCGGGATTGGATTTAGATGCCGGCAACAGATTGGCTAATGACCGTGATCGCGAGAAGAAAGTGCCGTACAGCAAACCCATACCACGAAACTTCCAGGTGCAATGGGCAGGACCACGAAGAGCTGACGATCCAAGTGTGCTAAGCATACACGACGAGCTGGCTGCGCGTGAATCCAAAGACTCTAGCAATGGCTTAACCCACCAGCAGATCAGTGAGAACACTCTCGAGGGAATCCTCGCTAGCGGGATGCTGAATGGACTGGATCCTCAGACAATCGTGGGCGTTTTTGTCTATGGACGCTTTATCCGGGTGCATCCGGATTCGCGATTGATGGGTGCCATTAGACAAGGCGCCGATTACCTGAACAAATACATTGATGCCGGTAAGTTGGAGGAATTGCGTGATGTCGTGCCCATGCGCGAACGTGAACGAGAACGTTCCAGATCACTTTCGCCTACCGTGGAGGGAGTACAGTTACGCGGCGAAGTGTCGCCACCACTCAAAAAGTCACGTTTTGAACCTCGACAGCACAATGCACAGTTGGTATGTGTACGGGAGCTGTTACTCCTGAAGAAACCCTTCCTGCCATCCCTGCTGACCGTCAAGGCTCAGCAGCCGAAAACCGAATTCATTGATGAACCCATGAGCTACGGCAGCAGTTCACCCTTGGATCAAATGACGCGTGAAGATACGAATCGCCCTAATCCCTGGGCCTCCACTAATCCCTGGTCTAACTATGGCAATGGTAATGGTAACGTCGGCCCAGCCAATCACAATGGTTATGGTAACAACGGTAACGATAATTTTACTGATCGAGATCGTGACCAGTTTCAAAAGAGCGGTAATGGTGGGCAGCAGCGTCGCAGGCGTGGCAATAATGGGGGCTCTGCTGGAGCTGGCGCCGGCGGTGGTGGCGGTCGGATTAGAGGCCGTAATAACAACAGACGGTTTTAATGCTACACAACTTCAAGGAATTAAATACCTATTTACTTGATGTAGCAAAGTTAACTCAATTTTTTTTGTTGATACGATTATATATTAATTTATGAACACTATAAAATACAATTGACCGAACAATTGCAGCTTGTAATCTTATCTGACATCATCGATAAAACAAAATCGATTTGTTTCTTCTGAAATTAGTGTAGGGACATGATCTAAATTAAAATAAGAATGTATTTATTAAGTATAAATAAGCTATGTAGTGCTTTAGATTATTTATTAACACATTAATTTAATCGAGTCTAAGCTGCCAAAGAATTGCGACGGCTACTTCGCTTGCCATGTCTTTTGCTTTCACCATCCTCTGGGTTTGTTTCTGCTAAATGAGGATCCGGATCATCGTCCCTTTGGTTGCTTTTACGCTGATGCCGAAACGTTTGTTTTATTTCGCGCACTTCCTCCCGCATGCGATCCTTGGTGTGCTGTGCAATAGTGCGCTGTATGTGCTCTGCTGATGCCACTAGCTTATCAGCTTCCAAGACAATCTGTTTCGAGGGATTGTTGCAACTCCTGCTACGACTACGACTCTTGATGCGGTTACGACTGCGTCGTTCCCGACGTGAATTAGAACGACGGGAGCAAGAGCGGGATCGTGAGCTGGAGTAGGTGCTGGACCTACGCGTTGAGGCTAATTTCCGATTCTTGCGCTGAATAGGCGATTTGCTGCGACTACGCGAGTGCGACCCACTATAGCTGCGTCTATAAACAATTATTTTAGAATTAATTAATAAATAATAAAAGTTCAGTACCTGGAACGCAAGGACGATTTCCTGTAGTTCGAGCGACTGCGACTGCGCCTGGACCGACAAATAAGACTAAAAAACACATGATATGCATACCAATAAAAAATATCAGAGCCCACTTACCGACGCCCATGAGAGCGACTTCGACTACGTGAATATGAAGTGGAGCGTGAACGATTTCTGAAATTGACTTATATGAGCCCGAGGCATATAAACAGTTATTTGCAACGCTCTCTTACCTTCCCCGCGACGTCTTGTGATAGTATCTATCGCCTCCATCATCTTCCTCGTAGCGTTCGGTATCGTATTGCTTGGGATTGTAATAAGAGAAAGAGTGATTGCCGCGCATGCCTCGGCCGCGTCCACGAACACGAGCTCGCGGCGCAAATCCGCGATAATTGCTGCCAAATAGCGGCGGTCCCGGTGCACGATAAATTGCTGTACCGGGAAAAACGGGGGGCATGCCTAAGCCAAACATAGAAAGCGACTGCATCCATTCGTTGGCTGCCTCGGCTGCACCGTTGTATGCAGCAGCTACAGCTGTGCCCGGGACAGCGCCCGCGGCCAGCGCAGCTGTTACGGCCTTGAAGGGGTTTAGTACTGCATTAGCATTCAAAGCAGAATCTGCTTCTGTAGTTGCGATACGGCCGACAATGCTCCCATTAAGCTTATGCTTTCTTATTACAGTAGTTGAGTCTTCCTCCTCGCTACTGACTGCAGCTGACTCACCCTTCTTCGCTTTGCTCTTGAGCAAACCCATTAACGGAGTATTACTCTTGATTTCTTGTACAATCTTGCGTTGGTCCAGAACCAATTTCTCAGTGGCGCACTTATACTTTTCCACCAATCGACCGCGTTGCAAGTCTTTTGTTTCATCATGGTATCCACGCTGCTTCTTTTCCTTTTGCTTGAGCTGCAAGGAAAGCAGTTTTAGTATAATTTTTAGTAGTTTTCCAAACTTACTTGTATTCGCTCAAAAACCTGCTCCAGAATACGAATGCTTTCCAGTTTTCGCTGCGCTATCATCAATTTACGCTCCTCGATACGAATCTTTTGCGAGATCTCCACTTGTCCGCGTTCTTGTATTCTTTTAAGATGCTTCTCCTTGCGTTTCTCTTCTCGTTGACGCTGCTTCTCTAACTCAGATAGTTTCAATTGCTCTTGCTTTTGTCTGTAAATTTATTTATATGTGTTTGGATAAGCACTTATTTACTATTTCATCTAGAATAACTATATAGTTTGCCAAACTAGGCTAACTGGCCGACTATAAACAGTACATTATATTTACAATAAGTTTAAGAGAGAGCAAGAAATGAAACCGATGAAATAATTAAAAACTTAACCGAACGAATCGAAGTACCAAAAGATAAGGAAGAAAATTACTAATTCAAAAAATTTTAAATCCCAAAACAAAATTATCTTCAAACGACTATTCTTTTAAAGCATTGACTAAAACTAGTAAATAATATAAAAATTAAATTGTAATCCTCACCTTAAAATATACGAGATTTAATTTATTGCTTTTTTATTTGATTTTTATCTTACTATATATATATATTTAAAATATACTTAAATGTTGAATGTATTAAGCTTTTGCATGAAATGAAAAGAAAAATTACATTAACCTATTTGGAATGTTTTAAAATGGTGAAAGCTCTCATGCGTAATCGATGTTGGCAAAGCTAGAGCTAGATAAAGAACAATATAAATATAAGAATAATTATCTTTTCGAAGTGCAGCTAAATCTATAAGTTTCGTTGTTACTACTATTTTCTATTATATAGTTTATGGAAATGCGGCCAAATTCTGATGTTATTAATTTAAAACATAATATAAATCAATCTGTTTCTTTTTCATTCTTCAACTAATCCAGTCTGTTTGCTCTAAGTTTTAATATTCCGCTTCATTGCTTGCCCAAATAAACAAATGAAAGTGAAGTCAAACCTTTCGAGCTCTTGTAGCTCTGCTTGTTTTCTTTTCTCCCGTTCGAGCTCTTCATCCTCAGCCTGGGCTTTGGCAATGCATCGTTTTCTCATACGATCGCGCCGCTGAACATATGAATCGCTTAAATGCTTCTGTTTGTCAAAGTTAACATTAATGTTGATAGCTTGCGTTTTGTCGACGAATTTGCGAACCAGTTTGGTGCTTCGAAACTCATCCATTGCCCGCACAAAGCTTGAGTACTCCTCAAATTGAACATAGCTACAAATTAAAGAAAATAAAAGAGTAGAGTGAAGTCTATTTTAAAGCGCACACTCACCCTTCGAATAGCACATCCTGCTCATAGCTAAACGTTCGCATCCCACTTATATCCGACTGCATGCTCTTCCTATACAAATCGCAGATGGGTATATCAACAGCACGAACAGGCCCAAATTTCTCAAAGATGCGTTTAAAGATGCTTTCACTCGGTTTCACATTGTCATCGTGCTCAGCATGTCTGGCACAGAACCAGCGAATCGGCAAATGGGTTAGGTGTATGGTATCTGGTCGTTCGCCCGCTTTCATTTCATCCATGTTGCGGGCATCTCGGAAATACGAATCCCAATCGTGTCGTGTAGGAAACTCATCCTTCGCTTCGGAGCAGCGAACTCGAAACGAATCACTAAAGCCGGACAGGCGCAATGCTATTCCATCCAAGCGCCCGATGACCACACGCAAACGTTTGCGATCATCGAGTTCTGCTTCGAAGCGTATGTAGTTCACCGTACTCTTTGAGACCTAAAAAACACATAGCGGAGTTTAATCACTTTCTTTATATATTTCTTAATATGCTACTATTACCTTGAGTACTAGAAACCTATCTGGTTTCAGTTCTGCACTTAGTTTATCCATTATCTCCAGATTCGATACGGATTTTCCTGTTTTGATTTTTTCAGGCAATGCAACCGATATTTGCATTTTAGCCAAGGGCTTAAGATATAAGCTGTGCGGCAAATAAAGCGGCTTGCAGTCCGCAACATTTTCTATAGTCTGAATGTTGATCATTTTTTATGATATTTTTCGTGTTTAGTGTGTTTTTTTTAGATAGAATACAATGTAATTAAGGTAAAATACAAATACAAATAGTAAAATAAATTGTTTGAACTATAATCTACATGTAAGTGAGAATCTTAAAAGTCGAATAAACGAAAGTGTGTATGTGGGTCTGTGTGTATGAATTTGTATATGAAATGTTATTGTGTCTGTGTGTGATTTTAGTCGGTGTGTGTGCATGTATATCCGCCCGTTGCCCTATCCTAGATCCGCGGATGAAGATTTTTCAATGCCTGTGTATGTGTTTAATTCTCAGTAACTGTATTCAATTTATGAAGAAATCGTCACCACGATAGTAGATCTACTTAAACCTAATTATATTATGACTTTTTATTGCCAAGTTTGCCTAAAAACAAATAGTTTATAACTTTTTCACTTGACTTGCTGAATACTTTTTCTTAAGTACTAGAGATGAGCACTATAGAAATATAATTATCGAATTTGCGCTCACGAACTGTATTATATTTTTGCGTATCGATTATAGTCTATTGTGAAATATAATATTAATATTTCGATAGCATGTGTTTTAAATTAGAATCGTGGTTTTTAATTTCTGTTAAATAATGACATTTTATAGAAATATGAATTTAATCTTATATTTTTTAACACGTAGTTTTATCTATTCACGGACGACAACCTGGGGAAATCATAAATGTTGCTCGCTGTAAATAACAGCTGACCAAATGGTAATGTTATTGCCACTGTAATTCACTGTTATTAAGAAGAAGACGGCAGAACTACGAAAGTGCGTTATTTCATTTTTATACAGTTTTATTTCATTAGAAACTTAAGTAATTCAACAAAAATCATACCTGAAATTAATGTAATAATAAAAATTACAACATTTTTTAACCGGGAAACGCGGAAATGCTACGAAATTGACGCGAAATATAACTGCCAACAACTACATCCACAGCAGCAGCGACCCACAACAACAACACAGCAACAACAACGCAATTGTGACAAAGAAATACATAGATTAAGGGAGAAAACGAAACAGCAAAAGCCCAACAACCAAATCTAATAACACAAAAACAAAACGGAACATATTTAGATATTAGGCATATCGCTTGAGTTTTTTAGAGCAGCTTTTGCACCGCTCTGACTTTTTATACGCAATACAAAGTGATAAAGGAAAAATAAGCCAGCGAAAGTAAAAATAAATACGATAAAAACAAAAATAATTTAAAACATTATTGAAGGAGGAGGAGGTAATCGTGCTAACGTTGAACGAGCAAAAAAGGCTAAGAAGTAGAAGGAAAATATAAAGCTGAGCACTAACAGCTTTTGATTTGTCGCTGCTGCTGGCATAGAACAAACAAACAAAACACAGCGACCCACAGCTGATGTAAAATCATTTGCTGCGAGCGTGCTTGTGCTCGTGCTCGTGAGTGTCTTTAATTGATTTAAATCAAAACACACGGACAAAAACAAATATATTCACAAAGGCGGGCCATATTGTAAATTGATTAAAGACTACAAGGTAAGTGCGAAGAATCAGCATTCAGCATCAATGTTAAACAACATTCAAATACAACATAAACAATGGAGCTACCGCTCACGCCCTTTTTGGTGCATAAATTTTAAATAGTCGACTCCACAATCGCAATCCCATCCCTTTCCCCTACGAATTTCCCCATCCGTCCATCGTTACGCTTCTGCGAAACGAAATGCAGCTTTGCACCTGCCATTTTCGTTTTGAACGTCAGGCAACCCTTGTTTCTGTTGCTGCTGTTATTTATTTGTTTGTGTGCGTCGATCGATTCGAGCCAAATTACAATTAATTAAAACAATCTTAATATCAATTATCAATAAATTATGTCGTTAGTTATTGCAGATGTAATATTTGCTTCTCTGTCAGTGTCTGCATTTTCACTCTAGCCAAAATCAATCGTTGAGGTAACAAAATGCAACGTAATGCAAAATAACAATGTGCAGCCAAAACAAATGCACAAATACGCACACATGCTGGCAAACATGCATGTGTTTATATGTACATATGTATGTACATACATACATATATACACACTCCCGCAACCGCGTGTCGTAGTCAGTGTTGCCAACTCTTGAGGGTCTTAGCACGCAAGACCAATAGATGAAAAACGCCAGAAATAGCTAGAAAGCTGATTTTGGCCGATATTTTTCATATTGCCACGAGAAAATGACACTGAAATTATTCATTTCATTTAGTAGAATTTTTTTAAGATTGACATTCAGATTTCTGCTCCCCCCACACGTGGCTATGCATTTTACATATTTTGTCCCACTGTTCAAGAAATTAAAATAGCTAGAATTCCCGCCAGCCGCCAAAACCAAAAATTTTCCCGCATTCTGAGTTTGCAGAACGCGAGATTTGACGGGAAAATAGTCACGTTGGCAACACTGGTCGCAGTTGTTGCTGGTCAGTGCTGCCAACTGGGCGACAGAAATATCATGTACGTCACAACTGCTGGTATTTTCGTTTCTGCTATTGGTGCACCACGATTCCGCAAATCGGTCTCTTAAGTTAACATTAGTTCGCGCTGAAGTTTTTATGTGAATTCCCAAATTTTGACACTGTTATCTGTCTTATAGGCAGTAGACAAAATAAAAAACGTAAACGGTCGCTCGCTCCTAATAATAAAAAGATTCCCAAATCGGATAATAAGGGTTTTAATAATTTTATTTCTTCTAAGCCATTTTGTTGCGGTTATTGCTCTGATATTAACAAGTATTATTTTATAATTAGCACACGTTTTATTGCATTCTTTCGGATGATTCAGTTTAAATGCCCGAACAACTTCAGCTGGGATAACAGCAAAATCCGAAAATGTGACGCCACAAAATGTCTGTTAGTTAACATCAAAAGTAACACAACTCGTCTGTGCTTAAATATGGTGTCTTTTATCAGAGCAGCACGATTGAGTAACACTAGGTTATGCAAAGCGGTCCGTTAAGTTAACAGTGAAACGTCACTCTTTGCAAAATTCGCTATTGAGCGCCGAACTTTGCAAAATTCGCTATTGAGCGCCGAACTTTGTATGAAAATTCACGAGTTTTGACACTGTTATCTATCTTCAAGCCAGCAGACAAAATAAAAACCTAAACGGTCGCCTGTTCCTAGTTATGAAAAGATTCAGCAATCTGGCGATATAAGGGTTTTAATCATTTTTTTAGTTCTAAGCCGCTTTTTTCCGGTTATTGCTCATTGTTGAATAGCTTCACACTTTGTATTCCAACGCTTTAATTAACAAAACTAAATAGTATTAATAAGTATTATTCGTTTCCCATCAATCGCCATCATTATATCAGCCACTTTCTGTCAATATATATTGAAAATCTGATGGCTAACGACGATGAGCAGCCTTGTTAGCTTCTGCCCAGATATCTGGCGGTGGTTTCGGCAGATTTTCGCTTTCTTGTGCATTCAAGCTAAGAACCATACATCGTATTCGATTATATTAGTAATACATACGTTATATTCCATTAATTTGGATGATTCAGACACTGCAGCAGGTGTAAACAGTAGCTTTATAGATATACTTTCAATGTGTATTAAACATAAATATTTTGGTATATTGGCATAAATAGGCATTACTCATGGTGAAAATCTAGTCAATTCCGCCTTTTAACCATAAATTCTGACTTAGTATAAACTTTGGGCACATCATTGCTGCTCCCGAATGTCCTCTCAGTTCTTACCTATATCTACTTAGTTTTTTTACTTTAATGCAATAAAATGATGGATTGACCATTCTTATGGTGTCTATTAGTCAAATTGGGTACTAAATGCTGTATTTAGATTGGTTTGGAGCACTTGCTGGGTGTGAATTAAAGTGCCCGCCAAACTTCAGTTGGGATAACAGAGCAGAATGGGAAACTGTGACGTCACAAGACCCCTGTTAGTTAACAGCCAAAGTAACGGAACTCGTCTTTGCATAACCTATGGTATCTTTTAACAGTGCAGAGCAGTCACGGCTTGATCGCGCGGATCAGCTGTTCACAACCAACTGCGTAACTACTCGTCGCGATGGGTTTTTTTTTTCCACAAATGTCGGTAAACTTCGCACTGGACTTGCTTATCGCAGTTTTACTTAATTTTCGGAAGCCTAATTCAATTAACGTATAACATTTGTATGTAGGCAAAAATAGCTGTACACTAAAACTAAATTGTTCTTTCTTCTGAGAGAAGGGCATCCATCATTTACATGTTTTCGAATCTTTGCGTGTGGGTTACGCTTCTGTTGTTAAACATATAAAGACAAAACTAAAAGATTTCGATCAGCTTGGTAAAGTTCAAACTCTGAACTTCAGATTAACAAGCTAATTCCCCTACGGACATACATATATGTACATGTATGTACTAAATACTTATTTATGTAGAGTTTATATTGCGTAGTTATTATCTGATGGACAACATGCGGTGAACGCGGAATTCATAAATGACTAATCAAACGTCGGCGGTAAACTTTTTATTTCATGCAAAAGCGTACGATTATTAAACAGAAAAAAGAAATGAAAATATTGAAATCAAAATCGGACTATTTTTCCAAATTGCTTGATATATGCTTACATGCTATGGGTAAGGTAATATCAACACGCAACTCTTATCTTTGCTCAGCTCTCTCATTCTCTTAAGGGCTCTTTCACTCTGCCACACATCGAGATACCA
Source organism: Drosophila paranaensis (assembly GCA_035047545.1). NCBI lineage: Eukaryota > Metazoa > Arthropoda > Insecta > Diptera > Drosophilidae > Drosophila > Drosophila paranaensis. The sequence goes on along the minus strand of JAWNPL010000102.1, from coordinate 879,189 downwards.
TAGGTTATGCAAAGACGAGTTCCGTTAATTTGGCTGTTAACTAATAGGGGTCTTTTGACGTCGCAGTTTCCCATTCTGCTCTGTTATCCCTACTGAAGTTTGGCGGGCACTTTAATTCACACCCAGCAAGTGCTCCAAATCAATCCAAAGAAAGCATTTAGTACCCAATTTGACTAATATATTTATGTTTAGTACACATTGAAGGTATATCTATAAAGCTACTGTTTGCACCTGCTCCAGTGTCTGAATCATCCAAATTAATGGAATAAAACGTGTGTATTAATCATAAAATCGAAGACTATGTATAGTTCTTAGCTTTAAGTCTCAAGAAAGCGATAATATGGCGGAGCCACCTCCAGAAATCTGGGCAGAAGCTAACAATGCTGCTCATCGTAGTTAGCCATCGGATTTTTAATATATTGACAGAAAGCGGCAGATATAATGATGTGGATTGATGGGAAATGACTAATACTTATTAATACTATTTAGTTTTGTTAGTTAAAGCCTTGAAATATGTTTCAAGCTATTCAACACGAAAGTGACTGCGGTCAGAAGATTACATGATAACATGAATAACCGCAAAAAAAATGGCTTAGAACTAAAAAAAACTAATTAAACCCTTATATTGTCAGATTTGGGAATCTTTTCATAATTAGGAACAGGCGACCGTTTAAGTTTTTATTTTGTCTCCTGGCTATAAGATAGATAACAGTGTCAAAGCTCGTGAATTTTCATACAAAGTTCGGCGCGCACTAGCGAATTTGGGAAAGAGTGACGTTTCACTGTTAACTTAACAGACCGCTTTGTATAACCTACTGTTCAGTGTTGCCGAATCAGCTACTTTGTAGCTAGATTTGGCCATTTTTTAAGGCCGATTGCTACATAAATTTTAAAACAGCTATTAGCTACATATCTAGCTACTTTCAAAAACTAAAATTAGCTGAAACAAAAGTGAACAAATATCGGAGTTGGTTGCATATTTTGTACAGAGAAACAAAATTTTCTTCAAGATGGAACCAGTACCCAAAACCATTGAGCAGGAGGTTGCGTTGTGTTTTTTTGTTGCTGATCACACTGCTACTTCACAAGTTGACCATTTGTCACAGTTATGCGTTCGCAAGTTTTGTCCTTTGTTTTCAGCTATTTTTTTTAAAAGTAAGCTACTTTTAGCTACTTTTAGACCTCGCTTTAGCTACTTTTTCTGAAAAAGTTTCGGCAACACTGCTACTGTTACTCAATCGTGCATCGAGTAATCATGTACAGCGACATTCATGTTGCACCGATGTTGAAGTCTGTTAGTTCTGTTTTCTACGCCCACAAAGTACGACGTATTTGGTGTGCTTTGGTGTTAATAGCTATGATAATAGCATTCGTTGCTGTTGTGCGCATGCGCAATTCACATAGCTTAATTTCTGATCGCTTGCCTTACATTTGCACAAGATCCGAAGTGTGCCAGACAAAATGTAAACAATGTGTGTAAGTGAACAAAAATATAAAATAAACACATATAATAGAAAAACAGTATTTATTACAACTGTGAAAAGCAAGTAACAACAGCGGCGGCGACGTTGGGTTTTGTTTAATAATTAAAATTTGAACTGCTGCCTGCCACCTGCAGCGTCGTTATGTATAAATTACCATTTATGTTATCGCTTACATTCGATCATGTAAAGTGTTAACCGTAACAGCCTCGTGCTATAATGCGCTCAATAAAATGAAATGTTAAGATAAAATACTAACAAATGAGCACCCCTTTAGAATTGCGCAACTTAACTTAAACGATCTTTTTTCTCTTGACTATGTTTTGTAGGTTCTCAACGCTAGGTGGCGGCACCCCACACACAAACTCTCAAGTACCAACACACATGTGTTTGTATAAATTTAAGCACCGTTAGCGCTTTCAAGCAGAGAAAAGGTAAAGTATAAGGAGGAAGAGGTGGAGAAGGACAAGCCCAGCAATAAAAGTTAAAACTTTAACAAAGGAAGACAGCACTACATGATGTTGTACGTCTACCATGTGGATGTGGGTCGCATGCTGAGTTTTGATATGACCGTTGCTTTGTCCTCGGTGGAGAATTTAAAAGAGACAATTCAACGCCTGCACGGTCTACCCGCTGCCAACATTGTGCTGCTAGTAAGTGGCGGAGAGATGCTGACACACTCCACACAGGTTTCCTGCTATTCCGCAGGTACCGATACCAATCCCATTTTCATGTTTCTCACGGGCGACGAGCGACTGGGACCAACGATAGCCAGCGGTGGCTCAGGCACAGCTAATGGGGCGACAGATTCTGCCGATGCGGAGCTACGGCGCTTAGTGGACGAGAGTCAGAAATTGCCCGCGGTGCTGGAGACAGTTCGGCAGCGAGCGGCGCTGGCGCAGCATATGCGCGAGCTTGGCCGCAAGGAGGAGCAGCAATGTGAGCGACTAGTTCATGAGCAGCACCTGCAGCAGCAGGGATGGTCTGCGGTAGTGGCCAACATGGAAGATTTGACAAGTGAGTTCAATGAACGTTTTCACAACTTTTGCCTGTATTTCGATCGTCATTTGCGGCAACGGGAGAGCTACCTGGAGCTGTTGCGTAATTTTAACGAAGATCTCAAACAGCTGGCAAGGATACCCATACTGCCAGCGCTGATGTTGCAGGCCCAGGCGGATTTTCATGGCTTTGACGAGCTGCTGGACAACGAGGATGTAGAGCAGACGACAACAGAGACAGATTTGGTTGAGCCTGGAACGAAAAGTGTGGAGAAAAGCAGCAGCAGTACGTCTCCCAACAAGAAATTGAAAATGGGTCACGAACAGGATCAAACAGACGAACAATCGAACTCCAGCTCCAAGTTGCAGCAACAACATCATCAACTAAATCTACTGCAGTGGATTAGCTCCAAAGGCAATCATGCGGCCCTTCAGCAGATGTGCGATGAATGCGTTCAGGGACTAGACACCTTCTCCGTAGACATTTACGAGAAGCTCAAGCTCGAGGTTCAAAACATCATCAAAATGGCCAAGCAGAGCGAAGTGAAGGAAATCAAAGGATTGAGTGATCGCTTATATCGTCTCGACGAGTTTAAGTATAAGATCAAGAAGATTGTTCAAGATCAGCGAGAGCAAGCGACTGCTCTGCAACAGAATGAGTCTCGCGCACTGAATTTGCGTGACAATTCGGTGCTCCCTGATCTGTGCCTCTCGCATCGCTCTCAGCTGCTTGTGATGCTAGATAATCACATTAAGATACGTGAATACAGTCGTCTTATAGCCAACTCAAAGGAAGAGCTTGGACGCAATTTGAATACGCGTCTGCGTCGCATCGTCTATATTGAAAACGGGATGAGTGACTATGATAACCGTTTGCTCTTCTACCATCGTTGCTTGCGCCGTGCTGAGCGCCACATTAGCATCATTGAGCAGATCCATCGAGCGCCGAGCATCTATGTTGCAGCTGTCACGGAGGTAGTGCGTCGCAAAATCTTCTCAGATGAGTTCCGGGCGTGGGCATCGCAACTGTCGGTAGATTTCGATCAAATACATAGTGAGGAGCTACAAAGACGACGACTTTTTAATGATAGTTTTGATGGACACTTTTTAAATATTCTTTTTCCGGGAATGGCCGATATGCCGCCAACTTTTGCTAACGAGCATCCGGAGCTGAGCTTTGACACGCGCCTCCCACAGCTGGGACACTCCGATATTGAGTTTTTGTCCGTGCAGTTGCCCGATCTGGCGAATCAGCTTCAGTTGCCGAATATGGCGCCTGTTTTACAGTTCTTTGTGCAACGGCAACATGTGATGCAACCAGAACACATACAAAATCAGCTGCAATTGCAACCTAAACAGTTAGAACGAGCTACTGCAGTTGGAAAACAAACTGTAAGCACCTCAACAAGCTGGCGTGTGGAGCAGATAGAGCGCAGCACAACAACGGACCAGCGTTTAATGCTGAACGCGAGCACGCTAACAGAGGAAAACGCGGATAATGTGCAGCGATTGCGAGATGCGCTGGAGGCTATGTCCAAGTTGGCCTTACAGTGTCTGGCAATTTCGCGTTCTAACCTGAGTAGCCTCCGTAGTGAACTAGAGCGTGGCTACCAAGATGAGGTAATGTCGGGAATGTCTCTGATGCAGGAACAGTGGCAGTTGTTGTCCATGAAGTGGAAACAGAAGGAAAAACAACAGGCAAAAGAATTAGAGCAAATGCGTCAGGAGCTCTTAGGGGCGGAAGAAGACAAAGTGTCAGCTGTGGCGCAGGCACGCGAGCAACTGATACACGAGCACAAAACGGAGTTGGAATCGTTGCGTTGTCGGTTCAAGTTGATGACCTCGATGGAGCGGTCACCATCGGATAGCAGCCTTGAGAAGCTGGAGCGACCTACAAGCCGTACCAGTGTGGCTAGCGTAGATGTAGAACAGCTGCTGGCGCAACAACGCCAAGATCTAATTGCTCAAAGGGAGCGCGCAATCAGCGAAGCTATCGAGGCGGAGCGCACGCTTTGGCAGCAGCGAGAACTTCGAACTCAAAACTCAGAATCTGTGATGACCAATGTGTCTATATTGAAGGATGTATTGGAGGATAAGGAACGACAGCTGGATATCTTACGAGAGCAGAACCGCCTTCTCACACAGGAGATTTATCAACTGAAGACACGCCTTGAGATGCTCACCAACGAGGACGGGAACAGCTGGCTAAAGGAGAAGATTGACTATCTTAGTCGCGATAAATGCCGCCTAGAGGAGGAACTCAACGTGGAGAAGAGCAAACGCATTGAAATGGAGTCCAGTGTAGCTGCATTGAGGAGGTTAGTTAGGTTAAATGATTGATTGAGTCATTTTTATACCCTGAACCCATTGAAAATGGGAAATCAGGGTACGTTTTTGTTGGAGGGCGTATGTATGTAACAGGCAGAAGAAGGCGTGGCAGACCCCATAAAGTATATATATTCTTGATCAGGATGACAAGCCGAGTTGATATAGCCATGTCCGTCTGTCCGTCCGTCTGTCCGTCTGTCCGTATGTATGAACGTGTCGTTCTCAGAACCTACAATAGCTAGAGACTTGAAATTTTGTATGTAGGTTCCTGTATATCACGAAAAGATCGAGTTTGTTTCAGAAATTCGATAACTGTTATCGTTTTTTTAAAAAAATTTGTTATCGATTAAAAACGAAAATCTAAATTAAGCTATAAAATTCTATCTAATTCATCTTTCTAGCTGGAGTCTTCAAATTTTGCATTTAATGTTATGTAAGCCTTACGCAATTTCGGTTTTTGTTAAATTTTGGATGCCACGCCCCCTTCGCCTCAAATTTGTAACTCCGGTATATCAAATACTAGAGACTTGTGCTTTGGTACATACATGCATATGGATGACATGATCACGCCCAATAAGTTTGATCAAAATCGTTACTCTAGAAAAAAAGTTATTAAACATTTAATTTCCCATGTCATTGGCATGCAAACAGCAGCCAAAGAACAGCTGACGCACCGACTTGCGCTTGTGTGTGTGTGCGCCTGTGTATGTGTGTGTGTATGTGTTGCTTGTAATGAACATATATATACTTATGTATATTAAAGAAACGGAGATTGCTTGGAATTGCGGTTCTTCGCAGGGTTCAGGGTATACCCTAGTCGAGCGGTCTCGACTAGAGTTTTCTTACTTGTTTTTTTTTTTTAATTTTTATTCAATAACTTAATTAACTTCTTACCTAATGTTGACGGATTGTTAAAATGACTGACTGACCAGTTACATAGCAGTTTAACTGATTAATTCTTCCTTTTACGGATCGTTATTTGATTCAGTTCGATTACTACTTTTCGGCGGCAAAGTCTACGTTATTAATAGCGGACATTGTTGTTTAACTAATTCACTGACTAATGATTTAATGATAATAATAAATTATGAACAAACTAATTAACTAAATAATTAAATCGTTTATTTTGGATTCTTTTTACCTGTAGCTCCACTTATGAGCTGGGCATTGCCGGCATAGGCGGCACTTTAATGCGCTCAAAGTCAAGTGTTTCTTCGTCATCAAATCATCGTCACATTACGATAGAAGGCTGCGGAAAGGGTGATTTGGTATTTGTTATTTGGAGCATACGACATGCACAGTTTATGGTGGTACAGGACTCGCATACCCTGTACTTTGTGCATGCGGATAGCTTACCCGCTCTACATCTGACACCGCCAGTAGCGCCTCTTTTGCCATCAGGCAACGTCACTGCCACCGAGGTTCCTTTGGCTATTGTAGAGCTCAATCACATACCGCTACCCTATTACGCCATTGGACGAATTGTTGATAAGGAGTACTGCCAGGCGCGAAAGGTAAGCCGATCTTATAGCTTATGTTAGTGTCTTCTAATCGTTTTATTTGCTATGTAGGATGAGAATCGTTATCGAGTCAGCAAGGGCTCTAAGTTTTATCGCATCAAGCTAGCGCCCGTGTCATCAAGATATCCGCACCGTCGCGAGCGTTTGGAATGTAAGTGAGTGAGCGGGTGGCTGAAAGTCACACTGTGATCGTATTAAAATTAATTGAAGCTTTACAATTCAATACAGTTCAATTTTTGTTATATGAACTAAGAAGATAACCTACTTAATAAAGTAGATAAAAGGGGTTTTATATTAAAATTTATATGTTTAACTAAAAACGGATATATTTATATACACAAGTAAGGTGCCGTAATAGGAGGAGGATCTAGAAGCTGATAATACACAACACGTATCTAGCTAATTTAAATGTAAACTAGCGATTCTTACAATGTATTAGATGCACTTATTTTAGTGTGTGTGCGCACGTATGGAAAAACTGCATAATAATTTCTATTTTACTAAATAGATCTTAATTTAATTTTGACCATATGATTGACCATATTGAATTTTGGCCATTTTATAAAAAATGCCCAACTTGTTACATAAACAAAATATGCACGAAAACTTAATACAAAATTTCGAGACGTGGAAGATATAATTTGATTATTAAATTTTTAAAACAAACTTGATCCGTGCGTGCTATATAAAAACCTATAAAAAATAATTTTTAAGCCTCTAGCTCTTATAGATTCGGAGATCAATGCGTTCATACATACGGAAAGACGAACAGGGCTATTTCAACTGTTAAATTAGAAGATTTGGCGTTCACTCACTATTTTCGAACATTTTACCATTTACAATAAATTTTAAATGCTGTCAAACGTCTTTTAGTTCATTAAATTCTACCTTGCTTTCTTCGCTTTTAAAGCTTTCGTTGGAGACAAAACCCAATCGCAGATGGGAGCGACATTGCGGGATGTGATCGATATGCCCGGCTCGACAAGTATTGCTGGCAGCAGCATCTATCAAAGCTTCAAAGAGCGTACAGTGAGCATCTCTAGCGTCAACGAGGAGGACGATGAGTCAGCCTCATTACTAAGCGAGCGCTGTCGATACATTAGTGTTAGCGAGGAGGATGAATTGTTGGCGATTGCTACTTCTGCTGAAGAAGCAACAGCAGCACATACAGCAATAGCATCATTAGCAGCAACGACAACAACAGAAGCAGCAGCGACGGCAACTCAAGCACAGTCTGTGATAACAGAGCAGCCAACGGCGTCAAGGAAACTAAAGTTGGATCTACTGTTGGCCTCTGCTGATATAACACAATCTCTAACACTACAACAACAACCAACAACACAACAAAATCAGAGCGACCTAACTTCAAAAGAAACAATATTATCGCAATCTGCACCCAAACAGTTGGATTTAGATCCCATGCAGCTGACCGATGAACCAGTTAATTTGTATGTGCCCCCAGCCACAGCAACAATAACAACAGTTAATGCTGCGTCTGCAGAAGTTGTTGTTGTGGAGCCATCAACAATTGTCACGCCCCACATTAGTGAGGATTCGGATGAGTATCGCTCACTGGAGGGCAAAGATGAGGTCGATTTGTCCGTTTCCGAATAGTATATACATACATATATATGTATGTATATATACATATATATGAGTATGACATTGAAATGTGTTATAACACTTACTATTTAAAGAGACAACCAGTACCCTAAGCAAACAAAGCCGACAGTTAAACACACACACACACACTCACTGCACATGAAAATACAAATTATATACTATAATAATTTAATATTCATCAAAAGGACAAAAAATATAATAACGGTTAAAGCTCTATTATAGTTGTCTATATTGTCTAAACACCTAAATAATATGATCTTATATTAAAGCTACAAAAGAGTTCGATAACAGGCCAGACTAACATACACCCACAAGTGCGATTTAAAAAAAAAATGAAAATGAATATAATTAATCAAAAAATATTAAATTACTATTTCGTTAAAAAAAAAGAACAATTAAAACAAAAACTTAATTAAATTCCCCTTTTTATCTTTTTTAGTGCCAAGCAGTTGTTTGCAATTCTCATCAATAAATGAAGTATGTACAAAAATAAACAAAACATACATAAATTCTATTTTTTATAGAAATTTTGACAGTTGTAACCAGTTCCCCTTATCCAACAAACAAAAAACTACACACATCCCACCACAGAGCCCCACAAAATTGTTTTATTTTTTTCTTATCCATTATAGAGACGTAGATTCGCCCATTTAAAACGTATGGCCAGCTATTCTTTTTATTTCTTATTGTAAATAATAGAAAATATATATTTGCGTTTCTTATATTACGAAAAACACCCAAAATGCAACAAAACAATTATACACTTAATTGCAGCAATAAAAATACACAAATATGAAATTGCTTTATAAAAAGAAAGCGCATATGTATATAGAAAAACAAACAAGAGGAACCTAATTTTACTTTATATATCAATGATTAAAATTTAAATAAAAGCGAAATTTATATAACAATGATTCAAATTCAAATACAAACAAAAACAAATGTGTAACAACAAATAAAACGTGAGAAAGCGAAAATCAAATAAAGCGGGATAAAAGTGTTAATTTCTCTTGTTGTTTTTTCTTAAGATGGGAGACTACATGATACACGGGTATAAATCGTATTGTTATATATTTTGTGCAATTAAATTACTATATATCATGTAGCGATTTGCTACAATATCTACGAGGTTTACTTAATTATTTCCTGTTAGTCGTCATTTGGAAACGTGTTGATATTTGCAACTGACTCAAGATATCAGCAAATTTAACAATATTTTATACTTATAATGTTGGTCTTAAGTAGAACTTTTAGTGCACAATAATGGATATCTCTGCGTTGCAGATATAAGACAATATGTATATAATAGGTTTAAGAAACTTTATTCTTAATGTGCGTTTCACAAACGTATACTTTGGAATTACTTTAGTCTATTAATGTTTTATTTGAATATGAAAATGTAAATGTAATATACATATTTTTTTGCTCGAATGTGTATGTTTATTTGAAAAAAAAAAACAAGTCTGCTATTTCAAATTAGGGTGGTTATATAAAATCCGAAATATGTGTACCAAATTTATATTTCTTGCAGAGTGCAACGCAGTCAACGTGCAGTCTACGGCTTTTACAGTATTCAAGTAAGTATACAAGTAAGAAAACTCTAGTCGAGACCGCTCGACTAAGAGATCCCCTGAACCCTGCGAAGAACCGCTATTCCAAGCATTCTTTGTTTCTTTTATGTACGTTCATTGCAAGCAAAACATACACACACATAGACAGGCGAACGCACACACAAACACCAGTCGGTGCGTCAGCTGTTCTTTGGCTGCTGTTTGCATGGCAATGTTATGGGAAATTAAATGCTTAATAACTTTTTCTAGAGCAACGATTTTGATCAAACTTGTTGGGCGTGATCATGTCATCCATATGTATGTATGTGCCAAAGCACAAGTCTCTAGTATTTTATATACGGGAGTTACAAATTTGAGGCGAAGGGGGTGTGGCATCCAAAATTTAACAAAAACCGAAATTAAACACTAGCTATAAAAATGATTTATATAGAATTATATAACGGAGCATCGATTTCGTTTTTAATCGATAACATTAAAATTAAGACAGTTATCGATTTTTTTAACAAACTCGATCTTTTCGTGCTATACAGGAACCTACATAACATTTCAAGTCTCTAGCTCTTATAGGTTCTACGAACGACGCGTTCATACATACGGACAGGGCTAAATCGACTCGGCTTGTCTCCCTGATCAAAAATATATGGGTTCTGCCACGCCTCCTTCTCCCTGTTACATACATTTCAACAAAAACATTATACCCTGATTTCCCATTTTCAATGGGTTCAGGGTAGAGGTGGGCATGGGCTGGGCTTTTGTCGGGTACCCGTGGGTATGGGCTGGAAAATCTAATTTCGGGTTGGGTGCGGGCGGGTATGGGTTAGGACGCTCAACCCGAAAAACCCGAAAATAAAGTTTTTTCATCGTCGTGGAAAATATTAAATGAAAGGCGCACAAGATTGTCAAGCGCAAATCCCGATATGCTACTTTTTCTTTACAAAAATATGTAATTTAAATTTGGATTTTTTCATAACTATTAATCCTTTATAAAAAAAATGTAATTTAAGTGCTGTTTTGAAGAAAACAAAGGAAATAAAAAATTTTATTTTGTATTAAAATTTTCAAAAAAATTTTTTTTTTCGGGCGGGCGGTTTGGTTTGGGTTACAAAATTTTTTTAGCTTTCGGGTACGGGTAAAATTTTCCTCTTCGGCCCATGGGCTGGGTCGGGTTGGGTTGAAAATTTCGGCCCATGCCCACCTCTAGTTCAGGGTATAAAAAGTGAGTTCTTTGAATGGGGCGTTTAAAAATAACCCAACCAAATGCACTAAAGTTGGCTGAAAACGCATTTCTAGAGAACTTAAAATTTTTTGTTTTAGTTGTTTTATATCATTGGAATCGAATATTTCTTATTTACATTGTTTTTAAGCTTTTCAAACCATAATGCATATAAATGAAATGAGCCAACTGGCTCATTTTCAGACGATAATTTGTCGGAACAGTCATAAAAAGGTTTTAAAAATGTAGTTCGATTTTCTATTAAAGTGAAATCAATATTATTCATACGTTTTACTTAATTTTTTGATAAAAGTAAACTTTTGATTTCTTGCTGGACCTCATAAATAAGGTGTGCGAAATAAGTCTGGGCACTAACCACATAACTCATAGATATAACACGCAGAGCACTGAAATTCAGAGAATTCCCAAAGTGACAAGGCAGCCCCATGGCGAATTCGTTGAATTCGCTTTACTTTTTGCTGCGAGCAGCCGGTACTCGCAGAGCACTGGTTTTCTTGTCACAGAGTACTACTCTGTGACAAGAAAACCAGTGCTCTGCGAGCGCTCGTTCGGTAATGGTCCATTTCTATATGAAGCCCTTCTATGCAACCATGTATGCTTATTTTCTGATCTCTTCTCTCTCATATATTTTTATTATCTACTCTCTTCTCTCTCGAATATATATATGTAAGAACTCACCAGCAGCAGCACACCAAAATGGAAATTTGCTGGCTGAGGCTTCATTTCGTCTCTTGCGACAGTAGAGTATACCAAACTTTTGAAAGTGTTTGTCATACCCATGCAAAATGTTGACATTTTTATTATTATTTATGAGAAGGGATGTGTGGATGTGTGAGGTTCATACGAAGAATATGTTTTCGCGACGAGCATGCACACACACTATCAGTACTTACCGTTACAGCAGCTCACATGTATGAGCATTTGTGATAAATTGTAGAAACCAACATTCTTTCAAATATACCTGTCATTAGGTTATAAAAGACTACTGTGGGTTTGGTGATTCATATCTATTCGCAGGTGCCATAATGCACCGAACTGTACCCTTTATTACCAAAATGATTACTGTAGGTCGTAAATGCGCATTTGACAGTCACTCTACAATTCAAACCACACAAAATTAACAAGCTACTGGAATCGCAAGATAATCGACAATTCGGATCAGACGCAGTCTACGGGTCTCACTACTTCAAATGTTGGTTTCTACAATTTATCACAAATGCTCATACATGTGAGCTGCTGTAACGGTAAGTACTGATAGTGTGTGTGCATGCTCGTCGCGAAAACATATTCTTCGTATGAGCCTCACACATCCATACCCTTCTCATAAATAATAATAAAAATGTCAACATTTTGCATGGGTATGACAAACACTTTCAAAAGTTTGGTATACTCTACTGTCGCAAGAGACGAAATGAAGCCTCAGCCAGCAAATTTCCATTTTGGTGTGCTGCTGCTGGTGGGTTCTTACATATATATATTCGAGAGAGAAGAGAGTAGATAATAAAAATATATGAGAGAGAAGAGATCAGAAAATAAGCATACATGGTCGCATAGAAGGGCTTCATATAGAAATGGACCATTACCGAACGAGCGCTCGCAGAGCACTGATTTTCTTGTCCCAGAGTACCGGCTGCTCGCAGCCAGTGCTGCCAGCTTGGCCATTTAGTGGCTAGATCTGGCAACTTTTAAAAAAATTTGCAACTTTTATTTTTCAAATGCTATTAGCCACAAATCTAGCAATTTTTAAGATTTTTAACAACCGCAAGTTTTACAGTTAGATGGAGCTATGTTTTGCCAATTATCAGCGGTTTTATTAAATCAAAACATGGATGGCGTTAGTGGCTCAAAATATTAAATTGTATTTGTACTAAATGATGACGTTGCAGTATTTTTAAAAACGCAGATGACACGGGGCTCAGGAGATCTTCGCCCAACTAAAATTTCTCCTTAAATACATATGCATAATTGTTGAAAATCAACATTTAATGGTTTAGCAATTTTTTTGGCAATTTTTACAAAAATTTTAGCAATTTTTAGCCACTTTTTTCCCCAAATCTAGCAATTTTTGCTTAGGAGATTCTGGCAGCACTGCTCGCAGCAAAAAGTAAAGCGAATTCAACGAATTCGCCATGGGGCTGCCTTGTCACTTTGGGAATTCGCTGAATTTCAGTGCTCTGCTTGTTATATCTGTGAGTTACGTGGTTAGTGGTCTGGGACAAACACTAATCACATTGTAATTTCCACAAAAACTAAAATTTTCGTTTGATTCTTTTTTTTATATTTCGGCTAAAGAGTGCTAGAGCTCTGTGCAAAAATATACGAAAAAGTACCGTAAGGTTTTTCCGTTATGTTTTTTTTTTATAACCCAAAGTTGTGTTTTACGAACGAAATAAGTTTCTGGGACAAACTACTTATCTGTCATTTGTGGCTGGAAAACATCGTAATACTTGAACTTTTAGGATCGAATTTTGTTTAAACTATTAAAATAAATAAAAATAAATGAGTTTTAATTAAAATTAATATTTTATTAAGTTCGAATTAATTTTTTTTTACAAGAAAAAATCGTGTTCCGTCTGTTTGACTGTTTAAAGAGCGTGTCAGAGTTGTGATTTTAAGATGTAAATGATCAAAATTACAGAAATTGCTGCTGGAAATAGGAATACTGTAGAAAATGTACCCAAAGACCCAAACAAATTATGAAAAAAGCCCCATTAAATGGGTCAAAGGACGAAAGAAAATCTAGAGGTCAAAAAACTATCAGTGAATTGAAGTATGGATTATTTTCCCTTTGCCAACATCCAAGAGGTGTGTGCAGCGAATCTTGAAGATATCGGAAAATGTTTCATATGAAAAAAATTCCTTAAACAGGAGCTACTGCCCCGACATAAAGTTGCAAAATTACAGTATGCCAAAGACACCAATTTTGGGACACTGAGTGGCAAATTTAATTTTTAGCGATGAGAAAAAACTCAATTTAGACGATTCTGATGGCTACCGGTATTATTATCCCGTTGTGCGAACTCAAAAAAATTTTCGAGTGTTCAGAATTTTTCACCGAAGGTCCTTAATGATATGGGGTGTGTTCACATATAATGAAAACATATCAATATGTTTTGTAACGCATAGCATGAGTGCTCAAATTACTGTTAAACTGTTTGAGTATATTTTAATGCCTTTTGAAGTGGATCATTATGTTGCCGATTCGATTTTCAGCAGGATAATGCACACAACTACACAAAAAAGTTGGATTAGGCTTATCTTAAAAATTGCCAAATTCTTGTTTTGGAGTGGTAAGCACGCAACCCGGACTTAAATCCAATAGAGAATCTGTTAAGAATCTTGAATCAACCGGTTTATGCCTACGGGAAGCAATTTGGAAATTTTATTGAGCTAAAAAATTCCAAAATTCGAAAATTTGTCAAATTGGGCATCCAAACGGTCCAAAATCGGAATGTTTCAATACCAGCACGAGCAATGAAAGTATTGAACAATTATTCGTCGTGCATTTAAAATAAATTTACATTTTAAACAAATTCTATTATGTTTTGTCGATTTTTTATACCCTGAACCCATTGAAAATGGGAAATCAGGGTATAATGTTTTTGTTGAAATGTATGTAACAGGCAGAAGGAGGCGTGGCAGACCCTATAAAGTAGATATATTTTTGATCAGGAAGACAAGCCGAGTTCATATAGCCATGTCCGTCTGTCCGTCTGCCGTCTGTCTGTCCGTATGTATGAACGCGTCGTTCTCAGAACCTATAAGAGCTAGAGACTTGAAATTTTGAAATTTTTATGTAGGTTCGTGAATAGCACGAAAATATCGAGTTTGTTAAAAAAGTCGATAACTATTTTAATTTTAATGTTATCGATTAAAAACAATTTCGAATGTTAGTTATAAAATTATATCTCCCACGTCTTTACAGCTAGAATCCCCAAATTTTTTTGTAAGTTTTATATTTATTTTATTTAATTTTGATTTTTGTTAAATTTTGGATACCGGCTCCAAATTTCCCCAATTATTTAAATTGAGGTTAGGTGCACTCAAAGCCAATAAATAAATGAGTTTGCATTTAAAAATTGGAAAAAATTTAATAAATTATGTTGAACATAAGATGAAATTTCATTCAAATCCATTAATTCGCGCAGAAGTTATTAAACAAAACGTTTGGCCAATCGGCCAAACACGTGACCAGCAGCGCAAAACAAATTGTTTTCCTATACATGTGCACACATACACATTGAGCTGCGTGCATCTAGAAAATTCCAAGACCCGCAAGTTTTAGTGTACATATTTCCAATAGATGGTGCTATGATTTGCTAATTATCAGCTGTTCAATAAATCATAACATGGATGGCGTTATTCTATCAAACCATAGATGGCGCTATTGGCTAAACAATTGAAAATGAATTGAATTTAGTTTTCTGTGCGTTTATACGAAATGCTAATTATGCAGTATTTTAAAAAACGCAGATAGCGCGTTTAGGGTATCTCCTAGTCGGGACCCCCGACTATAGTTTTCTTACTTGTTCAAGTTTTAAGTAAGAAATTATGAAACTGTCCCAGAGACTTATTTCGTACGAAAATATTTTGTATACTTTTTATACTATTTCACGTAGTGATAGGCGTTGCAAATCGGAAAATTCATTTTCCTGTATCTCAGAAACACTACTTCTAGAAGGACTAGAGATTTGAGATTTTAACTGAACACTCATGTCGACATCCCAAAATCAAAAAGCTATGGCGGATATATCTACTCCCATTGGGGGCGTGGCAAATCGGGTCAAACTGTATCTTCTACAGCTTTAAAGCTAGAACGCCCAAATTTGACACGTGGGTTACAGTTATGATCCTATAAAGATCGTTTAAAAATTTTTATGGCCACGCCTACTTAGGACGTGGCAAATCGGATCTGAATATATAGTGATTTTACTAGTTTCGTTATATTTTGAACACTATTGATGCTAGAGACTTGAGACTTGGTATATATAATCGGGTTAACATCCCACAATCGAAAAGGTATGGTGGATATATCTACGCCCTCAGGGGGCGTGTCAACTAATATCAGCTTATATCTCTCACAGTTTTAGTGCTAGAAGCTTCAAAATTGGATGATAAGTTACTGGGGCCTCCTCTATCGATTCCCCAAAAATTATTGTTACGCCCCAAAAGGGGCGTGACTTACGAAAAATGCCCTGTAATTTTCGCATTTTTCGAATGTAAGCATCCAAACTTTACAGTTATATTCCTGAACGCCCACTCTATGCACATGTCAAAAATGATTTGTCTACGGCCACTGGGGGCGTGGCAAATAAAAACTGAAACATCTGCAGCTTTTGAGCCAATAACGCGCCACATAATGACTTAGTGACCTTATTTTGACCTTGTCTTTTGATTTGCCAAATTATATATGTATGTTTGAAAAGAATATTTTATTAATACAAAATAACTAAATAAAGAAAATATAACAAAAATATCAACATGACCGCACCGGGGTTCGAGCCCACACCTCTACGCTCGCCAACGAACTTATATCACATTTTCAGAGTTGCCACCTCTCTCATTTTAAGAGCTGCTACCTCTCTCATTTTGAGAGATGCCATCTCTCTCGAATTAGGTGCGTGTTTTTGCTAAGGTAAGGGTTCTAAGCTTCTATCCAAATTGAAACTGTCTGGCCACCTCCAATGAAAATTTTTAAGCTGCAGCTAATTTGAACGGCGACAGTGGGGAGTAAGGTTAAATTTTAAATAATATAATGTGATAGATGCCCCTGTGGGCTGCTGGGACTTGAAATAGTATTTCGCTGTCGGTTGCGTCCGACTGCAACGTTCTTACTTGTTTTATTATATATACGAAGTTATTTTTGGGTTGACTTAAGTTGAAGTAGATTGGTATTTTTATTAAGTTTAAACAGCAATTTAGTTTTTCGAAATTGATCGGAGTAGTTTTTATAGTACTTAACAGTGTCCCAGAGACTTATTTCGCGCACCCTACTTTCAAGCATAATACCAATGCGTTTTTACTTCTTGCTTTAGAGATTTGCTTAGTTTGTGATTGAGTTCGGAATGCTTGAAAAATTTTAAAAGATTGTTCGAATTGTCTATTCAAAATTTAACATAACCAACGGGATTCTTTTCCATAACATCCTCCATTACTAAGTTTAAGTTATGGCAGGCGCCAGAAAGCCTTTTGTAATTTTGAACGCGGCAACCACGTTCGCCCTATTGTCAGTAACAATTACACAATTTCTTAAGTTGTAATCAAGCAATATTTGCTTAATTTACTCCAAAATATTACCGCCGTTTTTTTATCCTCAGTAACATTTAATTGCAACAAATCTTTTGCCACAAATGTTAGCTGCCTTCTAGCTAGCTCGAGGACTTTTTTCGAGACAGCCTCTGATGAAAAGTTCACCTGTAGTTGATTGGACGGAGCAACAAAAGTGCAGTTGTGACGAGCAGTTTTGCATTTGCACGATAATGGTAATTGAAACAATTGATAGCAAACGTAATCGACAGTGTGCACGAAGTTAGGAAAAGAAAATATTTAAATATTTCACAATTGCGTTCTCATATTTCCAAATGAATTTTCGGGTTTTATATACATACATATGTATGTATATGTATGTACAATACAAGCAACACATACACACACAACCAGGCTCACGCACGAGCAACAGCAATTCGCTTCGTCAACTGCGCTTGGGCCGCTAAATGTACATAATGTATGTATGTATGTCAATATTACGGGAAATTAAATGTTTAATAATATTAAACGTGTTTGATGAAACTTACAGGGCGTAATTGTGTCATTTCGTTTTTAATCGAGAACATTAAAAAGAAAATAGTTATCGATTTTATAAAACAAATTCGATCTTTCCGTGCCATATTGGGAAAAAATTTTCAAGTCTCTAGCTCTTATAAGTTCCGAGATCGACGCGTTCATATCGGATAGGCAGACAGACAGACAGACTCACATGGCTATATCAACTCAGCTCGTCTCCCGGATCAAGAATATATATACTTATGGAGTCTGCCACGCCTCCTTCTGCCTGTTACATACATTTCAACAAAACCATTATACCCTGATTCCCATAAAATAATTTCCCATTTCCCCTGAGCCCAGGGTATGTAAAATTAAAAATACTGAAGTATTAAAACCTGTCGTTAAGATTTTTAACTGATATTTTTAATTTGCCTATACATTATATAAAAATTGAGTAATGAATATACAATTTGGGTAAATTTGATAAATTAATCTGTATGAAGTGAATTAATATTTGCAGATTATAATTTATTAACTTAGCATAATACTATTTTATACTTTATAGTTGAGCAAAGGTCAACTTATATAATAGTTATGTATACCATACATTTTTTCGCTTTTATACTGAGATTTTGGTTTTTTAATGTATGATACATCCAACTAACATAATTTATTAGATTTGCACAAGTGGACTAAAATCGAAAATATTGCAAAACAATTTGGGGTAGGGAAACTTCTTAATGACAATATCTTTTTGGAAGCATGAATGATTTGTGTGGTTGTAATTTATTTATTTCCCCGTTGTTACTCTTCTGTTTCTTAAGTCCCCGCCCCTCCGCTGCACATATCACGCTATAACTAAGATTGCTGCAGAGTCTGGGTACGACTAGCGAATGTATGTACATCAAACGCTTGGCTGGCTACATGGTTACAACTTGATTTGTGGGGAGCGCTAAAATAATTAAGCATAAAATCTGCTCTAGTTATTAGTTGCCAACAGCTGTAAAGATAGATATCCCTCTCTTTGAGCCCCTCTCACAATATGCCACACTTCTTGAGCACAATTTTTCGTTTTCGCGCCGTACTCGAGCCATTGCTCTTTTTTGCAGGACGCAAAACAATAGTGCCGCTGCTTGACTTGGTGAAGGTCGGACTAAATGCGCTGATAGCGGGCACATTACTGTAAGGAGGATGCGTTGACGACTGCTGAGAACCGTTGTTATCGCCTATTATTTGTTCATAGTTCTGCGTCATTAGCTGGTGGTATTTGGTGGCTAAATAGCGAAAAACAGAAGCCACATTGATGTCCTCCTTGACGGAAGTGCGTATCAGTCTACAATTCAGCATCTTGGCCAGCGTTTCAACTTCATCCGCACTCACCACTGCCTGCTCGATTAGATCAATTTTGTTTTGAACTATTACAGTGGGTATTTCATTGCATTCGTTTTCCACTTTTCGCTTCCATTCCTTGATTGCGTCGAAGGAGGCGCGATCTGTCGTGGAGAAGACCAGCACCGAGGCTTGGGCGCCTCGATAATACGCCTTAGTTATACAATCGAATTCCTCTTGCCCAGCTGTGTCCCACAGCATGATGCGCACATCCTCGCCATCTATCTCGATCTGACGTTCTAGAAAATCAACACCAATTGTCTTCTTGTAGTCCTTCGTGAAGATGCCTTTACAGTAGCGCTGGATCATTGAAGATTTGCCTACGCCTCCATTTCCAACGATAACCTGGAAATATATATAGTATTAATTTATTATTTAGTAGGTTTAACATTTGTGAAATAATCAATTTTTAATAATTTTATTTGTATTTTTTAGTAAAGATTTAACATTTAACTGTACCCAGTTTCTAGCTATTTATTAAGATATTACATTTAAACATGTTTATATTACGTCTATTAAGCAAACATTCTTTATATACTGTATTTATTTAAAAAACATATATTCTGAATATTAAGTTTATTAAATATTGTGGTATGCAATTTGTTGTAATTTCAGTCGAACTGTCCGGTAATAGAGTTCTGCCACTAAAATTTATTTTCGAGTACTATTGTACTCGATAATAATGTTTGTTATCAAACTAACTAATATAATTTAGTTTGGCATAGACTTGTGCTAAATTAAATTGAATAAAACTAACAAAACTGTAGTCGAAGCCGCTCGACTAGGGGATACCCTGAACCCTGCAAAGCACCGAAATAAAACTAAAAGCATTTGAAACTCCAGCTATAAAGATGGATTAGATAGAATTTTATAACTGAATAAAGATTTTCGTGGACAGGTCCGTATGTATGAACGCGTCGATCTCAGAACCTACAAGAGCTAGAGACTTGAAACTCTTTATGTATTTTCCTGTACATCACAAAAAGATCGAGTTTATTTAAAAAAAAAAAATAACTGTTCCCTTTTTAATATTATGGATTAAACGTTATCGAAATTCAGTTATTAAATTATGAATAGCTCCCAAGTTTTTAAAGCTAGAGTCTCTTTGTTAGTTTTATATCTATTTTATGTAATTTTGATTTTGTTAAATTTTGGATACCGGCTTCAAGTCTCGACATCTATTTAAATAAAGACAATATATGTATGAATGAGTTTCCATTTTTTTAAATTGGAAAAAATTTAATAAAATATGTAGATGTAGATGAAAATTTCAATAAAATCTAGTAAGTCGCAGAGAAGTTATTAAACAAAACGTTTGGAAATTCGGCAAACACATGTGACCAGTAGCGCTATGCACACAGTTTTCCTATATGTGGTCTCACATACACACACATACAGTGAATTAGCAAATTCTAAGAACCGAAAGTTTTAGAGTGCATATATCCACTAGGTGGCGCTACGGTTTCCGCATTATCAGTAGCTCTATCGAATCGAAACATTGATGGCTCTATTGGCTCAAAATTTAAAATTGAATTGAATTTAACGTTGTGTGCGTTTATACTAACTTGGCAGTATTTTGAAAAACGGAGATAGCACGGGATTCAGGGTATCTCCTAGTCGGGACGCCAGACTATTGTTTTCTTGCTTGTTTTTCTGAATATGTACATCCAATTTGGCAAATCAATAGAGAAGATCAAAAAGTCATTTTGTGGCGAGTTTATAGCTCAAAAGCTGCAGATTCGTTCGTTTTGATTTGCCACGGTCGTAGACGTATAATTTTTTAGTCTGCTCGTAGAGTGGGTCTTCAGGAATATAACTGTAGAATTTAAATGCTTATATTCAAAAAATGCGAAAATTACAGGGTATTTTTTTGTAAATCACACCCTAAAAGGGGCGTAAAAATAATTTTGGTGCAATCGACAGAGGAGGCCACCACTAACTTAACATCTAATTTTTATACATTCTCTAAGTTTCTAGCACTTAATCTGTAGGAGATATGAGCTCATATTATTTGCCACGCCCCCTGTGGGTGTAAAAATTTCGCCACAACTAGGACCGTGAAATTAACTCACGTGAGCTCCAGCTTTAAAACTATAGAAGGTACAGTTTGACCCGATTTGCAACGCCATCAATGGACGTAGATATATGCGCCATTGCTTTTTATACTATTTCACTTAGTGATCTAGTATATTGGTTTTGTGCAATGTCCGTCATGTTGTCCGTCCGTCTGTCCGTATGAACGAAAACCATTTCCACGCTATTGAAGCTAGAGACGTGAAATTTGAAATATATACTCGTGTATACCCTCGTCAGATAAAGTGTCAAATTTTCCCGATACGCCCACTAGGGGCGTGGCAAATCGGAAAATGCATTTTCCTGTATCTCAGAAACACTACTTCTAGAAGGGCTAGAGAGTTGAGATTTTAACTGAACACTCATGTCGACATCCCAAAATCAAAAAGCTATGGCGGATATATCTACGCCCATTGGGGGCGTGGAAAATCGGGTCAAACTGTATCTTCTACAGCTTTAAAGCTAGAACGCCCAAATTTGACACGTGGGTTACTGTTATGATCCTATAAAGATCGCTCAAAAATTTTTATGGCCACGCCTACTTAGGACGTGGCAAATCGGATCTGAATATATAGTGATTTTACTAGTTTCGTTATATTTTGAACACTATTGATGCTAGAGACTTGAGACTTGGTATATATAATCGGGTTAACATCCCACAATCGAAAAGGTATGGTTGATATATCTACGCCCTCAGGGGGCGTGTCAACTAATATCAGCTTATATCTCTCACAGTTTTAGTGCTAGAAGCTTCAAAATTGGATGATAAGTTACTGGGGCCTCCTCTATCGATTCCCCAAAAATTATTGTTACGCTGTAATTTTCGCATTTTTCGAATGTAAGCATCCAAACTTTACAGTTATATTCCTGAACGCCCACTCTATGCACATGCCAAAAATTATTTGTCTACGACCACTGGGGGCGTGGCAAACAAAAACTGAAACATCTGCAGCTTTTGAGCCAATAACGAGCCACATAATGACTTTGTGACCTTTGAACTTGTCTTTTGATTTGTCAAATTATATATGTATGTTTGAAAAGAATATTTTATTAATACAAAATAACTAAATAAAGAAAATATAACAAAAATATCAACATGACCGCACCGGGGTTCGAGCCCACACCTCTACGCTCGCCAACGAACTTATATCACATTTTCAGAGTTGCCACCTCTCTCATTTTGAGAGTTGCCACCTCTCTCATTTTGAGAGATGCCATCTCTCTCGAATTAGGTGCGTGTTTTTGCTAAGGTAAGGGTTCTAAGCATCGATCCTAATTGAAACTGTCTGGCCACCTCCAATGAAAAGTTTTAATCTGCAGCTAATTTAAGCGGCGACAGTGGGAATTTAAGGTTAAATTTTAGAAAATGTAATGTTATAGATGCCCCTGTGTGCTGCTGGGACGTGAAATAGTATTTCGCTGTCGGTTACGTCCGACAGCAACGTTCTTACTTGTTATACTCTGAGCCCATTAAAAATGGGAAAACAGGGTATAATGGTTTTGTTAAAATGTATGAAACAGGGAGAAGGAGGTATGGCAAATCCCATAAAGTCGATTTAGCCCTGGCGGTCCGTCCGTCCGAATATCCGTATGTATGAACGCGTCAATCTCAGAACCTAGTATAGCACGAAAAGATGGAGTTTGTCATTTTAATTTGAATGTTAGTGATAAAAACGAAATCGATACTCAGTAATATAATTCTATCTAATTCATATTAGCTAGAGTCTTCAAAGTTTGCTTTTAGTGTTATGTGACCCAATATACAGCTCTGGTTTCTGATAAATTTGGGATGCCATGCCCCCTTCGCCTCAAATTTGAAATTTGCACGTATTTCAAGCACTAGACTTGTGCTTTGGCAAATACACACATATGAATAACATGATCACGCCCTGCAAGTTTAATCAAGAACTTTCGTCTACAAAAAAATTTATTCGACATTTAATGTCCCGTATCTTTGGTATGCATATAGCAGCCCCAGGGCAGTTGACGCAGCGATTTGCGCTTGTGTGTGCGTGCGCCTGTGTGTATATATTCACACTTGTAATATACATACATATGTATGTATGTATATAAACAAAACGTAGAGTTTTTGGAATAGCAGTTCTTCGCAGGGCTCAGGATATCCCCTAGTCGAGAGGTCTCGACTAGAGTGTTTTTACTTGTTTAACTTGGGATGTCGCCGTTAGTGTACTTCCAAATCTCAACTCTTTAGCCCTACTAGAAGCAGTGTTTCTGAAATACAGTAAAATACGATTTGCCAAGTCTCTAGTGGGCGTATCGAGACAGTTTTGACAGCTTATCTGACTAGGGTATACACGAGTATATATGCTAAATTTCAATAGCTTAGAAATGGTTTGCGTTCGGACAAATGGACGGACAGCATGACGGACAATTCACAAAACCAATATACTATCTCACTTTGTGAATAATAATAGAACCTGAATACAAGACAAATCGACGTCAGAGCATTTGGAGTTGAACCTACTTCTATTTAAAATTAAGTCGCACAGAAGTGTTTAACCAACTGTTTAACTGTTACTCGCTTGTAGCTGATTCGACATGGACTCATTCAATATTTGTAGCTGTTAACGGGAAATGTACGGTGTCTCTCTTAAATTCGTCTGTTTTTGTCAGTGCTGGATAACTTACCACCTTAATGGCCAGCTCGATGTCGTCCTCACGCATGCTGCTGTAATTATATTGAGACTGCGAATGGGACTGCAGACCACCTGCCGCAGTGCCGCCCGTTGCCGTTTGAATTAACAGGCGCATCGGCGGCCACGCAAAAAGCTCTATGTTCAGCAGGCGGACAGCCCGACCATAGTTTGTCTAATGGTAACACGAGATGCGAATGCAAAGAGCAGGGCTTTTTTGGCGACTATCCGATTTTCACTTTTCGCTTAGCCTAGCTTTATGCGTCCTATCAAAGCAGCTGTAATTCACTTTCTACGCATTGATCCCGTCAAAATCCAATGATCATCAGTGAAAACTGAAGCTGCGGAATACAAAAAAAAAAAAAAAAAAACAAGTAAGAAAACTCTAGTCGAGACCGCTCGACTAGGGTATACCCTGAACCCTGCGAAGAACCGCTATTCCAAGCATTCTTCGTTTCTTTTATATTCATATGTATATGTATGTTCATTACAAGCCAAACATACACACACACGCACAGGCGCACACTAACACAAACGCCAGTCCCTCAGTCAGCTGTTCTTTGGCTGCTTTGCATGGCAATGCTATGGGAAATTAAATTCTTAATAACTTTTTTTCCAGACAAACGATGTTGATCAAACTTGTTGGGCGTGATCATGTCATCCATATGTATGTATGTGCCAAAGCACAAGTCTCTAGTATTTGATATACGGGAGTTACACATTTGTGGTGAAGGGGGCGTGGCATCCAAAATTTAACAAAAGCCGAAATTGTGTAAGGCTCACATAACACTAAATGCAAAATTTGGAGACTCAAGCTATAAAGATGAATTATATAGAATTATATAACTGGGCATCGATTTCGTTTTTAATCGATAACATTAAAATTAAGACAGCTATCGATTTTTTTTAACAAACTCAATCTTTTCGTGCTATACAGGAACCTACATACAAAATTTCAAGTCTTTAGCTCTTGTAGGTTCTGAGAACGACGCGTTCATACATACGGACAGACGGACATGGCTATATCAACTCGGCTTGTCTCCCTGATCAAGAATATATATACTTTATGGGGTCTGCCACACCTCCTTCTGCCTGTTACATACATACGCCTTTCAACAAAAACATTATACCCTGAATTCCCATTTTCAATGGGTTCAGGGTATAAAAACCGTCACGAAAATAAATACATACATATGTCATAAGCAAGTATAAGTTTTTCTTTCGTTTTCATAGTAACCGGTTTGTGAGTTTATCTATAATTTGTATTTTTTTATTTTTCTTTTTTGGTCGTTTTCACGTCTTCCTGTTCGGTTTTTAATAAGAGGCAACGTGATCCGGTTACTTCTTCTGCAACAGGTGCTATCACAACACAGCTCACAGGTCGTAGCTCACTCATCGCGACGCGTCTCATCGCACACTTGTAATCGCCATTGGAAGTGGGAATGTGGCAAGATGAGAGGAAAGGCTAAGCATGCGTAAGTCATGTGTTCTTTGTGGTATTCTTTTCGCGTGTGTGTGTGAATGGCACTGAAGCTTGCTTATGAATTCTTTTGAAATGTAAGAGATTAACAGTGAAATCTAGAAGTAGACTGGATTACCATATGTTGTTTTGATGACAATGGAAATAAACAGTTGCTTTTATGACTTAAAATTTGTTTGCAGATTTCAGTGCTAATGCAGGGCTATTCATTATTTAACTAATCTATTTCACAAGTTCTATTATTTATTTTAGATCCCATATCGTTTTCAATTCTAAAATAACTTCATATTGCTACGCTTTTCCTTCCAGCCCATTTTCCAGCTAACTCATCGCCTGTTGACCAATCGGATCCACTCAATTTAGTCGATTGCTGGCTTCATTTTTATTTTGGTTATATTTGATGCACAATCCACTGTGCAACAGTTGACTGCGCGCGTTCTTTTGTTGCCTTTCGCTCATTCTAATTCTGTTGCTACCATTTTGCTTTTGGGCCTCTTTCTACCGCACTCTTCTTCTTTTTCCGCTGCAAATTTTAAAGCTAGGCGCTGCGGGTTATTTGTGTCTGTATATATGAATATATGTATATGTATGTGTGTGTACTCTTCTTCTTTTTGTCTATTGTTATGATAATTAAGGCCAGAGCGGTTATAGATTAACTAGTTTAATAAGCATGCAGACATACATACATACATGCGTATGTACTATATAAGCATACGTGTGGGCCAACACCAAGAAAAAAGTTACATATGTTAAAAGTAAAGTCCAATTGGATGGCTTCTATATATGTATGTATGCAAGTATGTACGTGTTGTGTCCCTATTTGTGTGGAATTCAATGCATGAAAGACTGCACGCACGCAAAAGCATTCGGCGCTACTGCGCCGCTTCCTACACCCCAAAACCCGGGTATCTTTGTCCCTCTCTGTCTGGCTGTATCTGTGTGTGTGTGTGTGTATGTGTGGTGAGTTTGTGCAAATTACAAATAATGCACATCAATGCAGTTTTCCACTACTTCGTGCCGAGGATAAATTTTCTAGAATGTGCAATTATTTTGAAATTTGCTCACAAACTAATAGATTATTTTGTTGTTACCGTTGGTGCTGCGGTGATTGCCGTTGGGAAGTACCCACTTAACGGGCTGATGTGTTCGGCTGCTTCTCTTTGTGGAATGTGGACTCTAACTTGGTCATTTAAGTACACAATGAGCCATGCAACTGTGTTGTTGCTCCCCCGTAAGCACCTGAAGCGCAAACAATGTATGTATGTACATCTGTGTGTTTATGTATAGAAATTATGCAAATGCTGCGGCTACTATTGTTGTTTCTGCTTTTGCTGTTTTCTGTTGTGCTACTTGAATCAATTATGAGCGCAAGTTGCTCATTATTTAAATTGAATTTAAATACTCCATTCGCAGACTAACGGCACTTTAAAATCGTCGCTGACAAGTCCACATTTTTTTCTTTCGTATTTTATTATATTCCGTATCTTTTCATAGCCCACGGACGCTGGTTATTGAGTTTGTTTCTGAGAAAATATAAATTGAAATATTAGAAAACATACGAATGAGAAAATCGCGAAACACACTGAGAGCCATCAAACAAAGAAACAACTAAACAATCCGTTCCAGCATCAACTGCAATGCATAACGACGACGCCTACGAAGTGCATTCATTAATGTGGAAGCTAGTCATAGCTGTCTCTTGATTGTCTTTTGGAGGTGAGCCATAGTGAAAGTCTCTTTTCTCTACACGCACCCAATCAAATATTACCGACAACGTACCAACAAATCACTCAGATCGCAGTAAACAGTAAACGCACACCTGTGGCTCAGCGCGATTCAGCTCTGACTAAGTCTGAAACTTGGCTTACAAGGCAAAACCGGCCAAGTAGAAATAGAAGAAGAAGACGTGTTGGCGGTAGTGCTGATAGCGATATACTTGTGGTATATCAATTCAATTGTATTCTCATCTTCTATTAAGTATGGCTACATATTTTATACTTGTAATGCCTAAGTTTCATTAAAAACCTCATGTTCAATTTAGTTTAGTTTAAAAAATTAACGTCATCTATCGCCAACTATCGATAACTATTTAAACAGGCGTTTTTCTGCACTGTTTCTGCGAATTCATGAGATTGAGTTTTGGGAATCAGCTGTGAAGCAGTCAATCTATGATTGTGGCGGTTTGTCGATAAGCTTGTTTTGTACGCAAATTTTAGAATTGTATTATATTGTTTATTTATTTGTATTATTGCGTTTGCTCGACGGACGAAATCGTGTTTATAAATCTAAATTTAGACTTTTATTCACTTTGCTAATGAGTTTTCATTTATATATATATATATATATATATATATATATATATATATATATATATATATATATATATATATATATATATAATTTAAACAAATATGACGTCAAATCATTACAATGATAGTTCCCGCGCTTGGTTATGACCATCATCGCCGTACGAAGTCTCAACGCATGCGCCCAATGGGAAGGACTTAAGACGATTGCTACATCGACACAGCAAAATTCTCAGTTGCCGACTGGCAGGAGTATGTGAGCTGTAATTCGTGGCTCTTTGTATTCAGTGCTCTACGATACATTTTAGCGATTTGGCAAATCTTTCTCCAATCGGTTAACTGACTTATACTTTTGTGGCAAATCCGCGCAATCAAAAAACGTGTCGCCGTGGTGTGCATGTGTGCATATGTGTATATTTGTGCACCGTATGTATTTCTTTATTGATGTGAAGTCGAATTAAAAAATTCACTATGAAACCATAGAAAAGTATAATGTAAATGTAAATTCCAACATGCTATCGAGCGTCTTTTTAGGGGTGACTAAGTGTAAAGTTGGCTTCTTCCCTGTCCCTGTTACTTCTGGTGGTGACTATCGAGTTCTGGCTTACACATACCAATTTCTAGAAGTCGCGTGCAAAAATAAAGGACAAAAATTAAGAAGCAGACAGAGAGAGATAGAGAGAGAGAGAGAGAGAGAGAGAGAGACAGAGAAAGCAAATCACTTTGAAGTATCGAAGTTCGTAGAACCTCTAAAGAAACAAATGTTCGAGTCCTTGATGTTAACTACAGAACTTAGTCAACTGAAAACAACGAAATACCTGACTGAGGATGGTTCAGTAGTGACACAAACGTGAAATTCGTACAATTCAAATCGTGCTAGCACGTACAATTCGAATGTTAACTAGGTTGCGATACACTCTGATACGATTTGTAATCCAGGGTATTGCGCCGAAAAATCAATACAGATAACACTGCTGATGAGCCCATTTTGTTCTATCAATACGAAAAACTAAAATATACATGTAGATACATATGTGTATATTTATATTATATGTGGACAATGCTAAGCTTCTGTCCGAAATCTCTTTCGAAATTCGAAAATTCTAGAATTACCCCTTAACGCTGTTTTGAAATTTTTCGCGCATCGGACTTTTAAAAAAGCCGGATCTGTCGGGCAAGCGAAACGCTGGTCCGACTGACCGCAAGCTATTTCCCCGCTATTGCAGGTAGAGACTAAAATTTTAATCATATCATTGGAACCCTCATTTTGTAATATGTTTTAACGAAAAAAATACATTCGCGTGTGTTAGAGCCTGTAAAACAAGCAGCGCCGGAACAGAAGTCAAAAACAGCGTGAAGCTGATAGCAAAGAAAAGATAGAACCAAATTGATGGAAATGTAATTTCAATTTCAAATTTCGCAGTATTTAATTTGAACTTGCATATTAACAATTGTGAATAGTACACACACGCAGTTTACGTACAAGAAGATCTAGAAAAACAAATTTAAGATGAAGACTCGACTCGTTACACTGACGTATCGTGGCAGTGCCTCTGTTGATCCGCGCTATTCTGCATCAATGTTGCCGTGGACCATAAACGACATTCGATCCACAGAAAGCTACACGAAGGTAAGATAAGTATTGAAACAATAGAAATAAATAAGAAAACGCTAGTCGAGACCGCTCAACTAGGGGATACCCTGAACCCTGCGAAGAACCGCTATTCCGTGCATTCGCCTTTTCTTTTATATATTTATGTACATTACGACTCGTAATTCACGAGCAACTTATACGCACGCACAAGCGCAAGTCGGTACGTCAGCTTTTCTTGGGCTGCTATTTACATGCCAATGTTATGGGAAATTAAGTGTTTAATAACTTTTTTTGTAGACGAACGATTTTGATCAAACTGGTTGGACGTGATCATGTCAACCATATGAATGTATGTATGCGCCAAAGCACAAGTGTCTAGTACGTGAAATAAGTGTTTTACAAATTTAAGGCGATGGAGGCGTGGCGTCCAAAATTTAACAAAAACCAAAATTGTATGAGGCTCACATAACACTAATTAATGAATTATATAGAATTATATACATAACTGAGTATCGATTTCGTTTTTAGTCGATAACATTAATATTAGGACAGTTATCGATTTTTTTAACAAACTCGATCTTTTCGTGCTCTACATGAACCTTCATAAAAAATTTCAAGTCTCTAGCTCTTATAGGTTCTGAGAACGACGCGTTCATACATACGGACAGACGGACGGACAGACGGACGGAGAGACGGACGGACAGGGCCAAATCGACTCGGCTTGTCTCCCTGATCAAGAATATATATACTTTATGGGGTCTGCCACGCCTCCTTCTCCCTGTTACATACATTTCAACAAAAACATTATACCCTGATTTTCCCATTTTCAATGGGTTCAGGGTATAAAAATGGAAGCCGTTTGTAGAGATTTTTTCTTTTTGTTAATACATACATATATATATATAACTATTCTGATAAGAGAATTAATAGTATTTCCATAGGTTTCATTTTATTTTAAATGCTAAGAACATAACGTAATCGAATGAGAACTATATATTTTTGTCTATATTATATAAATGGTTTGAAAGATCCTAGCTATTTTTCGTTATGTGGTTCATAGCACGAAAATATGTATTGTTATGTATTATACCCATTAAAAACAGAGCTATGAGTACGATATGTTTAACTATGAACGAATTAGCTAGCAGCTCCTGAGGATGGTATCGTTTCAGCCGACGCACGTGTTCGCTGTTGCCCACAAAATTTATGGCAGTTGGATTAGCGCGATCGTTCAGCTTCGCTAAGAGCCTCTCCGTAGCTAGCTTTCGTTTGAGCCTATTGGCTTGTATACATCCCATTCGTCAATGCGTGTTACATGTCGTACAGTTTTAACTCAATTACAGTTGCTTGCTTTTTGTACAAAACAATTAAAGAAATTGCAATTATTAACGTCAAATTAGATCAGTTAAATAAATATGCTCCAAGTCTACTGAACAGATTTGAAATTTTGTATATAGAATAAAATACAATAGATTATTTTGAAAAAGGTAAGTTGTCCCTATTTAATTATTTATGGAAAAGAATATTGACAAAATGATAGTCAACTTACAGATAACTAACCAAATATGTTTTAAAGCCTAAAACGAACAAAAATATTTATATAATATCACCAATTCGTAGTCCAGGTCAGATGTGCACTTACTCACAACCATGTATGGTCAGGGGTTTTATGAAAGAACTTTAGTCGGGGGTGCCCGACTAGGTGATACCTCGCTCGCTTTACGCAGCGACTGCGTTTGGACCTCTTTCTGCCCATGTTGTGGGAAAATCAATGTTTTTTAACTTTTGTGGATTGACTTTCTTTATCAAACTTTCGGAGCATAATTATGTCATTCATATGCGTGTATGTGCCAAAGCACAAGTCTGTAGTCTCTAAGGGTTATGACATCCAAAATTAAAAAAAAAAAAAAAAAAACAAGTAGGAAAACTCTAGTCGAGACCGCTCGACTAGGGTATACCCTGAACCCTGCGAAGAACCTCTATTCCGTGTTTTCTCTGTTACTTCTATATATACATATGTATATGTGTACAATACAAGAAACACACACACACATAGGCGCTCTCACACACAAGCGCAAGTCGCTGCGTCAGCTGTTCTCTGGCTGCTATTTGTATGCCAATGTTATGGGAAATTAAATTTATATTAACTTTTTTTCTAGTCGAACGATTTTGATTAAACTTGTTGGGCGTGATCTTGTCATCCATATGTGTGTATGTGCCAAAGCATTTGAAATACGGGACTTAAAAATTTGTGGTGAAGGGGGCGTGGCATCCAAAATTTAACAAAAACCGAAATTGTATAAGTCTCACATAAGACTAAATGCAAAATTTGAAGACTCTAGCTAAAAAGATGAATTATACAGAATTATACTACCGAGTATCGATTTCGTTTTTAATCTATAAACTTAAAATTAAATCAGTTATCGATTTTTAACAAACTCGATCTTTTCGTGCCATACAGGAACCTACACAAAAAATTTCCAAAAATTTCAGGTTCTGAGATCGACGCGTTTATACATACGGACAGACGGATGGACAGACGGACAGGGCTATATCAACTCGGCTTGTCATCCTAATCAAGAATATATATACTTTATGGGATCTGCCGCGCCTCCTTCTGCCTGTTCATACATTTCAACAAAAACCTTATACCCTGATTTCCCATTTTCAATGGGTTCAGGGTATAATTAAAATTGTAAAACGGATACCTACCAATATTATTGAAAATTAAATATAAACTTTTTTTACCCGGAACCCATTGAAAATGGGAAAACAGGATATATTGGTTTTGTTTAAATGTATTTTAACAAGGAGAGGGAGAGGCGTGGCAGACCCCATAAAGTATATATATTCTTGATCATGGAGACAAGCCGAGTCGATTTAGCTCCGTCCGTCCGTCCGTATGTATGAACTCGTCGATCTCAGAACCTATAACAGCTAGAGACTTTAAAATTTCTATGGAGGTTCCTGTATAGCACGAGTTTATTAAAAAAGTCGATAAATGTTTCCGTTTTTATACCCTCAACCTATTGAAAATGGGAATTCAGGGTATAATGTTTTTGTTGAAAGGCGTATGTATGTAACAGGCAGAAGGAGGTGTGGCAGACCCCATAAAGTAAATATATTCTTGATCAGGGAGACAAGCCGAGTTGATATAGCCATGTCCGTCTGTCCGTATGTATGAACGCGTCGTTCTCAGAACCTACAAGAGCTAGAGACTTGAAATTTTTTTATGTAGGTTCCAATAGCACAAAAAGATCGAGTTTATTTCAAATAATCGATAACTATAATCGTTTTAATGTTATCGATTAAACCCGATATCTTCATTTAGTTATAAAATTTTATTTAATTCATCTTTATAGCTAGAGTCTTTAAATTTTGCATTTAGTGTTATTTGGGTCTTACGCAATTTCGATTTTTGTTAAATTTTGGATGCCACGCCCCATTCACCTCAAATTTTTAAGTCCCGTATTTCAATGACATGATTTGAATGACATGATTCTTCTAGAAAAAAAGTTATTAAACATTTAATTTCTCATAGCATTGCCATACAAAAAGAAGCCCAAGAACAGCTGACGAAACGACTTGCGCTTGTGTGTGCGTGCGTCTGTGCGTGTGTGTGAGTGTGTATATAAAAGAAACAAAGAATGCTTAGAATAGCGGTTCTTCGTAAGGTTCAGGGTATACCCTAGTCGAGCGGTCTCGACTAGAGTTTTCTTACTTGTTTTTTGTTAGTTTTAAATCTATTATTTGTAACTTCGATTTTTGTTAAATTTTGGATAGCGGTTCCCAAATATTTAATCTGAAGATATGTAGTTGCAAATAAGGCTAACATATGAATGAGTTTGCATTTTTTAAATTAGAAAAAATGTAATAAAATATGTTGATCATATGCTGAAAATTTCAATAAAATTCAACAACAAAACGTTTGACCAGTCGGCAAGCAAATGTGACCATTAGAGATAAGCACACAGTTTTTCTATACGTTGGCAGTGAACTGTGTGCATATAGCACATTCTAAGAAACGCAAATTTTAGTGTACATATTTCAACTAGATGGCGCTATGGTGTGCTCTATCGAATCGAAACATGGATGGCGCTACTAGCTTAAAATTTAAAATTGAATTGAAATTAACTTTGTGTGTATTTATACTAAATGCAAACTCTCTACTCTTTATGCAATGCGAACATTTTACTATATTTTAAGGAATCACAAATACAATAGAAATCTTCAAGAAAAATCTGCATGAATAATTAGGTGCTAACTCGTGCCACTTAAGTTTACCGTTTGCTTCGAAGTGCAATGACGGTGTGTGACCTACGTCGATTGATTCTTTGCGACGTCGAGCTTTTTATACCCTGAACTCAGTGGAAATGGGAAATCAGGGTATAATGTTTTTA
Organism: Drosophila paranaensis; assembly: GCA_035047545.1. Classification (NCBI taxonomy): domain Eukaryota; kingdom Metazoa; phylum Arthropoda; class Insecta; order Diptera; family Drosophilidae; genus Drosophila; species Drosophila paranaensis. The sequence goes on along the minus strand of JAWNPL010000102.1, from coordinate 845,773 downwards.
TTGAAATGTATGTAACAGGCAGAATGAGGCGTGGCAGATCCAATAAGGTATATATATATTCTTGATCAGGGAGACAAGTCGAGTCAATTTAGCCCTGTCCGTCCGTACGCCCGTCCGTACGTATGTGTGAACGCATCGATTTCGGAAACTATAAGAGCTAGAGTTTTGTAAATGTTTATGTGGATCCCTGGATAGCGTGCGCAAGCACTTTGGTGCCCTTTGGCGAGTACATAAGTGTGGGTTCGAATCCAGGTGCTGTCAAGTTTGGTTTTCTTTTAGCTGCAGATCTGATTTTATTAGACATAATTTTTGGCCTGTTCCAAAAATGCAAAAATGAGTGAGATGCCGATGCCGATTGGCGAATGTATAGGTGTAGGTTTAAGTCGCGGTCATGTTGATAATTCTTTTTTATACTTATTCACGAAGTGAAATAGTATATTGGTTTTGTCCAATGTCGTTCACGTTGTCCGTATGAACGCAAACCATGTCTACGCTTTCGAAACTAGAGACGACATTTTGAATATATACTCATGTATGCCCCGATCAGATAGAGTGTCAAGATTTTTCCGATACGTCCTCTAGGGGCGTGGAAAATCGGAAAATGGATTTTCCTGTATCTCTTTTAGAAAGAATTTGGAGTGAACACTTACGCGGAGCCAAATTTGGGCGTTGTAGCTTTAAAACTAGAAGATACATTTTAACCCTATTTGACACGCCTTCAATGGGCGTAGATATATCCTCTGTAGCTTTTTGACCTTGGAATGTCGCCGCGATAATACTTTCCAAATTTCAACTCTCTAGCACTTCTACAAATATTGTTTCTGATAATACAAATATTGTTTCAATAATACCAATAATCAAATTATGTAGGAAGTTAATCCTCAGGAAATTGATTATAAAGAGATCATTGAACTGTTTTGTTGTTAATAAATTCAAGACACTTTGGCTTCATTTATGACGGTTCAGACACTAAGTTTGGAGTCGAAAAGTAAACCAAAATGGTTGACTGAAAGAATACGTTGCAATGAATTGAATTGAATAAGTAGCAATTCATATTGCGAAATAAGTCTGTGGGACACTCTGTTAAATACTATAAAAACTACACTGATCAATTTCGAATAAGTTTAACTTAATAAAAATACCAATCTACTTCAAAAATACCAATCTACTCCAGAAGAGCAGCGCATACTAAGGTGCGCGAAATAAGTCTCTGGGTCACTCTGTTAAGTGCTATAAAAACTGAACCGATCAATATATTTAAAAAAACTAAATTGCTGTTTAAACTTAATAAAAATACCAATCTACTTTAACTTAAGTCAATCCAAAACAAGTAAGAGTGCTCTAGTCGAGACTGCTCGACAAAGAGATCCCCTGAACCCTGCGAAGAACTGCGATTCCTAAGAGCCGCTAACATTCTCCGTTACTTTTATATGTATGTACATATGTAGCAAGCAATACATACACACACACAGACGCACGCACAAGAACACACACACAGACGCACGCACCAACACACAATCTGCTAACTGTGCATTATGACTCATCAGCTTCGCTGCTGCTGCAAGACGCCGATAATATGAGATATTAAATGTTTAATAACTTTTTTTCTAGTCGAACGATTTTGATCAAATTTGTGGGGCGTGATCATGACGTTCATATGTGTGTATGTGCCAAAGCACAAAGTCTCTAGTACTTGAAATACGTGATTTAGCAATTTGAGGCGAAGGGGCAATTTGAGGGCGTGGCATCCAAAATTTAACAAAAACCGAAATTGCAGATGGCTCAAATAACACTAAATGCAAAATTTGAAGACACTAGCTAGAAAGATGAATTAAATAGAATTTTATAACTAAATGAAGATATCGGTTTTTAATCGATAACATTAAAACGATTATAGTTATCGAATATTTGAAACAAACTCGATTGAATCGTACTATACACGAACTTCCATTTGAAGTCTCTAGCTCTTATATCTTCTGAGATCGACGCGTTCAAACATACGGACAGACGGACAGACAGACAGACGGACAGGGCTAAATCGACTCGGCTTCTCTCCCTGATCAAGAATATATATACTTTGTGGGGTCTGCCACGCCTCCTTCTGCCTGTTACATACATTTTCACAAAACCATTATACCCTTTTTTCCCATTTTCAATGGGTTCAGGGTATAAAAAGCTTCGTAAATATAATATATAAATTATATAAAATATTTTCAAACGAAATAAGTCACAGTCTGGGACAGTTTCATAATTTCTAACTTGAAAAAATCGACAAAACTTAATAGATTTTTTTTAAAACGTAAATTAGTTTTTAATAGGCCACTAATACCTGTTTTATACTCTTATTGCTCGTGCTGGTATTGAAATAATCCGATTTTGGACCATTTGGATCCCAAATTATTCCAATTTTCGAATCTTGGTATATTTTAGCTTAATAAAATTTCTAAATTGCTTCCCGTAGACATAAACCGGTTGAGTCAAGACTCTTAGCAGATCCTCTATTAGATTTAAGTCCGGGTTGCGTGTGCTTACCACTTCAAAACAAGAATTCGTCACTTTTGAAGATAAGCCTAAGCGAACTTTTCTGTGTAGATAGGCGCATTATCCTGCGGAAAATTCGAATCGGCAACATAATGATACACTTCAAAAGGCATTAAAACATACTCAAACAGTTCAATAGTAATTTGAGCACTCATTCTATGCGTTACAAAACATATTGATATGTTTTCATTATATGCGAACACACCCCATATCATTAAGGACCTTCGGTGAAAGTTTCTGGGCACGCGAAAATTCTTTTGAGTTCGCACAACGGGATAATAATACCGGTAGCCATCAGAATCGTCTAAATTGAGCTTTTTCTTATCGCTTAAAATTAAATTTGCCATTCAGTGTCTCAAAATTGGTGTCTTTGGCATACTGTAATTTTGCAACTTTATGTCGGGGCAGTAGCTCCTATTTAAGGAATTTTTATATCCTGAACCCATTGAAAATGGGAATTCAGGGTATAATGTTTTTGTTGGAAGGCGTATGTATGTAACAGACAGAAGGAGGCGTGGCAGACCCCATAAAGTATATATATTCTTGATCAGGATGACAAGCCGAGCTGATATAGTCATGTCCGTCTGTCCGTCCGTCCGTCCGTCTGTCCGTCTGTCCGTATGTATGAACGCGTCGTTCTCAGAACCCACAATAGCTAGAGACTTGAAATTTTTTATGTAGGTTCCTGTTTATCACGAAAAGATCGAGTTTGTTTCAGAAATTCGATAACTGTTATCGTTTTATTGTTATCGATTAAAAACGATAATCTAAATTAAGCTATAATATTCTATCTAATTCATCTTTCTAGCTAGAGTCTCCAAATTTTGCATTTAGTGTTATTTAAGCATTACGCAATTTCGATTTTTGTTAAATTTTGGGTGCCACGCCCCCTTCGCCTCAAATTTGTAACTCCCGTATATCAAACACTAGAGACTTGTGCTTCGGCACATACATACATATGGATGACATGATCACGTCCAACAAGTTTGATCAAAATCGTTACTCTAAAAAAAAATTTATTAAACATTTAATTTCCCATAACATTAACATGCAAAGCAGCCAAAGAACAGCTGACGCACCGACTTACGCTTGTGTGAACATACATATACATATGTTTTATAAAAGAAACGGAGAATGCACTCTAGTAGAGACCGCTCGACTAGGGTATACTCTGAACCCTGCGAAGAACCGCTATTCCGTGCATTCTTCGTTTCTTTTATATTCATATGTATATGTATGTTCATTACAAGCCAAACATACATACACACGCACAGGCGCACACACACACAAACGTCAGTCGCTGAGCCAGCTGTTCTTTGGCTGCTTTGCATGGTAATGCTATGGGAAATTAAATGTTTAATAACTTTTTTTCTAGAGTAACGATTTTGATCAAACTTGTTGGGCGTGATCATGTCATCCATATGTATGTATGTGCCAAAGCACAAGTCTCTAGTATTTGATATACGGGAGTTATAAATTTGAGGCAAAGGGGCGTGGCATCTAAAATTTAGCAAAAACCGAATTTGCGTAAGGCCCAAATAACACTAAATGCAAAATTTGAAAGCTCTAGATAGAAAGATGAATTAAATCGAATTTTATAACTTAATTTCGATTTTCGTTTTTAATCGATAACAATAAAACGATAACAGTTATCGAATTTCTGAAATAAACTCGATCTTTTCGTGATATATAGGAACCTACATATAAAATTTCAAGTCTCTAGCTCTTGTAGGTTCTGAGAACGACGCGTTCATACATACGGACAGACGGACGGACGGACGGACGGACAGACGGACATGGCTATATCAACTCGGCTTGTATCCCTGATCAAGAATATATATACTTTATGGGGTCTGCCACGCCTCTTTCTGCCTGTTACATACATTTCAACAAAAACATTATACCCTGATTTCCCATTTTCAATGGGTTCAGGGTATAAAAAATCGACAAAACATAATAGAATTTGTTTAAAATGTAAATTTATTTTAAATGCACGACGAATAATTGTTCAATACTTTCATTGCTCGTGCTGGTATTGAAACATTCCGATTTTGGACCGTTTGGATGCCCAATTTGACAAATTTTCGAATTTTGGAATTTTTTAGGGTATAAAAATAAGCATAACGGGAAAACCTTACCTTACTTTTTCGTGAATTTTTGCATAGTGCTCAAACATAGTGTATGTATGTCACAGGCAGAAGGAGGCAAGTGGTATGTTTGAACGCGTCGATCTCAGAACCTATAAGAGCTAAATACTTGAAATGTGTGTGGAAGTTCGTGTACATGATATGATATATATGACGCGCAGACCAAGTTTTTGTTCTTTCAAAAATCGATAATTTTCTTCGTTTTAATGATATTGAATAAGAAACGAAATCGATGTGGAGCTTAAAAGTTCATTCATCTTTATAGCTAGAGCTTTAAATTTTGCTTTTAGTTTCATGTGCGCTTAACACAGTTTTGATTTTTGTTAAATTTTAAGTTGCTGTGTTAACAGAACATGTGCTTGTGCGTGCGTCTGTGTGTATGTGTGTATGTGTTACTTTAATGTACATACATACATAGATATAAAATAAACGGAGAATGTCTGGAATAACTGCTCATCGAAAGGTTCAGGTTATCTCCTAGTTGGGCACCCTCGCCTAGAATTTTCTTACTTGTTATACCCTGAACCCATTGAAAATGGGAAATCAGGGTATAATGTTTTTGTTGAAATCTATGTAACAGGGAGAAGGAGGCGTGGCAGACCCCATAAAGTATATATATTCTTGATCAGGGAGAGTATCCCAGTCGATTTAGCTATAAAATTCTATCTAATTCATCTTTCTAGCTAGAGTCTTAAAATTTTGCATTTAGTGTTATTTGTCTTACGCAATTTCGGTTTTAGTTAAATTTTGGATGCCACGCCCCCTTCGCCTCAAATTTGTAACTCCCGTATATCAAATACTGGAGACTTGTGCTTTGGCACATACATACGTAAGGATGACATGATGACATGATCACGCCCAACAAGTTTGATCAAAATCGTTGCTCTAGAAAAAGTTATTAAACATTTAATTTCCCATAACATTGCCATGTAAACAGCAGCCAAAGAACAGCTGACGCATCGACTTGCGCTTGTGTGTGCTTGCGCCTGTGTATGTGTGTATGTATGTGTTGCTTGTAATGAACATATAGAAACGGAGATTGCTTAGAATTGCGGTTCTTCGCAGGGTTCAGGGTATACCCTAGTCGAGCGGTCTCGACTAGAGTTGTCTTACTTGTTAAGTATTGGTTAGCAATTAGTGCATTAAAATTGATAACTTAACTGAGGAATATTTTGGGTCGAGCGCAGAATAGTTACTACAAATAAATAAATATGTTTAATCAACTTTAATGGTGTTTATTTAATGAATAACTAAAAGGCTAACAATTACTGATTTGAGTAAACTAATTATGACTTTTATTTAATTCTGAAAAATATATATAGTATAATAGAACCTCTTTACAGGTATTTGTATTTAATAATGTATATTCAAACACGAAGTGAAAAGAGTAAATTATCATCAATCAATAAATTTATACCATTTGGACTTTTTTTGTAGCGAGTTAGTAGTCACTCAAGTTTAGTTGCTAATCCTCTTTTAAATAAAATTCAAGTGTAGTAAATTGTTTCAAACTTCACAATCTTGCGCGACTCTCCCAGCAGAGGACTCTCTGTTGAGGCCAACGAGCATATAAACGTCGTGCTCTGAGTGTGTATTAGCGTTGAATCGTTGGTGTGTTGATACCGCTAACGCAATTTTATTGTGCTAATTTCGAAACTTTTTCTATTAAATTATTGTTAGCTTAATCTGAAGATACAGAATATTTAAGCGTACCACGTAGAATGTAATATCGGCTGTTTAGACTATTTCTTGGTCGAGCAGTGGTCACTGGAATAGTCTTATAGTATATTATTTTAATACCCTATTGAAAATGTAAAATCAGGATATTTTTTTGTGAAAATGTAATAAAGTCATGTCATATCATAAAGTATATATGTTCTTGATCAGCTCGCCGAGCTGAGTCGATGTAGCCCTGACCGTCTGTCCGTCCTCTCTGTGCGTCGAAATCAGAACCCATAAAAGCTAGATACTTGGCAGATTGACTTTGTTTACAAAAATACAATAACTATTTTCGTCTAAAACTTTCTTTCTGTCTTGTCAAAAGGTCTCGGTCCACTACCGTGTCAAGGGCAACATTTGTGGACTTCAATCAGCACCTTTCCGACAATGCTTTTGCATGAATACTGCTGATCTTTATTACATTTTCATCGCGCTTAAGCTAGCGGCCAGACAGTGAGACCGAATAGCAGGAGAGAAATCCCTTCCGCTCTCGTCACTCCGGTGCTGCCCTTTACAGTACTGCTGATTAGTTCACTTGCGCTAATTACAATTTATATTTCATTTCACCTTCATCTAATTTGCTAAGTCAAATGACTTATCATCAGCCGCGTTTTTTGTTCATTATTATTCATTTGATTTATGTATTTATTTTGGTGGATGTTACACACTTTATATGGTTGTCAATTGTGCAAAGAGTAATCCGCAGTGCTTCGTGTTATTTTGTGAAGTGCTTGTGATTTCAAGTTTGTGCAGCGTCGGTAATATTGTTTCACTTGCAGTGTGGGTGTTTGGCATTGTTTTTTCGCTCACTGTCAATTTCGTGTTGCGCTCTATATCAGCTGTTTTGCTGTTAGTTGCACTCTCAACACACTAATCCTCTCTTTGTCCGTTATTTTTATACCCTGAACCCATTGAAAATGGGAAAAAAGGGTATAATGGTTTTGTGAAAATGTATGTAACAGGCAGAAGGAGGCGTGGCAGACCCCACAAAGTATATATATTCTTGATCAGGGAGAGAAGCCGAGTCGATTTAGCCCTGTCCGTCTGTCTGTCTGTCCGTCTGTCCGTATGTTTGAACGCGTCGATCTCAGAAGATATAAGAGCTAGAGACTTCAAATTTTTTTGGAAGTTCGTGTATAGTACGATTCAATCGAGTTTGTTTCAAATATTCGATAACTATAATCGTTTTAATGTTATCGATTAAAAACCGATATCTTCATTTAGTTATAAAATTCTATTTAATTCATCTTTCTAGCTAGAGTCTTCAAATTTTGCATTTAGTGTTATTTGAGCCTTCTGCAATTTCGGTTTTTGTTAAATTTTGGATGCCACGCCCTCAAATTGCCCCTTCGCCTCAAATTGCTAAATCACGTATTTCAAGTACTAGAGACTTGTGCTTTGGCACATACACACATATGAATGTCATGATCACGCCCCACAAATTTGATCAAAATCGGTTGACTAGAAAAAAAGTTATTAAACATTTAATATCTCATATTATCGGCGTCTTGCAGCAGCAGCGAAGCTGATGAGTCATAATGCACAGTTAGCAGATTGTGTGTTGGTGCGTGCGTCTGTGTGTGTGTTCTTGTGCGTGCGTCTGTGTGTGTGTATCTATTGCTTGCTACATATGTACATACATATAAAAGTAACGGAAAATGTTAGCGGCTCTTAGGAATCGCAGTTCTTCGCAGGGTTCAGGGGATCTCTTTGTCGAGCAGTCTCGACTAGAGCACTCTTACTTGTTTTTATTTTGATCTGTTCTTTCGTTTTAAAAAATCATGCTCTATACGGCAAGCATCCGATTCTGCACAAGTGCAATTTGTTAGTTTCTGATTGTGTGAGAATATATACCCGCAGGCCAATTACTCCTTCATAAATTTCACATTCATGGGCCAAATGTCATCTTTGCATATTATTCTCTCTAGAGATATAAACCGTCGTTTGGCTATGTCATATGACATGCCTAGACTGTGTGGACTAGATTTGAAGGGCAATGACACTGAGTCGACCCGAGGTGTTTTGGCGAATAGTCTCTACAAAGGACTTCTCGCACAGCTGTTGTTCTGGGGAATACAAATCGACTTAACTGTATTTGTTTTTTCTTTTAACTCCCAGAACTTTCGAACGATCGAGTCTGCATAGATCTCGTCCTTCGCAACGATCATTAAAGTTGACAAACGGGCGGCTATTTCATTCGTTCGGCAATGACCAGGCACTATCCAACCAAAGGCTCTAAGTTGGAGTGTTGGACTTTTGCTAGGCTCCCTTTATTCGGCCTTCTCTTAATACATCAAAAAAGATATTGGCACAGAGAAGCATATCAATGAGTTATGGCTTGTGGAACTGAAGATCAGTAACTGTACGCTCTTCTCAGTGAGTTTTTCAGGTTGGTATGCCGATATGGACTGGAGGATGCGAAAATCAATCATGTTTTCAGTGTCGTGCGTTCATGAGGCTATCAATGTTCGAACTCGCTACTTGCGTGGTTCACAGCCGAAAACTGTGACGCTTCTCGCCGCTACTCTGCTGTTAGCCTTAGACAATAATATATGAACAATCAAATTAAACATGACTTAACATCGACCGCGTTGAAAGGCCGCAAGGCTTTAGTGCAAAATTTTAATTAAGCTAACTAAATTAATAGGCACAGGTGCAACGTGATGAACTGCGCGTTTGTAGGTGCCAAATTTGGTATATATGACCCCTACTCAAACTACCTTCCGGGTATCGCTTCACCACGCCGAGCATCCATATTTGAGGTGGAGCGTTGTCCTCTCCCAAGGACGTCTGTTGACCTCCACGTTCTCCCTTTCTCGTTTCTGCTTGTTCTTCTGATGCAGGCTGAGTAGGTAGTCCCTGGGTTAATCTGTCCAGAAACGCTGCTTGATTCTTGATGTCAGCTGCCATCTTTTTATACCCTGAACCCATTGAAAATGGGAAATCAGGGTACAATGTTTTTGTTGAAATGTATGTAACAGGCCGAAGGAGGCGTGGCAGACCTCATAAAGTATATATGTTTTTGATCAGGAAGACAAGCCGAGTTGATATAGCCATGTCCGTGTGTCCGTCCGTCCGTCTGTCCGTATGTATGAACGCGTCGATCTCAGAACCTATAAGAGCTAGAGACTTGAATTAGCAGCTGTTTAATTGAATCGAAACATGGATGGCGCTATTCTATCGAAACATAGATGGCACTATTGGCTAAACAATTGAAAATGAATTGAATTTAATTTTCTGTGCGTTTATACTAAATGCTAATTATGCAGTATATTTAAAAAGCGCAGATAGCACAAGGTTCAGGGTATCTGCTAGTCGGGACGCCCGAGTAGAGTTTTTAACTTGTTAAGAATGGTAGACTGGCATCGTTGATTGGCTGCGTTGACGCGGGTGGCAGCGGCACGAACATTGCACCGACCAACAGATGAGCCTAGGTGAGCACCTCGCCATCGTTTGGGTTGCTGCTGGGAGCGACGATCGATCGTTAATTTAGGATGGCCTTCGCCTCGACGAACACTTGTCCTGGTGCAGTACTGCTCGGCCTTGAGCAGCGGTCAAATGAATTAACACTTACCTATATCATAGCTCCCCTTTAGTATTATTGAAAATAAATTATTAGTTTCATTAATTAATTTAATTTTTTTCAGATTTGAGCTTGCCTCTAATTGCCTATTTTAGCTTTACTGGTAAAATATTAAAGTTTTCCGACTATACCTTCTATTTGCTGACTACTTATAAAGTTTTTGAACACTCTTTCTGATATTTATCAACTTTTCTGTTTGCAGCTATCTGTTGGCATTGAGCATGGCATACTGGACTCGTACAACTCGGACTTTGAGCTACAATTTAGCCACCCGCTGAAGCATATCGTTGGAATGTGCCGTATCATTCACAAGCCTCATGCGAAAAATATTGGCAATGGTTTCGTCCAGCTTAAATCAAATGCTAGCCAGGCTGTAATAGTCAATTGTGAAACTGCTACTGCTAACTCATCTTTCCCAACTGGAAGCATATCAGCTGTTGCTTCTGGCTCATTGGTTACAAATAATTCGCGTACATCATTAACCACATCAGCTTCCTACGGTTCGCTCTCGTCCAGTACAGCGACCGTTTATCAGCAACAGCAACAGCTGCAAGCAACAGATGCGGAGCAGCAGAACTTTATGGAATTTCAAGGGCCCATCACCGGGCTGGTGTACTTACTGAAGGATCCTAAGGATCCGCTACTGCACATCTATCTATTGGAATGCGATACTGTTGAGGAGGTATGTTATGCTCTCAACTCAATTTCACAATTTGGTGAATACATTGCAATAAGTTTTACGGTAGCTGCCATTGCATAGCGAAATTCTAAATTTTTAAACTCTAGTTTCACTTAAGAACTTGCCAATCGGCAAGCACTTGTGACCAGCAACGCTAAGCATACAGTCGCATAGAAGTTATTAAACAAAACGTTTGACCAATCGGCAACCACATGTGACCAGCAGCGCTAAGAAAGGCTGTTTTTCTATACGTGTGCACACATACACACATTCATCGAATTGCGCGCATCTAGCAGATTCTAGATGACGCTATGTTTATCGCATTATCAGTATCGGTATCGAATCTAAACATTGATGGTGCTATTGGCTACAAATCAAAATTGAATTGAATTTAATTTTGTGTCTTTATACTAAATGCAAGTTCTGCAGTATTCTGAAAAACGCAGATCGCACGGGGTTCAGGGTATCTCCTAGTCGGGACGTCCGGGACTATAGTTTTCTTACTTGTCTTTTTTTTCAAAAATACTACATACGAAAAAATACTAATACTAAAAATACTACAGACTTGCGCTTTACCACACACTCATATTGATAAGACAATTTAATTTTGGCACTCTTCAAACATAGAAAAATTAAATAAAATTCTTGAATTTTAAATTTCAAGAAATTCCACTACTAAATATTAACCTATTTTCCAAATCTAAGAATGCGTAGTTTGAAGCAATATTGTTTTATTCATATGTGTATGTATTTACAGATCTTTCTATGAAAATTTATTATTCAACGTTTAACTTTAACTATCTCTCTTTTTTTACACGAACTTTTTAAGTATTGCCCTTTTGCAATGCCATTTCTCTCAAAACTACATTTGTTACCTTTGTTTTATACTAAACAATTCAAACAAATTTCATATACGCCGCTTTGCCTGCTCGCACTATGATATTCATGCACACAGTTTTTCTCTCCCTCTCTTATGTACTAGTCGTCGTTCTTTTTACAAACTCTCACTCTCTCCACGTTTCCAGTATGCACTCATTGAGAAATTGTTCAAGTGTTTCTCGTAGTTGCTTCGCATGCGCAGGTTGCTTGATTTTTATTGTTATTTTTGCTATTTGTCAGCAATACTCAATGAGCTTGGGAGAGTTGTAGATGCGGATCTGTTGCCGCTTGTCAGTTGCCTGCCGCAATTAAATCGCGCTAGTGCTCAACTCAAGGCAGCGACAGCTACCAAGCAGAATAAATCGTAAATTACAAGTAATAAAGAGCAAACTAATAACTAATAAGTTTGAAATAAATAATAATTTTGAAGAGCTTAAGCAATAATAATAATAAGAAAATATAATACATATATAAATATGTTAATACAACGTGTCAAACAAAACCAAATATATACACATATGTACATATATACTGAAACATTATATATATATATATATATATATATATATATATATATATATATATATATATAACATACTTATACATAAACATATACGTATATATAACTAAAATTAAACATATGTACATATGTATGTATAAAGATATATTTATTGTCGTCTGTTGGAATTCTTTTATTTTATTGCCTTTAAAGCGCAAGCATAGAAATTCACAGTGAAAAAAGTGATATAATAATATTAATAGAAATAATACTAAAATTGTGATAATAAAAACAAATATTTAATAATAAATAATAAAAGTAAAATGGAATAAATATATCTTATGATTCTTTATTTCTTACTTGCTAGATATATTTTTTATATAATTATCGTATATATATATAATCAAGTAGTTTTTAATGCTTTATGCAAGAGTCGTTTATCCGGAGTACAATTGAAACTGTGAGCATATAAAAATTAAAAATGGGTTTTACCACTAACCACATAACTCAGTTATGTGGTTAGTGGTTTTACTTATGTTTTATAAGTCGATAAGTATATGTACAATTATATATATATATATATATATATATATATATATATATATATATATATATATATATATATATATATATATATATATATATATATATATATATATATATATATATATATATATATATATATATATATATATATATATATATATATGTGTGTGTGTGTGTGTGTGTGTGTGTGTGTGTACAACTACAGCTGCGGTCAACAACAATGCTTTACTATTCAATTATCGATATATTCTTAGAACAGTTGTATTCGTCATAAATATAAAATAATGGGAACGGCGATTATATATTCTAGGTACACAATAATTGTGAATTGCACAAGATTTCCGACAACAATTTATTTTGGAACACCTTTGTAGCGATCACTTTTATAATTGCAGATTCTAAAGCAGCTGTATTTTAAGTTAGTTCACTCTTTGTGCACTCTTTGGTACAATATATTTTTTTGAAAGAAATCCGCTTATTTTGGCCCAGGTTTAAGAACTTGCCGTCGATCATTCGACATTCGCCCTGGTTGTTTATTTTCATTTATTCTTTGTTTTTTAATTTTATTTGAGAGTTGACATATGTATATAAAATTGCGTAGCTACATACTCGCTAACATACTCGTGGATCTATATATCATACAGATGTACAGACATTATATAAAACCAATAAGTATAGAGTATTTTGACTCTTTAAATGAGGATAAAAGTGAAAATAATTTTCAGTTATGAAATTCGAAAATGCCAAGTAGTGAAAACTTATGACGTGCAATTTAAAAAAAAAAAAAAAACTAGTGAAACAAATTTTAAAATAAATATCGTGATAAAAGTGCCCTGCGGCACTTGCGCCAACAGTAAGTTTCGTAATTGCAACAACAACCATAACTATAACAAGAATATAGAACAACAAAAAATTGAGATAATAGAACAAGATGTTTACGGTGCCATTTCATCGAGACACAATCCTGACGGCCTCTGTTAGTGATGCATCTGTGCTGAATAAAAGCCGTACCGTATGTAAACCCAATGTGGCATTTTTCCTACTTTTTAATTGATATCAATTTCAATATTGGATGCCTCGAGTTTATTTAATTGCTTATTGCTTGTTTATTGATATACTCAATTTATCTACTGAATATATTTGTGTAATTGTGCAATGCTTTTTGTTTTATAATTTAACATATGTATGTAAATATTTTTTCGTTTATTTTTTTTTTGCTAGTATACTATGCGTTGATTTTGTCTCCATTTTATGTCTCACTTTTTGCTTGCATGACCTGTTGTTTTATACGTAAATTAAATTAATCATAGTGATTAAGACCTGCTTAACCATAAGCTTCTCGAGCTGCATATGTACTCAACTTCGTACTGATGCATGATGCTTGCGGCTATCGTATAGGCTATGGAATATAATAAGACATAAACTTAACACGTAAACAATTTTTTGTTTGGTCCAAAGACAAACTCTTTGCTGTTTTTATCTTTTATTTCCAATATGTCGCTTGCTCCCTCCCTTTCGCACTCTGTGTTATACACACTGTATAATATTTATCACTGAAATTGTTGACTCATCATGTCCGTGACCCCAACCGAAACAGTTTTCTTATTAAATTTGAAGAAGTCATTTTATTAACTTGTTGATTGAGACAATTAGAGTTTTTTTAACTCCTGAAAAAGTTTACAATAAATAAGGAAAGGCAGAATTGTTCATATTTAAAATAAAAATCATAATTTTGTGTTTGATATACTATAATTTTCAAAAATATTTTTTTTAACATATTTTATATATACATATTTGGGTAATTCAATGTTAGTATGTAAATTAGTGGTAATTATCTAAAATTGCAATCAACCCAACATTTTAAAATGATAGTTAATCTAATCGCTGATTGCGGACCATTAAAAAGCGGTTTTTCTAGTTTTGAGTTCGTGAATAGCAGCTCAATACAACCTATTACTTCTACAAAGCAACTACGAACTAGATCATTAAACAGTGAAGATGAAAAACTAAGCAGAATATTATAGTTTAATCTAAACGTATTAGGAGTATATTAAATTTATTTACAGCCTATTTATACCCTGAACCCATTAAAAATGGGAAATCATTGTATTATATGTATGTAACAGGCAGAAGGAGGCGTGGCAGACCCCATATATATATTCTTGATCAGGGAGACAAGTCGAGTCGATTAAGCCCTGTCCGTCTGTCCGTATGTATGAACACGTCGATATCAGAACCTATAAGAGCTAGAGACTTGAAAATTTGTGTGTAGATCTCTGTATAGAATGCGCAGATCAAGTTTGTTAAAAAAATCGATAACTGCTCCCGTTTTAATGTTATCGATTAAAAAGTAAAATTGATACTCAGTTAAATAATTCTATCTAATTCAGCTAGAGTCTTCAAATTTTTCATTTAGTTTCATGTGTGTTAATATAATTTTTATTTTTGTTAAATTTTGGATGCCACGCCTCCTTCGCCTCAAATTTGCATAACACGTATTTCAAATAATAGAGACTGTGCTTTGTCAGATACACACATATGCATGGCATGATCACGCCCTGCAAAAAATAATGAAAAAAAAAAGCGTTTGCTTATGCGTGCGTCTATGTGTATATATATGCTTATTATAATGTATATATATATACATATAGAAGAAACGAAGAATGTTAGCGGCTCTTAGGAATAGCGGTTCATTGCTGGGCTCAGGGTATTCCCTAGTCGAGCGGTCTCTACTAGAGTTTTCCTACATTTTATACCCTGAACCCATTGAAAATGGGAAATCAGGGTTTTAGTTTAAATGTATGTAACAGACAGAATGAGGCGTGGCAGATCCAATAAGGTATATATATTCTTTATCAGGGAGACAAGCCGAGTTGATTTAGTGTCGTCCGTCTGTCTGTCTGTTCGTCTGTCTGTCCGTCTGTCCGTATATATGAACGCGTCGATCTCAGAACCTACAACCTACCTACGCCCCTTCGCCTCAAATTTGTAAGTCCCGCATTTCAGACTTGTGCTTTGACACATACATACATATGGATGACATGATCACGCCCAATAAGTTTGATCAAAATCGTCTAGAAAAAAGTTATTAAACATTTCATTTCCACACACGCACAGCCGCACGCATACACAAACGCAAGTCGGTGCGTGCGGCTGTGCGTGTGTGTGTATGTTTTGCTTGTAATGAACATAAATATACATGTGAATATAAAAGAAACGGAGAATACACGGAATAGCGGTTCTTCGCAGGGTTCAGGGTATACCGTAGTCCAGTTGTCTCGACTAGAGTTTTCATACGTGTTTTTATTTTTTATTTTTAGGTCGCTATTCCGTTTGTAAGATGACTTTCAGATGCTTTTAGGTTTTAGGGTTTTTCGCTCCCTTTCCCGTCAGATCTAGCGTTTATTTCTCGAACAAATTCGGCAACACTGTCTCTCACGTCTTTTAAGTTAGAGTCGCCAAATTTTTTTTATTAGTTTTATATCTATTTTCTGTAATTCTGATTTTTGTAAAATTTTGGATACAGGCTCCAAATTCCCCTAAATATTTTAATTGAAGTTAGTTGCATTCAAAGCCAATATATGAATGAGTTTATATTTTTATACCCTGAACCCACTGAAAATGGGAAAAAAGGGTATAATGGTTTTGTGAAAATGTATGTAACAGGCAGAAGGAAGCGTGGCAGACCCCATAAAGTATATATATTCTTGATCAGGGAGAGAGGCCGAGTCGATTTAGCCCTGTCCGTCTGTCCGTCCGTCCGTCTGTCCGTATGTTTGAACGCGTCGATCTCAGAAGATATAAGAGCTAGAGACTTCAAATTTTTTTGGAAGTTCGTGTATATCACGATTCGATCGAGTTTGTTTCAAATATTCGATAACTGTTATCGTTTTATTGTTATCGATTAAAACCGATATCTTCATTTAGTTATAAAATTCTATTTAATTCATAGTTCCAATTTTGCATTTAGTGTTATTTGAGCCATCTGCAATTTCGGTTTTTGTTAAATTTTGGATGCCACGCCCTCAAATTGTCCCTTCGCCTCAAATTGCTAAATCACGTATTTCAAGTACTAGAGACTTGTGCTTTGGCACAAGTCATGATCACGCCCAACAAATTTGATCAAAATCGTTCGACTAGAAAAAAAGTTATTAAACATTTAATATCTCATATTATCGGCGTCTTGCAGCAGCAGCGAAGCTGATGAGTCATAATGCACAGTTAGCAGATTGTATGCTTGTGCCTGCGTCTGTGTGTATTCTTGTGCGTCTGTGTGTGTGTGTATGTATTGCTTGCTACATATGTACATACATATAAAAGTAACGGAGACTGTTAGCGGCTCTTAGGAATCGCAGTTCTTCGTAGGGTTCAGGGGATCTCTTAGTCGAGCAGTCTCGACTAGAGCACTCTTACTTGTTAAATTGGAAAAAATGTAATAAAATATGCTGATCATAAACTGCAAATTTCATTCAAATTCATTAATTCGCTCAGAAGTTATTAAACAAAACGTTTGGCCAATCGGGAAACACGTGACCAGAAGCGCAAAGTAAACAGTCTTCCTATACATGTGCACACATACACACTCACACATTGAACTGCGCCCATCTAGTAAATTCTAAGAGCCGCAAGTTTTAGTGTACATATTTCCAGTAGATGGCGCTATGATTAGCGAATTATCAGCTGTTCAATTGAATCGTAACATGGATGGCGCTTTTGGTTAAACAATTAGAAATGAATAGAATTTAATTTTCTGTATATGCTAACTTTGCAGTAATTTAAAAAACGCAGATAACACGGGGCTCTCCTAGTCGGGACTCCCGATTACAGTTTTCTTACTTGTTTTTATATGTTTCTTATTTTCTATGTGTATTTAATTTTCACCTAACTAAAAAAAAGAAATAGAACGTTGGAATCGGGCGCTACCGATTACAAAATACTTATTCATGGACCACCTGTCAGCTCTAAACAGTAACATAGTGATAAAGTTTTGAGTTAATAGCTACAATATTGTAAATTTTTACTCTAAAAATCGAAAAATATGGGGCGTTTTTTTATGCAACGACCCCAAAGAAGCCTAAACAATTTTGTAGCTTCTAGCTATAAAACTGTAGGCGAAGTTAGCTTTTGCAGTTTGCCATGCTCCGTATGAGCGTAGATAAATTCGCCATAACATTTTGATTTTAGGATATGGACGCGAGTATACATTCCAAATCTCAACTCTCTGACACTCTACTCTAGTGTTTCTGAGATACCGTAAAATGTAATTTCCGATTTACTATTTTGATACTTAATCATACGAGGGTATACATGAGTATATACTAAAAGTTTTTTGTTTGCGTTGAGACGGTAAGACAGACGGGCACTGCACAAAATCACTTTCGTGACTGAGTATAAAAAGTTTGGAGCACATATGTATGTGTGAAAAAATATAAAATTATGCAAAAAAGACAATGAAGCGTGCTCTAGTCGAGACCGCTCGACTGGGAAATACCCTGAACCCTGCGAAGAACCGCTCTTCCTAGGAATCGCATTCTTCGTTTCTTTTATATGTATGTAGCAAGCAACACATACATACACTCAGAAGCATAAGCACAATCCCACACTCTGTACAGAGCTTAGGCTGCAAGGCGCCTTTGTTAAAATAATTCAATTCTTAATAACTTTTTTCGTCATTCATATGTGTGTATTTGCCAAAGAACAAGTCTCTAGTTTTCGAAATACGTGTTTTGCCGATTTCGCCTTTTAACCGATATCATTGAAACTAAGAAAGCTATCGATTTTTTAAACAAGGTCGATCTGCGCGTGTTATACATAAACCTCCACACTAATTGAAAGTCTCTAGCTTCTATAGGTTCTGAGATCGACGCGTTCAAACATTCGGACCGACTCACAGATAGACAGACGGACAGACAGACAGGGCTTAATCAACTCGGCTTGTCTCCTTGATCAAGAATATATATACTTTATGGGGTCTCTAACGCCTCCTACTGCCTGTTACATACATTTTAACAAAACCATTATAACCTGATTTGTCATTTTCAATGGGTTCAGGGTATAAACCAGTAAAAAAACTGTAGTCAGGCGTCCCGACTAGGAGATCCCTTAAACCCCGTGCTATCTATGTTTTTTTTTTCAAAATACCGGAGAGTTTGTATTTAGTATAAATTCAACTCAATTTTAAGTTTTTAGCCAATAGCGCCAAGCAAGTATTTTAATAAAGTTTGCAGCATAGTATTCACAAATTTTAAAAACATTTTTTAAGTTTAGAAAGCTTGCATACAACTGATATAAAACTAACAAAATAAATTTGGAGACTCTAGGTCCAAATACTTGGGAGATACAATTTAATAACAAAGTTTCGATGACGTTTTTATTTGATAACATTAAAACGGGAACAGGAATCGAGTTTTTCGTGGTATACACTTTTTTTCGTGGTATACACTTTTGTGTATACCATACCTACGTAAAAATTTGAAGTTGCTTGTCCCCCTGATCAGGAATATATATACTTTAAACAAAAACATTATACCTTGATTTTCCATTTTTAACGGGTTAAGGGTATAAACATGTGCTCAAAAGTAGATTGAAACGCGGGGTTGTTTCGAATTCCTGTAAAATGCATTTCAAATAATAAAATTATGTGACAAATTTGAATATACTCATGTTTATTTGAAATGCATTTTACAGGAATTCGAAACAACCCCATATATATATATAATAGATAAGGAAGGCAAATTATATTATTAATTAATTATAAACATACAGTGAACGTCTTTGACACTAAAAAGAGAAGGGCGACGTACTCGATGATTGAAAACAAAACTCATTCACACATTGAATATATTTTATTCTATGCAAACTTTAATTTTAAGAGATTAGTCAAATTTTGAGATTTTTTTTCTAAATATGTGTGAGACACAATTTAATAACTTGATTTAGATAGCCGTTTAAGTCGATAACATTAAAACGGGATTAGTAACAGAGCGGATCTGCGCGTGCTTTATAACAACGTTCTCATAAGTTCAGAGATCCGTTAATTTAAGTTTGATGAGACTTAACTCAAGTATTCATATAAACCGATTAACTTGCTCTATGTGCCATTGAACATACTGTAACAAACTTTTTAAAGTAATTTGCAAAATCCTAAATGTAGCAATAACTTTAGATACATATATGAAAAATGTAAATGTTTGTATGTTTTTATATAAATATTTTTCTATGTATAGTATATATTTATATACATATATAAATATGTATATCTATATATGTATATATTTATATCTATTCGTTGATAAGTGTTTTTCTGCTACATAAATGACGTCATGATCACTCGGCCAGTAGCTGATCACTTTCATATAGGCAAATTAGAGACAACACATAAAACCATATAAAAGGCTAAACATATATGTACATATGTACATAGATATATACTTTATTTTATTATATTTTATCTTAAATATAAATATTATATGTTTATCTTAATACTGGTAGCCAAAAACTATGTCGCGCAATTTAATTGTGTATATTTGTTTATTTATTGTTGACTATTGCTTTGTACTGCAGTTAATGTATCTCAAACAATTCTGAACATATTGAAAATGAGAATATAGCCTGAATATTTTAGTGATAGTTTATGTAACATATCTAATATTTACATTGTATACTTGTGTATATCATACGCAGTGCGAATATGTCCTAAATATGTATTGATAGATACAAATCGATAAATTGAATAACCATGCAAAATATAAGTAAAATAAGCATAGAATGTTTAAAATATCGGCTTTTTGCAGTGATCAGGGTATCTTCTAGCTGACCATACTTTCTGCCCCTCAATCCATTGAAAATGGGAAAACAGGTTCCAATGGTTTTGTGAAAATGTATGTAACAGGCAGAAGGATGAGTATGTATATTCTTGATCAGGGAGACAAGCCAAGCCGATTAAGTCCTCCGTCTTTCTGTCTCTCCGTCTGTCCGTCCTTCCGTTTGTCCGCATTCATGAACGTCGATCTCGGATCCTATAAGAGCTAGAGACTAGATTTTTTATGAGTTTCGTATATTGAACGCGCAGATCTAGTTTGTTTAAAAAAACTATAACCTTTTAATTTGTATGTTATCGATTAAAAGTGAAATTAATATTTAGTTATAAACTCTACTTAATTCTTCTGTCTTCATGACTACAGCTTCATATTGTATTTTTACAAAACACGTATTAAACATCTATTGAAACTACAAATTAACGGTATCCACACTACAGAGTATTTTGCTTCAGCGTGCATGAAATGGCGTTTTTAATAGCGCTGTTTTGAGTGTTTTAGGTGTAAATAATTATAGTTTGGGAAGCCCCAAACACACATAAAGAGGACCATGATTTAGTCATAGTGAACTTTATTTGAATATAGGACAAAAATTGTGCAGTTTTTTAATTCAGGTTTGAATGCCGATAATTACTGAAGTCTTTTGAAGACTGTTTATTAACGCATTAAAAATTATTTTAGAATTTGAAATTGAAATTCAGCTTTCCAAGAAAATCCAAAACCCTTTTTGAAAAATCACTTTAACACCAGTTATTTCCGGGATATCTGTAGCAAAATCGTAAATTGCAGAAGCTTCTCTCTTTGTGGGATTGCCTAATTGCTGTAAAAATTACTGTTAATGAAGTTTTTTTTTCATTCATAATTTCCAAGAAAATAAAAAATTGTTTTCTACATCCTTCAGCTTTTATAGCGATTTTTGGACCAGATAGTCGAGAATTTTTTATTTTTCCTGCAAAGGTTAAACTATATATTTTGTTTATATACTATTTTTCTTAAAGAAACCCTACATAAAATATTTCGTAACTGTGGTGCCTGAAATGGGCAAGATATCAACTTTAGCAACCGTTTTTTGTAATTTTTTTTTCAAAAAAATTTAAAATAATACTTCCTAGAAATGTACGGAGCCCAATCCTATTTTATTTTAAGAAGAATAAAACAGTTTCATGGAAAACAAAGATATATAAGATATTCAACGTCTACGGGGAATATGAAGGATGCGTTATCCTGATGACGCGCAGTGTATGTAGATCATATGCTGAGAATTTACTTTAGAAGCATGTAGTACGGTACGGGTAAAGATTTCAATTATTAGTTCTTCTGTCTCAATAGCGGTGATAGGATGGGGTACCCTTTTTCAGACATTGTTTTCTGAGATTGTAAGTACCCCTTAAGTGCTGTTTCCACTCTTTAAAACCTTGTTTATACCCTGAACCCATTGAAAATGGGAAAAGGGTATGTTTTTTTAAAAATATAACAGGCAGGAGGCATGGCAGACCACATAAAGTATATATATTCTTGATCAGGGAGACAAGCCGAGTCAATTTAGCCCTGTCCGTCTGTCTGTCTGTCCGTATGTTTGAACGCGTCGATCTCAGAACATATAAGAGCTAGAGACTTAAATTTGTTTTTGGAGCTTCGTGTCTAGCACGAAACGACCGATTTAATGTTATCGCTTAAAACCCGATATCGTTATTTAGATATGAAATTCTATCTAAATTCTAAATATAAATTTTGGATGACACGCCCCTTCGCCCAAAATTTGTAAAACACGTATTTCAAATAATAGAAACTTGTGCTTTGGCAGATACACACATATGCATGGCATGATCACGCACTGCAAGTGCTGCTGAGTCAAAATGCACAGTTAGAAGATTGTGTGCTTGTGCGTGCGTCTGTGTGGGTATGTGTTGCTTGCTACATACATATAAAAAGCAGTTCTTAAGAATCGTGGCTCTTCGCAGGGTTCAGGGGATATCCTAGTCGAGCAGTCTTGACTAGAGCACTCTTACTTGTTTATTTTTGGGATTACGAGAAGGATGCCAAACTCTTCGAAGACGCCTTTTTTTCAGCCTCTAGAGCGGCAACTTCGGGGACCATAAATGCATGTCTCTGTGAGAGAAGTTCGTAGAGAGTCTGCTTAAAGGTGTGGAGTGCATTGTGGATTTCAATGTTAAGTTGCGCTACAACATCATCTAATTCGTCTCCAGTTGTAATCTGAATTAAACAATTAAATAACTATACCTTTAGAGTTGATCATCTGAGAACCCTACCAAGTATGTTTAGCATTAAAGTCGCCTCCTGCAATAAATCGGAAACCAAAATGGTCAATTATGTCATCGAAAAGACCGTATGTCGCAATTGTAATAGTCGGACTATAGCACATTGGGCTGCTAATACGCCTGATGTTCGATATACTTTATTCCGGTATTGATGATTATTGCCGCTCAGCCATGTACTGTAGCGCTGGGATGGTTTACGGCTGACTGCGCATCCGGCTGATGGTGTAGGACTTAGAGGAAAAGTGTGTTTCCGATGATGATTTGTTTTTAAGATAGGTTCTATCTCAAACCTGCTCTTGCACAGACCATTCGTGTTCCATATGTTTATGTGGTGATTTACTTTCATTGCTTCGCCAAAAGTGACGTGAACAATTGCGTCATGGTTGAAAAGTTTTCTACAATTTTTTCCATCATGGCTTCTGGTCGATACATTCTGGAGTTCGTCTGACTTGGTGAAGCCTTGCCTAACGTCTTTGGGGGTTGTTCGGATCGATGTGCGGCTAAATGTACGTGGTATAATACTAGGCTTAAGTTACAGTATTTTCTTGGTCTTCTGATAGACTTTGCAGGATTTATAAGAAGCGGTGTGATTTCCCTTGCAGTGGACGAAGCCTGGAGAGTCATCCTAAGGCTTAGTACAGTTAGCTGAGTCGAAATCCTTGACAACGATTGCACTGTAGGATATTCTTGGACTTAATGGGTGGTTCGAAAGTCACTAAGCAGCTGCATAGCCGCTTTATATCAAAGGAATCCATATTATTACTGGCTGCTTCCAGATTAATTAATTAATTTATTTATTTAAATATAATTGACCAGAAAACGAGTGTCAACTTAAACACAACCAAAACAATTTTGTTTAAAGCCTAATAGCAAACACATCAAATGTTTCAAAATATCACCAACCCGTTGGGGGTATTTTATTTGCCAGTCCGGCCGGCTATGCCCCAGTTCACAGCCTTATATGGTGATATTGAACTAAACAAAATTGATGATATATATATATATTATATTTTCTTAAAAATATCCATCTTCTTCTAATTAAATCCTTGCTTTCAGGTTTTCTTAAAAATATCCATCCAGTACCCAAGTACCCAAGGCAGATCTGCCTTTACATTATATATATACATATGTATATGCCTTGGATACTTGGGTACTGGATGGATATTTTTAAGAAAACCTGAAAGCAAGGATTTAATTAGAAGAAGAGAGAGTTCAGAGGAAAAAACGTGATATAATTTATTAAATTTCGCACATAATACGTGAAATGCACTGTGCAACGAGTAATCCGACGTGAGAAATGGTAAATGCAACGGACGAAAGTGTCTAGTTGTTCTTGAAGGAACCGAGAAATTAAGTTTCATTAACAAGAAGAACGAATCAATATTACCTACAATCAAATTATGTAGAAAAGCAAGGAAGATCAATAAGAAGGAGACGACTATGATAAGACGGTAGACGGAGATTAGGGTCCCAGTTTAGATTTCTGAGAGCAACGAGAAGGAAATGTTTTTGGACCGATTCAATACGGTCCTGGTACACTTTATGCTTTGGAGTCAATACAATTGAACAATATTCTAAAATAGGTCATAAAAACGAAAAATAAAGGAGTTTGGTTACAAAGGGATCATTGAACTCTTTTGACCAACGTTTAATGAAGCCAAGAACACTTCTGGCTTCATTTATAATGATTGAGATATAAGTATTGAAACGAAGTTTTGAATCGAAAAGCACACCCAGATCTTTGACAGAAAAAATGCGTTGCAGAGAATCGCTATTAATTGAATAATTAGCAATGTATGGAGTAGTACGACAGGTCATTGTCATACATTTATAACAATTTAAACCCAACCTATTGGCCAAGCACCAAAGTTGGAAGGAATTAAGATCATCTTGTAAACATTGATGATTGATTGTGTTAGAATAAGAAAGGCAAAGTTTTACGTCATCAGATCTTTGAATAAGAAATACAGCTGGGAATGTCGTTGATAAATAGAGTAAAAATTAAAGGTCCGCGATGACTACCCTGAGGTACACCTGAAATAACGAAGATTTGTTTAGAAAAAGATGTTCTCACCACAACTCTTTGAGTTCTTTAAATAGGATGATAACCAAGATAAGAGTTTAGGAGAAAACCCTATGAGATCTAGCTTATCAAGTAATACTTCATGGTGAACTGAATCAAATGCTTTGCTGAAATCTGTATATATCACGTCAGTTTGCATTTTATTTAAAAAGCTTTCGTTTACCGGGAAGTAAATTCTAGCAGATTAGTCGAGGTTGATCGATTAAGAACAAAGCCATGTTGGAATGGCGAAATAATTGATTTACAAAAATGTTGTAAAGTGGAAATTATTATTTTTTCAAATAACTATGGAATAGCCGATAGTTTGGCAATACCCCTGTAATTAGAAATGTCAGACCTCCCACCTTTTTTATATAGAGGGATAATGAAAGACTCTTTCCAAATGGACGGGAACACAGAGGTTTCCAGAGATAAGTTAAAAAGCTTAAGTGAAGGTAACTGAAGGGATTCACAGCATCCCTTTACAACACAACTAGGAATATTATCAGCTCCAGGCGAGTAGGATGATTTCATTGACCGAATGGTTGAAACCAGAGAATCAAGGGAAATATTGGAAGCGTTAATAATATTTGTAGAAGAGATATAATAAGGGTATGAAGTTTTATAGGGGTCAACAGATGAGTAAGTTGATTGAAAGATATCAGCAAAGGAATACGATATTTAAGGGTCACGAGCAAACTGCATTTTGCAACGCATAAGGTAATTCTCATAGCAATGGGAATTTAATATGTTAAAATGACCACTCGACTAGGGTATACCCTGAACCCTGCGGAGAACCGTTATTCCAAGCATTCTTCGTTTCTTTTATAATACATATGTATATGTATGTTCATTACAAGCCAAACATACACACACATACACAGGCGCACACACACACACAAACGCCAGTCGGTGCGTCAGCTGTTCTTTGGCTGCTTTGCATGGCAATGCTATGGGAAATTAGATGTTTAATACCTTTTTTTCTAGAGAAACGATTTTGATCAAAGTTGTTGGGCGTGATCATGTCATCCATATGTGTGTATGTGCCAAAGCACAAGTCTCTAGTATTTGATATTCGGGAGTTACAAATTTGACGCGAAGGGGGCGTGGCACCCAAAATTTAACAAAAACTGAAATTGCTTAAGGCCCAAATAACACTAACTGCCAAATTTTAAGATTCTAGCTAGAAAGATGAATTAGATAGAATTTTATAGCTGAATCGAATTTATGAAACAAACTCGATCTTTTCGTGATATACAGGAACCTACATAAAAAAGTCTCTAGCTCTTATAGGTTCTGAGATCGACGCGTTCATACATACGGACAGACGGACATGGCTATATCAACTCGGCTTGTCATCCTGATCAAGAATATATATACTTTATGGGGTCTGCCACGCCTCCTTCTGCCTGTTACATACATACGCCTTTCAACAAAAACATTATGCCCTGAATTCCCATTTTCAATGGGTTCAGGGTATAATAAAAAATAGATAATGAAGAACATGACCATCGGGTTTATGGTGCTACGGCTGATGGCGTTTTTAATTTAGCATCCTCGTTCCAAATGTCCATGAGCAGCTATTTTTAATAGGTCTGTAGAAATGAAATCTGGTACCGGATGTTATTATCGTTTAAGTATCTTAACTTGCAAGTATCAGTAACTCGCAAAAAGAATATTTTTAGGCCACGTTGGGCTTAGCAAAATAATTTTGAAAATACTATTATATTTTGAACACTATTGAATCTATAGACTTGAAATTGCGTCGACTGCCCAAGATAAACAAGTATGAAAGCTCTATGTGATTTACTGAACCTTGCGAAGAGCCAATACTGGTATGGAACATGAATATATAAATAAGAAATAATTGAAACATGCCTCGGACGTACTCAATGACTAGAAGATAATGCATAAAAAATAGATAAAAGCAAGCAAGTGCATTCAGATATATTGGTTTTGGGCAATCTCCCTGCTGAACAGTAACATAAGCTATTAAGTTTCTAACGTTGCATGACGGACATCGTACAAACCCAATATGCTCATTGAATGACTCAACCATTTAAGTGACATCCATACAAACATTCATATAAGTTAAAAATAAAATTCATCTTACCTAATGAGTTGACAGACTGAAAGCTTATCAGGACCTAAGTACAAAACACTGCTGACAATCATTTAGTCATTTAACATATAGTATGTTGGGTTTTGTGTTAATTTAGCAGATTGTTGTTTTACTCAGCATGTTTACATATTTGTGTTTTGACGTCAACATGAAACTAAATCTTACAATGCCTCTTTTATTTCTGTGCTTCCTTGCAGATGGCACAGCTGATGCATCAAATGCGTGACCCGGCACACACGCTCGGCGGCTCGGTGGGCAGTATACCACAAACATTAATAGCTGGAGCTGGCGGCAGCGCCTACGGTTCACAGAATAGTATACAAACCACTCCGGCGACAAATTTAAAGATGAGCGAGGCGCTGCGTAACGCCCAACACGATGCTAGTCCCAATCTTGCAAGCTCCCACATGAAATCATCTAAATCGTATACTCATGGATTGAGCAACTCATCGGGCACTGTTAACATTCCCACATCTACATCGGCACAAAGCAATTTATCGCTGTTGGCCGATATTTCACCAAATCACACACACTTCTTTGAGGTTATGTATGTGGGAAAAATACGCGTCTCGCAGAAACGCGTCCCCAACACCTTCATTGACGACGCCCTGCCTAAATTTAAGGCCTACGATGCGCAACGCTTGCGGATCATGCAAAATCGCAAGATGTCCTTGAATAGCGAAGGTGGCATTGGACTTGTGGCTAAGAGTGGAGGCGGGACACTAAAAAGTCATGAACTCAAGGAGGAGGACGAGGAAGAAAGTGCATCATCGCTCAGGCCACACTTGGAACTCCAGCTAACAGGTGTCGAAGTGGATGCCATACCACAGCCCTTGGACTCCAACAAAGAGAACAAATCACCAGACAAACGTACCCTGCAGCGTGGTCAAAGCCAATTAGAACTGGGCCAAAAACAGCTGTAAGTGTACCCACAATATACAATTATTATCTATAACTCTTAAACTACTCTACTCTACTCTATACTCTTATACTATGAATACTGATTAAAAAATCTATAAAACACGTAAGCAGTACTGTGGAGGATTCTAGGGAGCAACAGAAGACGCCCAATGTCATTTTAGACAAACAGCCCACACAAATTAAACAGCATGTTGATATTTCTGGCTTGTCTGAGGCCGCAACTATAGCATCTTATCAGCTGCATCCAAACTATGCGCTTGAGAAGTAAGTGGCATCCGAGCCAAAAGTGCATATTAAGTTGGTTATTAAATTATTTTTCGCGGACATCGAATTTGTTGCTTGGTACAATTTTTGTTGTTTGTTTTTTCGTTACGTTATTAACTTGCATTTGCGCGTTTTTCATTAGCATGCTACGATTATAACGTATTTATATACTAATCAGCTGTATGATTAGTTAATCTGTTACTTTAAACTCATTTTACAGCATGCCCAAGATGAGAGATCGTTCTGCCTCGCAGGGTTGCATACCACCATATGCGGAACAGAATCGCACAATGGTCTTCTTAGTGGGACGCAGCGATCTTAGACTTATATCACCGGATCGCAAGCAGGTACTGCTCTACAAGGACTTCAAGGATGTGGCTAGCTGTGTGCACGGCCAGAAATCATTGGATCACTTCGGCGTTATCTGCCGCGAGCTGAACAGCGAAGGCTATATCGGCTACGTCTTTAAATGCCAGTCAGAGCACGTGTGTGATGACATCGTCGCGGCTATTGCTCAGGCGTTTGATACATGCGCCGAACAGAAGAAGAAACGTGAATCGCAGATCTTCAGCTGCGAGCATTGCCCGATGCTCTGGTATCACAAGCTCTGCACCGATGTAGAGGGTCTTTCTGAAAAGAAGACGCAGACCGCCATCTGGCGTCACATTGCTACTCTGACCGCTGATGAGTACGATATGGTCTGCGCCAAGTACTATGGTTCTGAGAAGACAAACTGTTCTGTTTCTGAACAGAACCAATTTCTCATGATGCTTTTGCGAGCACACTGCGAGTCGCGTCAGCAACGACATGTCCATGATACCGCCGAGAATCGTTCCGAATTTCTCAATCAATATTTAGGCGGTAGCACCATCTTCATGAAAGCAAAACGTTCACTGACAAACTCATTTGATAACCTGCTGAAACGAAAACCCTCTAAGGACGACATTGCCGTTCCACCACACAATTTGCATGAAATACGTGAAGGATCAACAGAGCCACTAGGCACCGAAGCCTCTTTCACAGGCTTCCGCTCACGCGCACACACTGTTGGCGCCAGTACTGGCAATAAACCAAGTACCGATCACCTTAAAAGCCCCATGATGGACATGTAAGTAAATTGAGAGTATGTCTAAGATATGATATTGAGTTTAAGGACATACCTTTAAAATATTTGTTTGCAGCTTCATCAAAGTGGGTAACAGTCCAAAGGAATCTGAGACACATCAGGGGTCATGGCGACAGGCCATACTTAACAGCGTAGTTACTCCATCCAAGACTTTTGACAGCGAGGCGCCCACTGAATTTCTATCGCCCATGCGTAAGCGTAAGTATATATCCCAGAATATCCCGGAATATTTTCAATCAAGTATTCATATTCTTTTACAGCTGTCAAGCGAGGAAAACGGGAGGCAGCCGAGCTGAGAGAACTGTGGCGCACGGCTATTAGACAAACCATTATGCTGAACCGCATGGAAACGGAGAATGCCATGCTACAGGCACGGCAGAATGAGAACGAGTTAAAGCGCATTAAGTTGGACTACGAGGAGATTGTGCCATGCGACAAGCAACTGATCGAACGCTGGGAGCAAATCATTGAGCGCAACTCGATGCAAATTGGGAATAAAAAGGATCCAAAGGTGTTGCGCCATGCCATTCGTACTGGAGTGCCGCGTTCGAAGCGTGGCGACGTGTGGACGTTTCTGGCCGAGCAGTATTCGATGAACACAGCGCCGGTGGATACAAAACAATTTCCCAACTACAATACGCCATATCACACGCTGCTCAAGCACTTGACCGAGCATCAGCATGCGATATTCATTGATCTGGGACGCACTTTTCCCAATCATCAGTTTTACAAGGATCCGCTTGGGCTTGGGCAATTATCGCTCTTCAATCTGCTGAAAGCGTACTCAATACTCGATCCAGAACTAGGCTACTGTCAAGGTCTTGGCTTCATTTGTGGCGTGTTGTTATTACATGTGGGTAGATTCTTGATGAAGTCTTATACAATAATTTACTAATATTCATTCTTGTCTTGCAGTGTGATGAGGCTAGCGCCTTTCAGTTGCTAAAGCACCTGATGTTCTGTCGCAACATGCGTACTAAATACTTGCCGGATATGAAAAAATTTCAGCTGCAGCTTTATCAGCTGTCCCGTTTGGTCAAAGATCATCTGCCCGATCTTTATATGTGGCTGGATCAGAACGATGTCTCGCCCACTTTATATGCAGCACCATGGATCCTTACCGTATTCAGTTCACAGTTTCCATTGGGCTTTGTATCTCGTGTTTTTGATTTGGTTTTTCTTGAGTCCTCTGATGTTATTTTTAAATTTGCCATTGCGTTGCTTTCTGTACACAACCAACAGCTGCTGGCTCGTAATAACTTCGAGGAGATAATGGATTATCTAAAATCGATGGTGCCCAAAATTGAGGTGCACTGTATGGAGCAAATCATGAAAATTGTGTTTTCACTAGACGTTGGTAAGCAACTGGCCGAGTACAATGTAGAGTATAATGTGTTGCAGGAGGAAATAACTACGACAAACCATCATTTGGAAATATTGACTAAAGAGAAATCCCTCAATCAGCATCTTGAGCAGCAGCTGCAGGTTTGTACCTGATATTGCAATTACATTAAATATAATAATTGTTGTTTTGCTCTTTTCAGTTCGCACAATCATCAATTGCACAGCTGGAAATGACACGCTCGTCGCAGCAAACGCAAATATCGACACTGCAAACACAGGTGCAGTCTCTGGAACTTACAATACAAACCCTTGGCCGTTATATTGGACAACTGGTTGATTACAATCCGGACTTGGAACTACCCAGCGAAGTGAGACGAATGCTGCAACAGCTCGATGATCTGGAGCGGCAGCGACGCAAGCCCATTTTTACCGAGCGTAAAATTGGAAAATCTGTTTCAGTCAATAGTCACTTGGGGTTTCCACTAAAGGTGTTGGAAGAGCTGAGCGAAAGAGAAGAACATGGTTCGCCACAAAAGCTGAAGAAGGAGAAGATACCTTTTTTTGAACAACTGCGGCACCAGCAACAGCAACTACAACAGCAGCGCAACGCACACATCAATGGTTATTCTGACTTCCATCCTAACTCTGTCTCGCCAATAGCACCAATGCGTCCTAATCGACTACTCGACAATACAAGCGGAAAAACCGTGATGCGAACGAAACTGGATGAGTTGAAGCTGCCGGAGCATGTGGATAAGTATGTAGCTAATATAAAAAGTCCATTAGAGGTCGACTCGGGGGTTGGCACCCCATTGAGTCCGCCCAGTACCGCGAGCAACAGCAGCGCTGGGAGTATCTTTAGTCGCATGGGTTACAAGACGACTCCTACAGCGCTTTCGCCGCTAGCCACGCGGCACAGTTATGAAGGCACCATTGCAATTACCACAGCTTCAACGGTGGAACCACTCGAACAAATCTTAACCACAACTGTTGCCATGGGTCTGCAAGATTGTGAAGAATCAGAGCCGAGCATGCATCCACTTAGTATGGTGGGCGGCGATGTTAATGTTCGCTTCAAAGGCACAACACAACTCAAATCTATTCGACCCGTACATCATATGCGAGCCATTGCGTTGGCAAGCGTGCCACCGAGCAGCGCAGATACAGTGGAGCTGGCGATACCATCACCAGGTCCAACATCAGCAACTACCGGTCGCAGCTAACAGCTTTAATTCATGGACAAGGTACTGTCTGGTCTGCACAGAGAATGAATCCCTAAGCAGTCCCAGAAGCGTCAAAAAAAGTAGCTTAACAAATAACCTCAGTTGCGGCTTAGATGCAATATAAATAGCAAACTACAAAAGCTATCATTCTTTAGCATGTTGCGCACAAATTTTTGTCATACATAAAGATGTTATAGATATATGACTTTTAGGTTGTTTTGGGAGTCATATATCTATTACATCTTTATGTTCCATATATATATATATATATATATATATATATATATATATATATATATATATATATATATATATATATATATATATATTATATATATGGAATTGGATAAATACTTTTGCAACAAACTTATATAATAACCATTATATACAAATTTTGGCTAACATTAATTTGGGCGTAAACGAAATCTATATCACCCATATATATGGATGGATATAAGCATATTGCTTAGTAGTCTCTCGGTCTCTACAATTTTGTTTAAGTTTTTCTTAATTCATATTTAGTTAATGTATCGAGTTTAACTAGTATTACTTGTTGAGTTTAATGTTTCTTTAGTTTTAGTACATTAGTTATTATAGTTTTGCTTAAATTAGTATAAAAAATACAGCTTTTTTATATTATTTGTATTGGCTTATTAACGAGGAAGGCCAAAAAATCAAACAAGATATTGAAAAAGTTACGATAACTTTTGAATATATGTGTTTATTATAGTAGTTATATAAATTTGGAATTATCTTCTTGTTCTTTGACTTAACTATATTGATTGTTTATAAATACTTTATATATTGATTGTTTGAATATACGTTTTGAGATGCAAATATAAGTGCAAATTAAAAAATATATATATAGAAAAACAGTAAGAAAGCTCCAGTCGGGGGAGTTCGACATGCATGGATCTGTGCACTCATATAGGAAACATGGCTCTGACACGTTTAGTTAATTGGTGAAGCGTTTTAATCAATAACTTCTGTGTTACTAAAATGCAAGCTCATTCACATATTGTCATATAGTTTGGTCAAATTTGGAATCGATATCCCGTATAAAACAAGTAAGCAAACTCTAGTCGAGACCTCTCGACTTGGGGATATCCTGAGCCCTGCGAAGAACCGTTATTCCATGCATTCTCCGTTTCTTTTATATACATATGTATATGTATGTTCATTACAAACAAAACGTACACACAAACGCACAGGCGCACACACATACAAGCGCAAGTCGGTGCGTCAGCTGTGCTTTGGCAGCTACATGCCAATGTTATGGGAAATTAAATGTTAATAACTTTTTTCTAGACGAACGATTTTGTGTATGTGCCAAAGCACAAGTCTCTAGTATTTGAAATACGGAACTTACAAATTTGAGGCGAACAACAAAAGCCTAAATTGTATAAGTCTCACATAAGACTAAATGCAAAATTTGAAGACTCTAGCTAAAAAGATGAATTATACAGAATTATATAACTGAGTATCGATTTCGTTTTTAATCGATAACGTTAAAATTAAGACAGTTATCGATTTGTTGAGCAAACTTGATCTTTGTACATAAATACATACAGGAACCTACATAAAAATGTCAAGTCTCTAGCTCTTATAGGTTCTGAGATCGACGCGTTCGTACATACGGACAGACGGACAGACGGACGGACGGACGGACAGGCGGACATGGCTATATCAACTCGGCTTGTCATCCTGATCAAGAATATGTATACTTATGGGGTCTGCCACGCCTTTTTTAAATACTGCAAATTCAATTTAATTTAATATTTGTAGCCAATAGCGCCATCTATGTTTACATTCGATAGAGCAGCTGATAATTCACCAAACACGGCGACATCTAGTGGACACATTTAACCTAAAACTTGCGGTTCTAAGAATTTGCAATTTCAGTTGTGCAGTTCAATGTGTGTAGGTGTGCACGTATTGGAAAACTATGCTTAGCGGTGCTGGTCACAAGTGTTTGCCTATTGGCCAAACGTTTTGTTTAATAACTTATGTACGACTTCAGTAAATCGGAAAATGTATTATTCTGTATCTCAGAAACACTACTTCTAGAAGGGCTAGAGAGTTGAGATTTGAACTGAACTCTCACGTCGATATCCCAAGATCAAAAAACTATAGCGGGTATATCCACGCCCATTAGGGGCGTGGCAAATCGGGTCAAGCTGTATCTTCTATAGTTTTAAAGCTAGAAAATCCAAATTTAGCATGTGGGCTACTGTTACGATCCTATAAAGATCGCTCAAAAAAGTATACGGCCACGCCTACTAGGGGCGGGGCAAATAGGGTCTGAATATATAGTAATTTTACTAATTCTATTATATTTCTATTATAGATTTGAGACTTGGTATATATACTCGGATTAACATCCAACAATCGAAAAATTATGGCGGATATATCTACTCCGACAAGGGGCGTGTCAACTAATATCAGCTTATATCTCCCACAGTTTTAGTGCTAGAAGCTTCAAAATTGGATGATAAGTTACTGGGGGTCTCCTCTATCGATTCCCCAAAAAAAAGTTACTCCCCAAAAAGGGCGTGACTTACAGAAAAATGCCCTGTAAATTTTGCATTTTTTGAATATAAGCATCAAAACTTTACAGTTATTTTCAAAACTGAAAAATCTGCAGCTTCTGAGCCAATAACTCGTTCCAAAATGATTTTGTGACCTTTGACCTTGTCTTTTGACTTGCCAAATTTTATATATGTGTTGAAAAGAATATTTTATTAACACAAATAGCTGAATAAAAAAAAAATAACAAATATATCATCATGACCGCTCCGGGGTTCGAGCCCACACCTCTACGCTCGCCAACGAACTTCTATCCTAAGGTGCAACTAACTTTGAAATATTTGGGTAAATTTGTAGCGGGTATTATAATTTTAATAAGAACCAAAACTGCATAAAATAGACAAAATTAAAAACAACAAGTACGAAAACTCTAGTCGAGACCGCTCGACTAGGGTATACCCTGAAGCCTGCGAACAACCGCAATTCCAAGCAATCTCCGTTTCTTTAATATACATAAGTATATATATGTTCATTACAAACAACACATACACACACACTTACACAGGCGCAAGCACACACAAGCGCAAGTCGGTGCATCAGCTGTTCTTTGGCTGCTATTTGTTTAATAACGTTTTTTTCTAGAGCAACGATTTTGATCAAACTTGTTGGGCGTAGTTATGTTATCCATATGTATGTATGTGCCAAAGCACAAGTCTCTAGTATTTGATATACGGGAGTTACAAATTTGAGGCGAAGGGGGCGTGGCATCCAAAATTTAACAAAAACCGAAATTGCCTAAGGCTTACATAACACTAAATGCAAAATTTGAAGACTCTAGCTAGAAAGATGAATTAGATAGAATTTTATAGCTTAATTTAGATTTTCGTTTTTAATCGATAACAATAAAACGATAACAGTTATCGAATTTCTGAAACAAACTCTATCTTTTCGTGCTATACAGGAACCTACATAAAAAATTTCAAGTGTCTAGCTCTTGTAGGTTCTGAGATCGACGCGTTCATACATACGGACAGACGGACGGACGGACAGGCAGACGGACAGACTATATCAATTCGGCTTGTCATCCTGATCAAGAATATATATACTTTATGGGGTCCGCCACGCCTCCTTCTGCCTGTTACATACATACGCCTTCCAACAAAAACATTATACCCTGAATTCCCATTTTCAGTGGGTTCAGGGTATACAAATTTGAGGAATCTAGCTATAAAGACGTGCGAGATATAATTTAAAAAACTGAATGTCGACTACGTTTTTAATCGATAAATTTAAACGGGAACGGTGTGCTATCCATATTTATTACATGAAAAACCAGTAAGTTTTGAACTTTTACCTTTTACGATATGCTTGAAGAAAACACGAAGTAAAGTTATAGACTGTTATCGATAATAAGTAAATGGGTTGACGTTTAAAAAAAAAAATGTACTGCGTATGGTGTACACGAGTATGCGGTCCATACGGTTGGCCTGACGGACCTATCAATTCTGCACGTCGTCCTGACTATGAATATATGTACTTTACATACATTTTACCTAAAATGTTATTATATGAGTTGACATTTTCATTAGGTCCAGGGAGTAATAAGAAAGTCGGTAGCACCCGACTGCAGAATAGTGCTTCACTGCATGCCCGAAAGCGGTCTCTGAAGTACCTGACTTTAGTGAAAAGTGGTAAATACATGGTAAGTATATGTTCTAATTTTCAAGGTGGAGACTTCTTAAGGTCAGGTATTATTTTCATTTGAAAGGTATCAGTCTAACAAATATAAAAGCAGAAGCTCGTTATTTCTTTCATTTACAACTATAAAATGTTTGGTGGCATAGTTTATACGAGGTCCTACGGGATTCAGGGTATTTGCTAGTCGAGGGGTCTCGACTAGAGCTTTTTTTATTTATATATTTAGGAATTGTAATATAAATAAATGTTTAATAATTAAAATATTTTAATATTCTGTTAGAAAATAATAAAATAGTGTGGGACTTTTCTGTTATGAAATTTTTAGTTTATATTTAAAAGTTTATCTTAATTTTCTTTTATTTATGACATATCACAAATGTTATGGGTTTTATTTATTTTGAACAAAACTCTTCTCCCGAATAGCTACAACTTAAATTAACGTTAGAGCATTGTTTTTAATGACAAACTTATATTATAGTCTTCGGAAAAATCACAGTATTTAATTAATTTAAATATTATTTATTTTTTCTTTTAGTATAAAAAGCTGAAATAATAAGAATACATTAAAAAAAGCACACAAACTGAACAAAAGCAAATTCAGCAACATTTTGTTGGAGCTTACAAGCTTGTCAAAATGTAGGCAAGATAGCTTTTGTTGGATGAATGGGATGGGTATGGAATGTACGGGAGATGTATCAAATGTTATCCGGTGCCCCTTGGCTAAAAATCCTGCTTAAAGCATGACTAATACCTACATTATCCTATTCAATCAGTCTCCTTTGTAACTAACTCTATCTATATCTCTAACTATATATATATATATATATATATATATGTATATATATATATATATATATATATATATATATATATATATATATATATATATATATATATATATATATATATATATATATATATATATATATATATATATATATATATATATATATATATATATATATATATATATATATATTTATTTATTTATATAATAAGTGCTAAATGGAATCTACTTTTTGAGCTCTGACTTAATGCTAAGCTCGCTCTTAGGCGGATGAGCGCCCGCTGCTGCTGCAGTTGCAGCAACCGCCGCATTGAAGGCAGTCAAATTGTTGAATATGGACGGATTTTGTGGCAAAGCCATCATATTGGCAGCTGTACCAGGGTAGAGGTTCTGATAGAAGAGCGGATTCTGTAGCTGGAAAAGAGCCATCAGATGCGTTAGCTGAATATTTGGAGTGATGACATCTGTGGCACCAGCTGTAAAGTCGGGCATCAAATTAGGAA
Organism: Drosophila paranaensis; assembly: GCA_035047545.1. Taxonomy (NCBI): domain Eukaryota; kingdom Metazoa; phylum Arthropoda; class Insecta; order Diptera; family Drosophilidae; genus Drosophila; species Drosophila paranaensis. Next base: position 808,508 of record JAWNPL010000102.1, on the reverse strand, counting down.
TGATCGCACTACTCTGCGTATTGCTGCAGGGTGGAGACTGAAACGAACCAGTTGAAGTCTGCTGCACCGGACTGTTGTCAGGGTCATCTAGTTTAATTCGCTTTACCTCTGTCTGTCTAGCTTCTGCAGGCAGCTCCTGAAAGAAAGTTAATAAATTTATAGTAAATGCGACGTGGATCTCAGTGAGCAGACAAGACTAAGCTTACAATTTTCTTAGGCGGCCGACCACGTTTTCTTGCTAAAAAATGCTCGGCGGACAGCGAGGACAGTGGCGTCGAAGTGGAACTATTGGTGTTCTCATTGACGGGTTGGTTGACGGCAGTACTGGCCTGCACCGGTGAGGACTCTAACGATGTTCCATGCTCTAATGTATTATCATGTTTTCTCTTAAGCTGCTGATAGCCTTGTTCACCGACCTGACGATCGTGTTTGCGCTTGTGACTAATCATTTGGCTGCTCGAATGCAAGATATAGTTGCAGCTTTCACGCACGCAATGAATGTGGTTGCAGACCGTGGAGAACTTGCAGGACGAAAAGGGACACTGCTCGGTTTTGAGAATCTTTTTAAAACCATCCTGTGTAAGCTGATAATCTTTCAAATGATACGTCTTGTGTTTGTCTTTTAAGGGAAATAAAAATATATATAGTTATTCATAATTTCATTATATCTGAAGCATCTGTTACCCATATCGGCCTTATTCTTGAAGGTGTGGTTGCAGCCCTCGCGACAGCAATGATAGTGTGATGTCTTCTTCCCATAGAAGGGGCAATCCGCTATGTGACAATTTTCATGAGCGCGAAAACGTCGAAAGCCCTCATTTACAATCTCCGAGTCCTTGCGATGGAAGTTAGCATGCATCTGCACATCACTGGTACTCACATAAACCTTGGGGCAATGTTCATATACGCAATGGTAGTGCGTCTGTTTCCAGTTGTAGATGCATCCCTCGCCATATGTGTGCGCGCAGTCGTCCGCGGAGGAGAACCGGGCAAAGCCGAGTTTGAAGCTCTCCTTGCGCTTCTTATGCCATTTCAAATGTCGTATGATATCATCCTTCTTGTTGAGAATTTTACCCTGGCAGGGATTATCATGACAGTGGAAATGATCACGCAGCGTCTCCTGTCGACAGAGTGTATTTCCACACTCCAAATATGAGGAGACCTTGCGAAGATTCTTAAGATTGTCCTCGTTCTGAAGAAAGGCATCTAGACTGCTAGCTGTGGTCAGATTGACAAGGCACCTTCCCTGATCAGTCGACGGCGGCGGCGTCAGCATCGAATTGTTATGTACCGGAGGCGTATTCAATTTGCTCTCGTTGATGCTGGTGACAAGATTGTACGAGGAGTCCGCAGGCTGCTTAACAGGCGTGTACTTTATACGTAGAACAGAAATAAGAAATTAGTCAGAAATGAAAATATTTATTTAAACAAGTAAGACTAGGGTATACCCTGAACCCTGCGAAGAACCGCTATTCCAAGCATTCTTCGTTTCTTTTATAATACATATGTATATGTATGTTCATTACAAGCCAAACATACACACACATACATAGGCGAACACACACACAAACGCCAGTCGCTGAGTCAGCCGTTCTTTGGCTGCTATTTGCATGGCAATGCTATGGGAAATTAAATGTTTAATACCTTTTTTTCTAGAGAAACGATTTTAATCATGCGTGATCATGTCATCCATATGTATGTATGTCCCAAAGCACAAGTCTCTAGTATTTTATATACGGGAGTTACAAATTTAAGGCGAAGGGGGCGTGGCATCCAAAATTTAACAAAAACCGAAATTGCTTAAGGCCCAACTAACACTAAATGCAAAATTTGGAGACTCTAGCTAGAAAGATGAATTATATAGAATTATATAGCTGAATTTAGAATTTCGTTTTTAATCGATAACAATAAAACGATAACAGTTATCGAATTTTTAAAACAAACTCGATCTTTTCGTGCTATACAGGAAGCTACATAAAAAATTTCAAGTATCTAGCTCTTGTAGGTTCTGAGAACGACGCGTTCATACATACGGACAGACAGACGGACATGGCTATATCAACTCGGCTTGTCATCCTGATCAAGAATATATATACTTTATGGGGTCTGCCACGTCTCATTCTGCCTGTTACATACATACGCCTTCCAACAAAAACATTATCCCCTGAATTCCCATTTTCAATGGGTTCAGGGTATAAAAAAATCAGACTGCTTGGTGGCAATGTCCAATAGCAAAAGTTGTCCACATCACAGCTGTTTGTTTTCCTTGGAATCGAGTTGTTTTATTAAACAAAGTCTCAGTTGGCTTTATTTTCGAAGAAAGCACGCTCGAATTACAGACAGCGTGGGAGTACCACACAAAAAGTACATTATGAGAATTGAGGCAGAATAATATTTAGGATTTACTGTTCATATAGATGTCTCTATAAAATTTAGTGATATCATGTTGGCTGAAATGTAATGGGCAGCTCAAATATTAAGAAGTGTAATTCATAGTAGTGTTAGTAGTACCAATACTACAACCAACGGGAATAAAATAGGTCAAATTGCTTTTGTATTGGAAGTAGCATTCAAAATGTTAGAATAGTAGTAATAGATTCTGTATGTTATCATAATTTATTGAACAATAATATTAGTAACAATAATATTAGTACTAAGACCAAGATAATAAAGGCTGAGAGCCCGAATCATCCACCATTTATTCTTCTGAAGCAGGGTTGTGGTTTACGAGATAGCTATTTTCACAAGGACGGACAGACGGACATATATATGCTTTACACACATTTTACATTAAGCATTATACCCTAATTTCCCATTTTCAAATCAATATGAAAACAGAAAAATTTAATTTTTTAAATACACTGCGCCTCATCAGGATAGCGCACCCTTCATATTCATTTTGAATATATTCTATATCATTTGAGATATAGTCTCAAATTTGTTTTCCATGAAGCTCTGTTTTATTCTGTTTTATTATACCCTGAACCCATTGAAAATGGGAATTCAGGGTATAATGTTTTTGTTGGAAGGCGTATGTATGTAACAGGCAGAAGGAGGCGTGGCAGACTACATAAAGTATATATATTCTTGATCAGGATGACAAGCCGAGTTGATATAGCCATGTCCGTCTGTCCGTCTGTCCGTCCGTCTGCCCGTCCGTCCGTCTGTCCGTCTGTCCGTATGTATGAACGCGTCGTCCTCAGAACCTACAATAGCTAGAGACTTGAAATTTTTTATGTAGGTTCCTGTATATCACGAAAAGATATAGTTTGTTTCAGAAATTCGATAACTGTTATCGTTTTATTGTTATCGATTAAAAACGAAAATCTAAATTCAGCTAAAAAACTCTATCTAATTCATCTTTCTAGCTAGAGTCTTCAAATTTTACATTTAGTGTTATGTAAGCCTTAGGCAATTTCGGTTTTTGTTAAATTTTGGATGCCACGCCCCCTTCGTCTCAAATTTGTATCTCCCGTATATCAAATACTAGAGACTTGTGCTTTGGCACATACATACATATAGATAACATGATTACGACCAACAAGTTTGATCAAAATCGTTACTCTAGAAAAAAAGTTATTAAACATTTAATTTCCCATAGCATTGCCATGCAAATAGCAGCCAAAGAACAGCTGACGCACCGACTTGCGCTTGTGTGTGCTTGCGCCTGTGTATGTGTTGCTTGTAATGAACATGTATATACTTATGTATATTAAAGAAACGGAGATTGCTTGGAATTGCGGTTCTTCGCAGGGTTCAGGGTATACCCTAGTCGAGCGGTCTCGACTCGAGCTTAGTTACTTGTTTTTTTTTTTAAAAAAGCTTACAAAAAAGGGCTGCTAAAGTCGCGTCATCAGAATTGCGCATTTTACTTCAATAGTTGATATCTTGCTCAATTTGGCCACCACAGTAACCAAATTTTTTATGTAGACCACAAAATTGATTTTCTCTATGAAAAATATTACTTCAACATAATATGTAGTTTAATATTTGTGCGAAAAATCAAAGAGTGAAGTTAACTTTTATTCCCGACTATCTGGACCAAAAATCGCTTTAAAAGCTGAACAATTTTGGAAAACTTTTATTAATTTGTTTGGAAATTATGAATTCTGTGCAAAAAAAACATCAATTATAGTAATTTGTACAGCAATTGGGGGATCCCACGCAGAGAGAAGCTTCCGCTGCTTACTATTTTCCTACAGATATCTAGGAAATAACTGGCGTTAAAGCGACTTTTTAAAAGGTTTTTGGATTTCCTTGGAAAGGAATGATATAGGAGATATTCAACATCTACGGTGAATATGAAGGGTGCGCTATCCTGATGACGCGCAGCGTATCTTAGTTATATTAAACCTCAATTTTACGATTAAATACTAACAATAATCGTTTAGAATATTAATTTTAAATAGGGCACTTACCATGCTGGGTGAGCCGTTCCTACTGTTAGATTTCGTACTCTCCAGCGGCTGTATGTCCGATAGCAGGAGCAACTTCTCGGTGTTGCCATCGTTGGTGCTGGTTAAGCCTGAGGAATTGCAACTGTTAAGCCTAGACAATGGCTTGTCATCTTCATATTCGAAACCCTGCTCATATTTGACTTTGACTGCCGAAAGGACATGATTAGCTTCTGCTGCTGTTGTTGCACATGTTTCTGCTGATGCAAATATTGCTGCTGCTTGATCATTTGGCGTCGATGTCACTGTGGAGGATTGCAAAAAATTATTGGTAAATTGCTCACTTTTCAGAGTGCTGGGAGTGTTGGGAGTTAGTAACAGATTCGTGGTAGTTGTTAGTAAATGCTGCTTTTGATGCTGCTGCTGTTCTTGTTGCAAGAAATATTGTGTTAGTGGAGGTAGTCCGAGAGGTAAAGGGCTCAGCAACATTTGCGGCAGCTGATTAGCAAAATTTGTGTTTGTATTAGTACTGTGGTTAAGTGTTGTAGCTGTTGTTAGAGATGCTGCATGTTGTTCAAATTGTTTTGATAAAGCATTAAAATTACTACTAGGACTACAACTACGGCTACTACTACAGTTCGTGTTTTGCGAATTTGTTCGCTTTTGCGTTCTTGTCGGGTGTTGTTCTTGCTGTTGTTGCAGGCAAGTGCTACTGCTAATATCCCCTTTCTGTGTATATGCTAAGTTGGACAGCTGTTGTTGTTGCAATGGTTGCTGTTGCTGCTGCTGTTGTTGTTGCTGCTGCTGTTGTTGTAACAAATTTATCATGTAAAGTTGCATCATAAATTCCATTTGATTGGACATTTTGTTATCACTTTTATATAGCTAACACAGAACAGAATACAATTGGTTCTTCTTTTCTTTAAAAATTCTTGCTTCACAAGATTTTCCCAGAATTTTCGTAGCACACTCGTTTCTAATACTCCTGGAACTTCTCTGTCGATACTTGAAGTTCAGCTGCATAACTCGAACTGTTTCAACTCTTCCGCGACAGCACGCTAATATAGCAAAAATTGTTATAAAGTTCTCAGCACCAACCCTCTCTCAATTGTCTTTAAAAACCCCGATGAGATGCTCTTAAAAAACTGATATACGGCTCACTTTTGCTCTCTCACTGATCTTGCACTCTCTTAAAAAACGAGAAACCTTAAAGCATTGTCCATAATGGTGGTGGCTAAGAGCGGACAACCCTTAGTTCATCTCGAGTTCTTTTATGTAAAATGTGGGGAAAAAAAACTGCGGTCGTTGCCCGACTTGTGAGGTTGTCACCGCTTTTTGCTGTCAACCAATAAAATGCTAGCATTCATGTAAGTTTAAAAAAATACACACGATTTTTTAGGTAAAAGTATGCGACTGCACCATCGGTCGTTGAGGAATTTCCCCTCCGGAAAATGTAAAAGAATGCAAAGAATATTTCTTGATTGGTAAATCTTGAGAGAAAAGTAAATTCAATGCGACTAATATGGGTGTACATAATCAGTTTTAAAAAAAATTTATTATGTTAAATATAAAATAAATTTTAAAATTAATATACAATATTAAAATAAATATATTTTAAAAATAATTTATGTATGCATAGATATATATACTTACATATATTATTATATGTATTATTTATATATACACACACACATATATATATATATATATATATATATATATATATATATATATATATATATATATATATATATATATATATATATATATATATATATATATATATATACATACATAGAATGTCCCAAAAGCCATGATTTGAATTTTGCGCCATTTGTGCGGTAAAGTGTCAACCAAAAAAAGTTCACGGTTATTAAAAATGGAGAGCTTCATAAAAGAACGCCGAACTTTTATTCTTGAGCAATATTTCGTAAATAATTAAAGTTTCACAGCAACAGTGGATGCTGATTTTTCGAACAAAATCGTCTTCAGCGATTAGGCTTCTTTTTATCTTGATGTCTTTGATTATCGACAAAATTGTCGCTTTGGGTTCAGAAAATCCGCAACTGATTGTTGATAAACAAATTCATCCATAACGTGTCACTGTTTGGTGCGGAATTTGGTTTGGAGGCATCATCGGACAATTCTTCTTCGAAAATGCAGCTGGTCAGACAATAATTTCAACAAAACAGTGCGTATGTTCCAGCAAAGTTATGGAGGCCATCTACGAGATCTGCTATTCCATATATAGTCCTATACTGTATACTGCACAACTCCATAAAAAACGTAGTTTTTAATTGTAAACCTGTGTTTTCTATCAAAATTACTTCTTTTGTGATTTTTGGGACGCTTTGTATATATACAGCTGTATTTCATATATCATATATATATATTTCATATATACTATGGTATGGTGGAGGAATATAAATTATTATAGTACATTTTTCAGAAACCCTTTGAAAAATAATTGTCTTACTTTTCATTAAATTTGTTACAGTCAATAAAACAAAAGCCCCCATCTTAGCCCATTTTACATAACCTTAACCTTTACATTACATAGTAAATAGTTGATCAAAACTTAAAAACTGTTCTAAAAATGCGCGCAAAAATACTGGTACAGCTGCAATTCTCATTAGTTCGCCATTAAAATGCAAAATGTGAAATTTTTAAATTACAAACGAACCAAAAAATCTGCATTACAATTACGAAAAAACATAATTAAAATGCCAAAAGTTTTCAAGCAATGGCAAACAAATTTGCATATTAAAAATGTGAAAATGTGAAAGAAGAGTATTCCGTTAGAAAAGGTCGTCAAGGGAAACGACATGTAATATCCGTTGTGCATGCGCATAAATTATTGTTGCAAAATATTGGCACGCAGATGTGTTTGCATAATTTTGGCGCAGCCGCAGCGATTTATACTCTGTCGAAAGCGGGCGAACAGGCAGCCGGTACGCTAAAGCCAAAAACAAGAACAGGATCAATACCAGCCAGCAGGCAGTGTTATGCAAATTGACCTGTGTCGAACGAGGAGGAGGGTTACCTTACCATCCTGCGCACGCGCGTCGTTAAAAATTTATGCAAATAAGTATAATATGAGCGAATGGAAACTCAGAGGCAATCCCTTTCCATAGAAACCGATTTTCCAGGGGCGGAAGTCGAACTACAAACATCGATTGATTTCATATGGATTCAATTTTAATTGGAATTCTTGAAAGGTTTGTTTGGTTGGAGAATTGAGATCGAAGCGGATCTACGAATTGACGGAATAATTGAGTGACATATATAAAAGAAAGACCAAGAGACCAGTTCGGACTATGGCTTGACGATATATGTGATCTGCTATTGACTAAAATTGAAGACTACACAAAATATCGAAATTAAGTAGCTGGAGCAAAAACATCCTGAACATAATTATATATATGTATTTGAGCCGAGTATCACAGCTATATTTCGTTTTACTCACAAAGCAATCATTATTATATCAGTTTCCACAAATATGTATACCAGACTAGAGTAGAAATTAGCATTACATTAGGGAAGAGTTTTGGAGTCAATGTGTTTATATCCTGAACCCATTAAAAAAGAGAAATCAGAGTAAGATGGTTTTTTAAAAATGTATGTATTGATCAGCTCGACAAGGGAGTTGATATAGCCATGTTCCGTACGTCTATATGAACGCGTCGATTTCAGAACCTATAAAAGCTAGAGACTTTTTTGTAGTAGGTATATCACGAACAGTTCGAGTTTGCGCATTTGTGTGTATGTGTTGCTTGTAATGCCTATGCATACATATAAAATAAAGGGAGAATGTTCGGAACAGCAGTTTTTCCCAGGGCTCTCGACTAGAGGACTCTTACTTGTTATTAGCATAGATAGAAGTGAAGAGCATGGCAATAATATACATGCAAAAAAGACTATACAAAATGATTTGGATTAGATTTGAAGATGAAAGTGAATCTTAATCAATTGTAGACAGAATATACCTGTAAGTATCTATAATCATGTGAGAAATAAGATGGGAAACGCTGAAAATCAGTTTCCTAATTACGACAATTGCCTGTGACATCTTTTGTCCTTTGTGCACAATTTATGTTAAAACGTAAACACGAATAGTTTGAATATTCAAGGTGAGGGGTGCTTCATGACGAAGTGGACTTGGGACGCACTTAAAACTGCAGAGATAAATTATCTCAAATACATCGACATTCTGCCTGTTTTCTTCCATTTTATGATCCTTTGTTTTGGGAAGCATTTAGCCACAGATTTATTGCCTAAATTCTTACCCCTGAAAATATATATTGAGAGATTCACCTTTATCGTTATCTCAGATCATTTCAATATATTCGTTAGCATTAATGCCAAATTTCGTATGAAAACTTTTGTTTGCTCAATTTCGCTGACCCTGACTTTGTTCGATCATGAATGTCTGTTGGGATTGCGGATGCTATTAAGATCTTAATTTCGTTGAAAGGACACGCGTGCAACTCGGACAACAATCCAGACAAGCAGCACATACATTACTCTAAGGAGTGGATTGAGCATTAAGGGATGAGACAGGTAATCGCTGCTTGACCAATGATCAGCGCGTGTGAAGATCCACTAAGGGCGCACGCGTCGCCTGTTATTATAGGTCAATCTACGCCACAAGTTTTTTAAAGGCTGAAAAACTTTATTTGTTGTGGTCATCCTTAACTCGCGTGGCAGGACGATTCGGTCAAATTAAGGAGGTCCGCAAGATGCGCTAACGCTGCTGTTGTTCGTCCATTTTTGTAACGGTTATTTCAATATTATCCATTGAAGAAGAAGAAAAACTTGAAAATATGATTTCCCATTTAGTCCGCGGTGTCTGGGCAAAACACAATGAAGAGAAAACTGCAATTTATTTGCTTCTGCGCATCCTCTTTCGACAACAAAAGGGTTGAAGGGTTGTTAAAAAAACGACTTCCTTGCCTAAAAACCGGACCGAACTAATGGCCACGAATTCAAATGAATGTAATCTCACACGGGAAAACCAGTTTGGACACTGGCATTGCTTTTCAGTCGCGAAGAAAATTTCAGCTATAAAAAGGCGGGACCCCTTTGAGGAATATGGCATATGGCAATCCACGGCGGGATCTGGTCAACATGAAAATATAAAAGCGACAACAGCATCAATGAGTGAGAGTAGCTAGATGATGGGTCCTGACAGTTGGTACTAGTCCTGGGGTGGCATTTGAACCATAGGACAATGGCGGCTCTACGAGTTTGCTTGCGGTCATGCATTCCAATATAAATTTTGTTCTTCCCTACTTCTAATATGCAAGATATCATGTCCCAGAGATCAGACATTTTACTGAACCTAAAAATAAACCTAAAAATACATGTTGTCACATTAACGAACATTTCTCAAAAAATTATGACACATTAAAAAAATAGTTTATTTTAAATTGAAAACACCAAACATTTAAACAAACAAGTAAGAATATTGCAGTCAGTTGCTATATATATTGGTATGTATATATATATATACCGAGGAAGTCAGTAGCAACTTATGCATTATGAAAATTCAACTTTCTAGCGTTATTGCTTCCGAGATACAGAAAAATGCATTTTCCAATTCGGTACACCACTAATGGACATCGCGAGAAAATCTGGACACTATCAGACGAAGCGAAAAGGCACGCGCTCATACGTACATACATACATACGTAGTATAAAAAGCGTATACATTTTTGGATTCGCGTGCTGTGCATTAGGATAAACTGACCCTCACTGACCAACCCTTCACTTGACCTCTTGGTCAGTAACCGGAACATTTCTTAACTTAACTGGTTTCTAATCCTTAACCAGCTTGAAATAATTTAATGACCGAGGCGCGTGTCCATTGTTATATTGGTCACTCATATGGTCATCTTATTACCTTCACTTCCGAAATGCTCAACACATTGTAAAGCAAGATAGAAAATAATTTAGATATTTATATTATAATTTCAGGAGCTGGGACCGACAACCGTAAACAATAACAATTGAGAACGAAAATATCGTTACCAACCCCCAGCTTAGTGATATTCAAAAATTCTTATGCAATTTAGTTTTCAAAGGTCAATGAGGTTTACTAAACAAAAATGTCTATTGCTAACTCCACAAATTCCAACGAATAGATACATTGAAACGTCTCGATCTGATGAATCGTCCTTTAACGTTCCGAGGTAAAGGTTGAAGCAATAAATCTGCGGCGAAACGCATCCCAAAACAAAAGGATCCCAAAAATAGAAGAAATTAGGTAAAATATCAGTGCATTTGGGATGACTTACCCCGGAGCAATTCAGTGTCCCAAACCCACTTTCTTATAAAGCACCCCTCCACTTGATTTTTTTGTAATTTTTGTCATAAATTGTGAGCAAAGGACAAAGAATGCCACATACGAATGTCGTAATTAGGAAAATGAGTTTCCGTCACTTTTACATTTTAAATTATATATTTTTATTATTATGCATTAGACATGCTCTTGTCTCCTTTCTTTACTAATTAAAACATTATATCAAATTTTACAGACAGTTTATTCCCCAATGTAATGCTAATTTTAAGCTTACCTATATATATAGTCTGATATAATATTTCATGGTATAACCAAAGCAATTGTTGCTGTTATTGACAGACAAAAGCCAAGCGAAAAGTTTTCAATTTGGAAACAATTGTAACTGAATATACAATAAACACTCTCTGCCGTATGTAAATTTTTCACTCATAGAAACTGAAATACTTATGTAAGCTTTGCTGGGCTAAATCAGTTATATTCTTCGTTTGGGTTTTTGATTTGTTTTAGTTATTCAGTTTCTCAGTTGCGATTTTCAGCTGAACCTTTTTTGTAATTGATCGCTAGGCACAATGTATGCAGATCACGGCTATGTACGTTGCATTTCTTCTTGCCGTGTCACTCAATTATGGTAACAATTGATAAATCCACTTCAATATCAATTCGCCAACTAAGTCACAAGCCATCAAGTCCTATTCCTAGCTCAGTCGCGACCTTTCCTATGTATACGAAATCAATCGATGTCAGTTCCTCGATTTCCGCCCCTCGTCAATCGACGTAACGTTTCCATTTTATTTTTTTTTACAGATTTGCATTAAATTCCACACGGCGTGAGTAGGCATGATGAGGTAAGCTAGGTCATTCTCATCCACCCTCATCAGAGGCCGATTTGCATAACACTGGCTGTCGCAAGATATGCCCGATGAGTGGCACCTCCATGAAGAGTCGGCTATGCCAAAATTATGCAAATATATGTTAAATGTTTTCGGGCATCAGGTCGACATGGCAAAAATTTAAATAATGTATTTTACAACCATCGGAAGGCTGCAACAAGAATCCTTTTTATAAGACAGCTGATTTTCCGAAATGCCAGAAAAATGAAATGAGAAATCTACACTTTTTGTTTTGTTTTAAAAACGAAAAACTTAAACAATTTACACAAAGCATTTTTTTACCTTTTAAATGACTGTCCAATTTGATTAATGATTCTTCTGAGTTTGCCAAAGTTGGCCAGAATAATCATTAGCGAGGTCTCAAGTTATATTCGCAACAACTTTCTCACGGGTTTCTTGCACAATTTTCAACTCGATTTAATAAAAATTGTTTTAGGGTTTTCCGTCAAAGTCATGACAACATTAAAAAAAAATGATATTGTTGGGAATTAAACAATAATTGTTTAATGTTCGAAGAACTTAGGTACTCTGCAAACATTCATTTCTGTATGCCTTGAACCTGGTTTCGCCAAAATGTGTGAAATAGGTAAATGAAGTCTTGGCCGACTCCACAAAGTTTATATATATATATATATATATATATATATATATATATATATATTTTTTTTTTTTTTTTTGATCCTGGTTGTGCAGAAAAGATTTAGCCCTGTATATCTAAATTCGGAAAATATGAATACGCCAGTATCGGGAGCTAAAATAGTTTAATTTTCCTTTTAGTTTCATCTACATTTCATACAATTTAAATTTTAAAACTTCTTTAAATTGAAGTTCACTTTCAGTTTTTTTACTGCACATTTACAGTTTTACTAAAGTTACATATATTTTCAACAGAATATATAGATCATATGTTGATATTATATGATATGAAAATCGAGGTCGGCCAGGGTATATGATATTTGATATATGATATTTCTTAGTTACTGTGGCAAAATTTTAATTGGTATTTTAGGAATTTAAGAAGACATCGAGACTACTAAAGGAGGCCATACTGATCGTGCACCGAAAGAGCTAAATAACGTTTTTCTTCCAATTTTTTTGCGACTCTCCTTGAATATTCCTTTGGAGGTTAAGGTCAGTTGATAAAGTTTTCTAAACTCCGCTGTACCTTCAACACACAAAAAATTTGAAAGAAAAATATGAAACAATAATCTTATTACATCGTCTCAACAGTATAACACACGTTGCTCCATCCTTGTCATACATTTTTTACTTCCCGATGTTCATGTTGATCACATTCAGCTGTCGTTTCGAAGATCTTTTGCCTGAAAATTGCGTACCAGCCGGAGATACACGTATACCGAAATATTTGTTCCACATTTTCTCCCTATTTTTACAACGCAATCCTTTCAACTACGCACAAAAACCGACGTGGTCTTACAAAAAAGGATTACCCCGCATGCTTAGACAAATAGACTGTTGGGAAACATTTTGTTAAGAGCTTGGCTTTCAATTGAGGGAGGATTGGTTTTCTCTATTTCATATCTTTAGCATTTTCAATACAAATGAATTTATTTTTTTTATTGAAAAACTCACGGCGTTTTGGCAGTTGCGCAATGATCCGTACAACGCCGACTCAACGATCATGTACAACGGAATATTATGCACGTTTATTTTCTTTTTTTTTCAGATTTCTCAAAATAGGCAAAAGATGAAACCTAAGCTCCGCTTTGAAAATAATTAAAAACTAATAAATAAAAAAGTTATACATTTTGTTTAGAGTATAGAAATAACAATAATGAGACTACAAAACTCCCGAATCATATATAAATTAAAAATAAGCGCAAATAGTGCAAAATTATTATTTTAGAAAGAAAAAATAAATTTTCGAAGTGAAACCAGTAAAATAGCTAACGATAATAGCATTGCAATCGGGAGCAACCAATAAATGAGGTTAACTGTTAACATGTTAACATCATAATAAAATAGTTTGTTTCTTGCTGAGAAACGGTAAAAGAAACATATTTTTCCGATTTTGCAAGCATTCAGTGGACGTGTATATGTGAGTAAGACGGACTTTGCGCAAAACCAATATAATCCTTTCATTTTCATGAATGAGCAGTTAAATGTTTTATTTGCAGCCTAAATTTAATGATTGATTATTATTATTATTAGTATTTTTTTATCAAATGTTATATAAGTTTATTGATAAATAAATACATTCGTAAGGATGCGAAAGTATTCCCAGAACACTTACTATGTCAACTTTGATTTATATTTATTTGGACATTCAAGCATAAAAATTGCAAAAAAAAGTAAGCGCAGCTAAGCAATAAATTTTGTAAGGACCCAACCCCTATTCAAGGGCTTGATATTTTACCTTAACGAAAACGAAAGAAAAATAGTAAAAGGACCTTTTAGAGGAGCAATTTGAGCACAAGGACACTTTTGCCGCAGCTTAGTGCAGCTGGCCAAGGTCAGGGTCCATTAGGTTAAATGATATTGATGATGATGATGATATGGCTGAAAATCGTAGGTCTGCCATCATTTAGCCAGCAGGCTGAGGGGTTGGTCTCTGTTTGAATCTTTTCTTGTCTTAAGATTTTCTCACATTTTCACACAAATTTCTTGAGCTGTTTGGATTTTACGTTGGATTCAAATTTACAAATTGGGCAATTAATAAGATTATATATGCACAGACTTGGTCATCTTTAAGTATGTTGACAGCCTGCTTGCCAAGAGGTCAAGCTATGCATTATGTTTATGAGTAAGATATAGCAAGCTAGAAGTGAAACAATATTTTCATATAAGTCTGTTTGTAGCTTATAATGTGAGTTCTATCTTTGCTTGATTGATTATCCTGAGGATAAATTTCTTTGACACTTTTTTACTCAAACTATCGATCATTTATTTAAGGGGTTGCATTTTTACTGGGTTTTAAAAGTTTCAAATTTCGGAAAAAATGGAAAATGAAAAAAAGGATATACTTTTACTGCAAATGCCTTAACGGAAATCAATGATAAATGCCGTCTTAATGATGACTGCTGCTGCAAAAATTTTGCACCACTACAGCATCACTAACTATTTGCCCTGCTTGTAGCAAGGGTTACGTTATGCAAAGGTATGTACGAATTGTTTCACGTTTTTCTGCCTGTATGAGCAAAAGGGTTCGATTTATTGTTACTTCCTTTTAGCAATGCAAAAACAGCATCATTGGCATTTGTTTTCAAGACTGTGTGTTTCTTTGCGATATTTGATATTGAACATTACGTAAATAACAAGCTTGGGAAATTAATAAGTTGATGATTCGTCTGCCGTGAAATTTTGCAAAACAAAAAAAAGGGTTGCAGTTTTTATTCTCATTCACGAAAGTGACATGAGTAAATTGGTTTTGTCCGTCTTGCTGTCCGTTCCCATTCTCTCCATCCGTCTATCAATATGATCGGCAACTATTTCCACACTAATAAAAATAGAGATTTAAAGTTTTGTATATACATATATCGAGTAAACCCTCGTCTGATTAAGTGTCAAGATTTTCCCAATACACTTACTAGGGGCGTCGGAGTATATTTTGTGAAAATGCTAGAGATTGAAATTTGGAATGAACTTATTTCAAATACTAGACAATACACACATATCAATGATTAAACACGTTCGTCTACAATAAATTATTTATACTAAGGCTCAGATATTGCAAACTAACAATTAAAAGTATTAAGAATTAAGTAATATCTTTATATTTATATTTAGATTGCATATTTTATATACCTAATTTCTAAATTTGCGTATTTTTAAATGCTCAAACACCTTTTTTATTATTATAATATTTTGCATTTCTAATCAGCTTCTAGCTAACATCAATAACTTAAGTATATGGAGATTTAGTGAGAGTAAGCCAAAAAACACACGATTTCCTATCAGACTACCTTTGACCCAAATATTTTCACTTGAGAGAAGTGTGTTGTATTCTTTACTTTCAACACAGAAGACATCCACTTAATTAAAAATGCCAGAATTATGCAAATGTTAACGAATAGAATCACTGTGGGAATTGCATTCCTTACATTTTTTGCAATGAAAATATATTTTAAACTTATTAAATAGTTGTATAACGTATTTTATAATTATTTACAATTAGAGAAAACACAAGTAAGAATATTGCTCGGTTGCTACCGAATGCACAACAGAGCGTGTGCTTGTGCGTGCGTCCTTGTAATGTACATACATATAAAAGAAACGGAGAATGTTCGGAATATCGGTTCATCGCAAGGTTCGGGAGATCTTCTAGTTGAGCAGTCTCGAGTAGAGTACTCTTACTTGTTTGTATTTAGTTTTATGTGTATTTTATATAATTTTGATTTTTATTTAGTTCCGGATCTTCCACTTAGACCACTTCCACTTCGGATGCAGGGTATCTCCTAGTTGAGCTGTTTCGACTAGAGCACTGTTAATTTTTCAATAATATTTTTTTTATACAGCTGGCCGTTTCCCTCTCCGTCTCTCTCTCACTCTCATTCTCTCTCACGTTCTCTCTTTCTATCTCACTCTATCTCGCTCTCTGTCTCTCTCTCTCTCTTTCTCTCTCAGGCTCACTCTTGTTTTCTCTCCCTGTCATCCGATAGATCAAATTCTGCGGGCAAAGAGACGAAGGTCACCGTAATATTGTAGGGTACACACACTTTAATCAACAGCATCAAGCATCTGGCATCAGGAGCAAATCTTTTACCCTTTGGCTACGCAGCCTACCCCTTTCAAATAATGGCCGCGGCAAACAGACACGCAAATCCTTTGCCAAAATGTAGCGTTTATTAAAAATTTCAAATCAGAATTTTCAATGAAAGTGTTGAGAACAAAGAGAGAAATAAAGGGTTGAAAATTATAAGTTCGGGTCCATTGACAAAGCTGCGAGACTGCAAGGATGCGACTGAAATTTGAGCATGCACTTGAAAGTCAATCTTTTTATAATAGTCTCTTTTTGAGTGACCAACTGACCAACTGACCCCTTGCAAAATCTTTGCAGCCGCTCGTGCCAGACCTAAAGGGCTTCGCTAATAAAAAAAAAAAAAAAAAACAAATACAAAAGCAATGAAAGTGCAGGATACCAGTTTGAGCTGAACACTGAGGTCATTTTAAGGGTTACCTTGGACACGAGTTACATTTAAATATAATGCACAACCACACAAAACATTTGTCACTTTTCCCCGAAAAAAAAAAAAAAAAACAAAAGAAGTATATTTTTGGAGGAACTTTTTTCTTTTTTGGTGGTCAACGGTAAACACTTATATTATTTAGCGACCAAAACAAATTTTCACAAAAAATCATAATTAGGAAGTTAAACTTTTGCTTGATAAATTCCATATAAAATTCCTAACACATAATTTCCGAAAGAAAAGTAGTCGGTACATTCCTGTACGCTAAGTACTTGAAACCTTATACAGTCATCAATCAAAATTGCGCGCGCAAGTTTCCGCAAATATTGTGAGGAAATAGAAAAATTCCCACAGTGCGAAAATTTACTTGCGATCAAATAACCGAACAAAATATAATCAGCTGTGTATCAAAGGGTGCAAATAAAATTGCAAGGAAAAAGGTTTGGGTCCGGGTTCAAACATGTCACGTCTTATGATGTCACTTCTGCACATACCCATACACACACAAACACAGATAGTTATCATTTTCAATGCTTGATCCTAGATGCCTGATCCTCGATGCTCGTTCTGCATCCTGATCGGGTTCACAGTAAATTACTCACAGAGGTGAAATGCAAACACTAAGAACACGTCTGCTTATTGAATGCCTTGACGGCCTTTGGCAACCCTTGCCCAAGCATCTATAAATTTTCTTTTTCATTTTGCCCTTCTTTTTTGTGGCGAACTCAATGATTTTTTTTTCCAAAAAAATGAATTGATTTTTCATTGAACGGCACGGGGTTGGTCATAGATCGCCTTGGGGGTTTCTTCACTCATTGTTTTGTTTATTTGAACTGCTGAATGCATTCACCAGCTTATCGAGACCCCTGGCCCTAACCAGGTTTCGCGGGTCAATGCCGTATTAGCCTAAATTGATGGCCTTTAAATGTCTATAGTAATGCAGGTTATTAAAAATTAATTTTACAATTTTTCTGTCTGCTGTGAAATTTCCGAGTAATGGTATATATATATATATATATATATATATATATATATATATATATATATATATATATATATATATATATATATATATATATATATATATATATATATATATATATATATATATATATATATATATATTGGTTTATAGATCAAGTAGTCAATACGAATCAAATGAGTCGCTAATAGGGGTAAAACCAACTGCGTAGTCGAAAATTTCGCTGAATTACCTAAAGAGCCTATGCGACTCTACGCCCCATCGAATGTACGAGGTATTATTAAATAAGGGCGAGTCCGCCCACTTTGAAAACGTTATAAATATTATAAACTTACTCTAAAAAAAATTAAAACTCAATTTTGTTGATAATTTTTTCTAATAATTAAACAGTATTACCAAGTGTTCTTATTCAAGTGACCAAAAAAAACATCGATTTTGTTTACTTTTTTTTGTAATTATTTTTTTTCCTAACTAAACAAATTGCTAAATTGGCAACTTTATGTAAGTTTTCTCATGAGAAATCATAAAACTTTCATTATAAATTAAAAACCAGTTAATAGTATAACGAGTTTTTACATGCCAGAACGAATAAAAAAAAAATTTGGCTGTTCTTATTCAAGTGGCTGGCAATGTACAAACATTATCACAAAACATAGCCGCATTATAACTAGAGACTTGAAATGTTTTATGTAGTTTCCTTATAGCATGAAAATATCGAGTTTGTTTCCAAATATCGATAACTCTTCCCCTTTTAATATAATCGATTAAAGCGTTATCGAAATTAAGTTATTAAAGTATATATCTCACGTCTTTAGATCTAAAGCCTCCAAATTTGTTTTATTAGTGTTATGTATATTTTGTGATATTTTGATTTTTCTTAAATTTGGGAAATCGGCTCCGAATTTCCCCAAATACTTTAATTGAAGGTAGTTGCAAATAAAGCCAACATGATTAAGTTAAAATTTTTTTTAAATTGAAAAAAAAAATACAATAAAATATGTAGATCATATGCTGAAAATCATATTAAAATGCACAACAAAGTTATTAAACAAAACATTTAACCAATCGGCAAACACATGTGACCATCAGCGATAAGCACAAAGTTATCCTATACGTGTGCACAAATACACACTCACTCAAGTTTAGTCTACTAGATGGCGCTATGGATTGCGAATTATCAGCTGCTCTATCGAATTGAAACATAGATGACGCTATTAGCTAAAAATTAAAGATTAAATTGAATTTAATTGTGTGAGTTTATACTAAGTGCAAACTCTGAGGTATTTTGAAAAACGAAGATAGCACGAGGCTCAGGGGATCTCCTAGTCGGGACGCCCGACTAGAGTTGTTTTTACTTGTTAATTATTTGACCCTCATACAAAGATAAGCCTGGGACTGAGGAAACATAAGGTCGGTTCAAAATAATTTGATGGTACATTTGTATGAACATTATGGATATTAAGCACAGTAAGTTGAGCTAAAATTATAAAGTTACAACTGCAACCCTTTTGCTACCCCTGAGTGAATTTCATATGGACCGGAGAAGAGCTGGACCTGTGGACTATGACTAGGGTCGACCCCTGGACAGCATCAACGTCATCAGCATCAGTGCTGGCTTGTTAAGTTTGTCAATGTTGGCCACCCCTTTAGGGTTGTGCATATTCAAATTTGAATTGACCAAACAAATCCTTTCTAATTTCAGTCGGGTTGCTTCTGTTGTTGTTTTTATTGTTAGTGTGCCGCGCATGTGCAGCAGATTTAGCGCCGGACGCTGCGCAGCTTTTGGCAAAAAGGTGAACGGGTTTTGAATTTCATGTGCCGCATATATATATATATATATATATATATATATATATATATATATATATATATATATATATATATATATATATATATATATCTGCGTATGCATGCATGACCCAACTATCAGCGGATGCTGAAGTGAAGAACTAGAAGAAATAATACGAATAAACAATTTTTAAACTGGTTTCTGATTGCGCAAACCCTTGTCCACAGGCGTAGGTCCAACCCCCCCCCCCTTATAAAGAAATTTTTATACCATGAACCTAGTCGTAAGTATGACATATATTGAAAATGTCTTGTGCAGCAGGATCTTGTTTTAATTCTCATAAATATGACCTCTTTCCTCTCGCTTTAAATATTTGTGCTTTAGAAATTGTATGGGAAATATTTGAGACGGTTGTCCAACAAAACAAGAATGTGATATTAAAATATTACTTCATAATTGAGCGGTCTTAAATTTGAAGCGTGTCACGCAATGCAACCCCTACGAATAGTTCAACTGACCGCTGGTCTACAATCGGACTAGCTCTGAGGCCACGCTGCTTACCATAATTTTAGCATAATTTGTTAAGCCAGAACTTTGTCGATCCCTTCTAAAAAACAAGGGGTCAACAAGGACGGCACGTGCTCTCTGGGTTAGCGGTTTTGAAAATTTCTGACAATGCATTGTCGCCATTGCAATAGCTAATCGAAACTACCTGCAGACTGGTTTACCCACACAGCTTCATTACTTTTGTTTTGTTATGTAAATTGTAATAACCTCAATCAGCTCGAAACCATTGCAACGTGTGACTTTTCAAACTTGTCATGCACAATATAATCACTTAAATATATACACCGCTACAAATTGCCTGTATGCGGCAGAAATTGTGTAATGACGCTAGTTCGATAGCCAAGCAAAAGGCAAAGGAATTTTTTTGCTGCCTGAAAGTAGGCACCACGCTGATGGATCCTATATGTACTGAGGTCAACGTTGGTGAAAGAAAAAGCGGCAGTAACAATTAATAGGGGCATCTGTCACTCTCCCCAAGAAAGAAAAAAAGTGTCCTGAGAAGTGGAAATTTTTTTTTAACTTAAAATAAAATTGTGATAAGTCCAAGTGCCATCTCGAAGTGGTGAGTCACTAGAGACTAAGATATTAAGATATGTTTAGCACTAGCTTACGTCGCAAAATCTTTTTAAAAATTTGGCCTTTAATATTAGGCACAAGACTTGGTGTAGGGCTAACACCCCAACTCGCTGAATACAAGCGCCATATATATATATATATATATATATATATATATATTCTGTCTAATTCATCTTTCAAGCTAGAAAAACAGACTGCTCGACTAGAAGATCCCCTGAACCCTGCGAAGAACCGCTATTCCTAAGAATACAAACATTCTTCGTTACGTTTATATGTATGTAGCGAGCAACACAATCTGCATAAACGCACAAACACACAATCTGCCAACTGTGCAATTGGCTCAACAACTGAGCTCGTCTGCAAGGTGCGGATAATATGAGATTAAATGTTTAATAACTTTTTTCTAGACGAACGATTTTGATCAAACTTGTTGGGCGTAATCATATCATTCATATGTGTGTATGTGCCAAAGCGAAATACGTGATTTAGCAATTTGAGGCGAAGGGGGCGTGATATCCAATATTTAACAAAACCCGAAATTGTGTATGGCATAATAACACTAAAGGCAATATTTGAAGACTCTAGCTATAAAGATGAATTAGATAGAATTTTATAACTAAATAAAGATAACGGTTTTTAATCGATAACATTAAAATGATTATATTTATTGATCGTTTAATAAACTTGATCCTTTCGTGCTATACACGAACATCCACAAACATTGAAGTTTCTATTCTCTTATATCTTCTGAGATCGACGCGTTCAAACATACGGACAGACAGACAGGGCTAAATCGACTCGGCTTCTCTACCTGATCAAAAATACACGCCTACTTCAGCCTTTTACATGCATTTTCACAAAAACATTATACCCTTTTTCCCCCTTTTCAATGGGTTCAGGGTATAAAAACTATAGAACATCGCTTGACACAAAAAAAAAGTATAGAACAATATGACTAATGTCTTTTATGTTCTTAAATAATCTTAAGTCCGCACGGCCGATTAACTGTTACAAATTTTCATCGGAGGTGGCTATCGAAGTTTCAATTTGGATCTAAGTTTTGAACCTTAGCAAAGACACGCACAGCCAAAAAAAAAAAGAGAGATGTCCTTTGGCGAGTGTGGAGGAGTGGGTTCGAACTCCGGCGCGGTCAAATCGATAAATATTATATATTAAATTTGGCAAATCAAAAGACAAGGTCAAAGGTCACAAAGTCATTATGTTGCGAGTTATTGGTTCAAAAGCTGCGGATTTTTCAGTTTTGATTTTCCACGCCTCCAGTGGGCGTAGACATATTGTGTTTAGCCTGTTCATAGAGTGGGTGTTCTGGAATATAACTGTTAAGTTTGGATGCCATTTGGGCGTTCAAAAAATGCGAAAAGTACAGGTTAGATTTAGTAAGTCACGCCTCAAAAGGGGCGATAGAGGAGGTCATCAGCAACTTAGCGTCCAATTGAAGCTTCTAGCACTAAGACTGTAGGAGACATAAGCTCATATTACTTACCAGGCCCCTGTGGGCGCCATAACTTTTCGATTTTGGGATGTTAATCCGAGAATATATACCGGCTCAAGTCTCTACCATCAAGGGTGCTCAAAACTTATCTGAGTTGGTTAAATCTCAATATATATTTTGATCCTATTTGCCACGCCCCCAGCGGGCGTATCGGGCAGACGGACGGACAGCATGACGGACATTGCACAAAACCAATATACTTATTTCACTTCGTGAATAAGTATAAAAATATATGTGAAAAATTTGAAGACCCTAGCTTGAAAACTTGAATTTATGCCAAAAAATCGGGATTTCTGACCATAGTGCACTGCAAAAACTTAAAATCAGCATTTCACAAAATAACGTAAGGCACTACGGATTACTCTTTGCACAGCAATATCAAAGGATCAAATCAAATCATAATTAGTTATACTTTATGGGGTAGTCTCCTTCTACCTACATTTTCATGAAAGCCTAATTTTCAATGGGTTCAGTGTATACTTGTATTTCCCAGGTCTTTGGAGCTAGAGTCGCAAATTTGTATACTTATTCACAAAGTCAAATAGAAACACTATTTCTAGAAAGAATTAAGATTTAAAATATACACTCACGTCGACATCTCAAGATCAAAAAGTTATGATGGATATATCTACACCCATTAGGGTCGTGTCAAATCGTGTTAAACTGCATCTTCTACAATTTTAAAGCTAGAATGCCCAAATTTGTCACGTGAGTTACTGTTGCGATCCTATAAAGATCGCCCAAAAAATTATATGACCAGGCCTTCAGTGGGCGATAGAGGAGGTCACAAGTTACTTAGCATCAAATGTGTAAGCTTCTAGCACTAAAACTGTGGGAGATATAAGCACATATTTGTTGCCACGCCCCCTGTGGACTATATCCGTCATAACTTTTCGATTGGGATGTTAACCCGCGTACATACATACACCAAGTCTCAAGTCTCTAGCATCAATAGAGCTCAAAAGTAAAATTACTATATATTTAGATCCGATTTTCCACGCCCCCCGTGGGCGTGCCCATAACATTTTTGGCCCATCTTTATAGAATCGTAACAGCAACCCACGTGCCATTTGGGAGTTCAAAACATCGATAAATTTTTAATCGTTTTAATTTTATAGAACAAAATAATATATATAGCTAGAGTCTTCAAATTTCATGTGTTTTATACAATTTTGATTTTTTTTTAATTTTAGATACCACGGCCCCTTTGCTTCAAATTTGCGAAACACGAATTTCAAATACGTATTTTAATACTACTTTAAGGGTCTGCCACGCCTCCTTCTGCTTGTTACATACAGTTCAACCAAACCATTATACCCTGATTTCCCATTTTCAATGGGTTCATTCATTCACGTATTATGCGTGAATTATAATAAATTTTATCACGTTTTTTCCTCTGAACTCTCTCTTCCTCTAATCAAATCTTTGCTTTCAGCTTATCTTAGGGATATCACTCAATCGTGATGATGGAAATTTTATTTTTTTATTACATATTTATATTATATATTTATAATTTTACTCTTAATCTTCCTGTATTGCCTCTTTCTTAAATTTCTTTATTTCAATAATATCACTAACCACATCGGGCTGTGAATTGGGGCATAGCTGGCCGGACTGGCAAATAAAATACCCCCAACGGGTTGGTGATATTTCGAAATTGTTTATCTGTTTGTTTTAGGCTTTAAACAAAGTTGTTTAGTTTATACTTAAGTTGACTCTCGACTTGTCAATTATATTTTGATAATAAATAAATAAATAAATAAATAAATGTGCCAAAGCGAAATACGTGATTTTGCAATTTGAGGCGAAAGGGGCGTAACATCCAAAATTTAACAAAACCCGAAATTGTGTATGGCATAATACCACTAAAAGCAATGTAGCTATGAAGATGAATTTGATAGAATATTATAACTCAATAAAGATATCGGTTTTAATCGATAACATTAAAACGATGATAGCTATCGATTTTTTTAAAAAGCTCGATATTTTCGTGCTATACAGTAACCTACATAAAAACTTTCAAGTCTCTAGCTCTTACAGGTTCTCAGATCGACGCGTTCATACATACGGACAGACTCAGCTTATCTCCCTGATCAAGAATATGTATACTTTATGGGGTCTGCCCCACCTCATTCTCCCTGTTACATACATTTCAACAAAACCATTATACACTGATTTCCCATTTTAAATGGGTTCAGGGTATAACAAGATACGGAGAATGATAGCGGTTCTGAGGTATGTCGGCTCTTCGCAGGGTTCAGGATATCGCCTAGCCAAGCAGTCTCGACTAAATGAGTCTTACTTGTTTTATTATTTTATTCCTCTTTATGCGATTCTGATTTTTGTTCAATTTGGCAGCAACATGACGGACAGGGTTCCATCTCCGACTAGAGCTTTGTCACCTTTAATATACGTAAATACTTGTTTATATTGACTCATCTGGCCTTCACATATTTTGGTCACTGTAAAATTGGAAATGAAAACAATAGTAACTATAACTTTAATTAATTAAATGGTTACATGCAAAGTAATTACAATATGTTATTTATTGATACATATATTAGCAGAGTTCATATCAACCATTCAAACTAATTATATGAAGTCAATCTGTCAACTTTTTTTCTTTGAAAACGGTATTTAAAAAATCATAACATATATACAAAAATACAATAAAAAAATTCCGTTGTCTGTCCCGTTTATATCATTTAGAACTTTTACCTATATACAAGTATCTACATGGATATACATATATACATACATAAATATTTATAAATTTAATATTCTTATATATGTAGTCATTTTAATTTACTTAACTTTAATCAATTAATTTATATATATATAAAAAAATGTTAATAGCTTATAGATAATGATCCCATTTGCCCAATACAGCGGCCTTCTTCATCAAAGCTGGCTAAAGTTAATCGCGACAGCTTATTGCACAATATTCCATTGCCTGTGTTTTGAATAGGGTTCGGTTCTAAAAAAAATAATTTAATTATTTAACTTTAGTAACACCAATAAGATTAATCGCACTAATTCTATATAAACATTTCAAAAAATATAAATATATATAAGAAAAAAAGTCTCAAACATCCGCAACCGGTTGAGCATTACTTGAATGACCACTTTCAGAAATTTTACAGGCAGCTCAACATTTTTGG
This sequence comes from Drosophila paranaensis, assembly GCA_035047545.1. Classification (NCBI taxonomy): domain Eukaryota; kingdom Metazoa; phylum Arthropoda; class Insecta; order Diptera; family Drosophilidae; genus Drosophila; species Drosophila paranaensis. The sequence goes on along the minus strand of JAWNPL010000102.1, from coordinate 783,188 downwards.
TTGTTAACGTCATTATAGACTATCATTGACAACCTGAAATAAACATGCCTGACATGCCTACGCCCATTGGGGTCGTAGCAACTCCTCCTTCTGCCTTTTACATATGTAAATTTAAACAAGAAAGAGTGCTCTAGTCGAGACTGCTTGACTAAGAGATACCCTGAACCCTGCGAAGAACTGCGATTCCTAAGAGCCGCTAACATTCTCCGTTACTTTTATATGTACATATGTATGTAGCAAGCAAGACATACACACACACAGACGAACGTACAAACACATACATAGACGCATGCACAAGCACACAGTCTCAGGGTACTGTGCATTTTTACTCAGCAACTTCGCCGAATTGAATGTTTAATAACTTTTTTTCTAGACGAACGTTTTTGACTTGCAGGGCGTGATCATGTCATTCGTATGTGTGTATTTGTCAAAACACAAGTCCCTAGTATTAAAACTATGACAGTTATCTATTATTTGAAACAAACCCGGTCTTTCCTTGCTATAAAGGGACCTACATAAAAATATTTAAAGTCCCTAGCTCTTATAGGTTCTGAGATCGACACGTTCATACATACGGACGGACGGACTGGGCTAAATCGACTCAACTTGTCTCCCTGATCAAGAATATATATATACTTTATGGGGTCTGACACGCCTCCTTCTGCCTGTTACATGCATTTCAACAAAATCATTATACCCTTATTTCCCATTTTTAATGGGTTTTGGATATGATCACAACTCTCTAAAATTCATATGAATATACAATATGTATTACTCGAGCGTGCTATGAGGCAGAGTGCTCTACTGAGTTGAATATATATAAATATATTCAAAATATTAGAAAATATAAAATTTATAGATTATTTCTTAGATCTAAGTATTCATATAGACAGCTTACCATCATGCCATTGCTCAGATGAAGTGCCATCTTGTTGCTTTTTTCTTATTTGTTCCGTAAAATGTGAAATAAGAGCATCAATCATAGCAGCTTGCTTTGAAAAAACTTGTACAAGTTTTGATATCTGCATTCCATTTTCAATAGCGTCAAACTAAAAAAAAAAATAATTAGCATTTATTTTCAATCAATTTATTTTTATTTATCACAAACTTAATTTCTAATTACAAACCTGCAAGAATATGCATGTAAGACACTCTAAATCCTCACTAGCACTTGGCTTAGCATAATCCCAGGACATATCTTCATATCGAAGTCCCAGTAAAAGGGTCTATATATGGAAATAATATAGTTTAAATAAGAGCAATAAAATCAATGGAGTTGACTCGGACATTCCCTGAACCCAACTCTTCAAATTTAATTCATATTTACACAAATATTTAGTAGTGTACATTTGTGCTCATAGTCTTTATATTAATACATACATATGTATATATCATATATCATTCAGCCATAAATGTAAATGTACTTACATTTTCAAAGCAGTCTATAATAAAAACTCCTCTTTCGTTAACAGCAAATAACACTTCCATATCTTTATGATTAACTAATGACATAATCCCTCTCATTGGCTGTTCTATTTGTCCATGAAAAAATGCTGCACTGCAAAGTACAAAAAATTAAATGTCAGTGAAATAATGTACTACGTAATGATTTTATAAAAGTTGATTAAAACTACCCTGACTTATATTATTATTCAACTAGTTTTTAACAACAAAAGCGAATTCGATCTGGGTTTTAAATAAATTCTACAGACTGTGTCTAGCATAAAATTATAAAATATTTAAAAAAAAATTCGAACTTAAACTTTCACAATCATTGCATGTTTCTTAAAAAATAAATGAATAAATAGAGAAAAACCCAGCATCACCGCACCTAGACTGGAGCTTACATCTAAGGCTATATGAAAAACAATTTAACTGACTGCGCCTGGAATTGCACCTGTTTAATCAATCACTGCACATTGCAAATCCGAGACATTAGCAACATTTTAATACTTGGCGCTGCTGACAAGCTTTTTTGCAATTGTCCAACATTTTTATACCCTGAGCCCATTAAAAATGGTAAATATGGGTATTATTTTTTGTGAAATTGCATGTAACAAGCAGGAGAAGGCGTGGCAGACCCCATAAAGTATATATTCTTGATCAGGAAGAGAATCCGAGTCGATTTAGCCTTGTCCGTCTGTCTGTCTGCCCGTCTGTCCGTATGTTTGAACGCGTCGACCTCAGAACATATAAGAACTAGTCGGTTAAAACTACTTTACATATTTACATTTAATTAAATTTAAAATTTTTAGCCAATAGCGTCATCTATGTATGTTTCGATTTGATAGAGCAGCTGATAATTTACAAACCATATCGCAAAAGGTCACACTAAAACTTGCGGTTCTTAGAATTTGCTAGTTTAAGTTTTGTAGTAATGTGTGAGGGTGTGCACACGTAAAATAAGAAAACTGTATGGTTAGCTCTGCCAGTCACATGAGTTTGCCTATTGGCCAAACGTTTTGTTTAATATCTTCTGCGTGACTTAATGAATGTTAATTAAATTTTCAGCACATGATCCATATATTTCGTAATAACTTTTTTTATACCCTGAACCCATTGAAAATGGGAAAATCAGGGTATAATGTTTTTGTTGAAATGTATGTAACAGGCAGAAGGAGGCGTGGCAGACCCCATAAAGTATATATATTCTTGATCAGGGAGAGAAGCCGAGTCGATTTAGCCCTGTCCGTCTGTCCGTCCGTCCGTCCGTCCGTCCGTCCGTCCGTCCGTCCGTATGTGTGAACGCGTCGATCTCAGAACCTATAAGAGCTAGAGACTTGAAATTTTTTATGTAGATCCCTGCATACAGTGCGCAGATCAAGTTTGTTTCAAAAAAAACGATAACAACTATCGTTTTAATGTTATCGATTAAAAACCTTGTCAGAATGAAGTTATTAAATTGTATCTCCCACGTCTTTATACGTAAAGTCCCCAAATTTTTTTTATTAGTTTTACATTTATTTTATTTATTTTTGATTTTTGTTAAATTTTGGATACCGGCTCCAAATTTCCCCAAATATTTAAATTGAGGTTAGTTGCACTCAAAGCCAGTAAATGAATGGGTTTACATTTTTAAAAATTGGAAAAAATGTAATAAAATATGTTGAACATAAGCTGAAAATTTCATTCAAATCCATTAATTCGCGCAGAAGTTATTAAACAAAACGTTTGGCCAATCGGCCAAACACGTGACCAGCAAAGCAAAGCAAACTGTTTTCCTATACATGTGCGCACATACACACATACACATTGAGCTGCGTGCATCTAGCAACTTCTAAAACCCGCAAGTTTTAGTGTACATATTTCCAATAGATGGCGCTATGATTTGCTAATTATCAGCTGTTCAATAAATCGAAACATGGATGGCGCTATTCTATCGAACCATAGATGGCGCTATTGGCTAAACAATTGAAAATGAATTGAACTTAGTTTTCTGTGCGTTTATACGAAATGCTAATTATGTAGTATTTTAAGAAACGCAGATAGCGCGGGGTTTAGGGTATCTTCTAGTCGGGACCCCCGACTAGAGTTTTCTTACTTGTTTATAGTAGTATTTGAAATGTGTGTTTTTGTGTTTTCCAAATTTGAATCGAAGGAGTCGTCGCATCCAGAAAATTGAACAAAAATCAAAATTGTATAAAGCTCAGATAAATCTAAAATCAAAATTTGAAGACTCTAACTTGAAAAATTAATTAGATTGAATTTGATAACTAAGTATCGATTTCGGTTTTATTCTATAACATTAAATGGAAATATTTATCGATTTGTTAAACTAAATCGATCTTTTCATGCTATACAAGGACCTACATACACAAGTTCAAGTCAATCGCTTTTATACATGTGTTTTGAGTTCGACGTGTTCATACATACAGACGGAGGACGGACAGACAGGCAGGGCTAAATCGATTCGGCTTATCTCCTCCTGCCTCTTACATACATTTTCACAAAACTATTATACCATTTAAATTTTCCATTTTCAACTATACATTCAAACTATAGTCGACCGAAATAGATTTGTGTGAATATACTCACCCATAAAATGGTAATGCCCAACAAAACTCCAAGTACTTTCGCATCAATTTCCGGGTTGTGGCGGTCTGCGGCACTCTTTTAAATTGTTCTAGAAGTTTAATTTCGGCTGAATTTTTCTGGCTTATTGGCAGCCACAACCAATTTGAGCTTTTTGCAATATGTTTTGGTAGAAATCTTGACTGATTTTCTCTAAATATATACTCTCTTAGTAGTATTTAAAACATTTTTTTTTTATCTTACCTAAAGAAGCCGACAGTGTGTGTGTGGGGGTTGTATGGTCCTAGTTCAATTCTAGCTTGAATACCACCCAACATTAACGAATGCACCGGCTCCATTATATATCTTCCAGCTAAGACGCAATGTTTCGCTTCTTCATATAAAAGCTCGACAATCCTATGATCCCTAATATATATTCGCACTTAATTTTGTTAATATATTAATCTAGATGCCGGGACTTACTTGATTTTTTCTTCATCCCTCTTAGAAAAAAATACATTCCTCTTAAGAACTATCATTGGTTCATCATATTTTCGTTCGATTGGATTGCCATTGCTAAATTTCTCCAGTAAGCTAGACCAGGCAACTCTAACAACATATGGACAATGATGCGCCTTCAATTGAATTTCCAGTAGACTACTTGTCATCCATAATCCAAATATACTTTGAGCTAGCAACTTGTTAGAAATTCCCAATTCTTCGCATCCTAGTGCAGCTGCTAGCATTACTTGAGAAGGACACTGGGCCGTACCCTCAATCTCCATGTGCACAGCAACTCTTGACATCAAGTATACACAAGTCGGAATGACCTAGTACATTAATAAATTTTTTAAAAATTTTTCTTAATGATTAGCTGAAGAACGTACATTTTGTAGACTGCGTGTTACTACAGCATTTGCCTTTCCAGCAGCTGTGTAGGCAGAAGAAGAATTCCCCCCAACACTTCGAGTTGCTATCATTGGATTTTTAGCGACTTCATTATTATTGCATTTCTGTTGAAGTGGTAAGTAATTTGTTAGAATACCTATAAACAAAAAAATTATTTAACTTTTTATTAATTTTTTTCTAAAAAGTATTTTTTTAAACTTACCGGGTGAACTTCGCGCTCCAGTCACCGGTCCAACCGAATTACTATTAGTTATGATATTACCGCTGAGGTCCGATATATGCAGACCACCGTGACAAGTGTCGTTGGCTGATATCGACATCGCTGAAGTCATTTGTGCTGATGCCGTACAGTCATTCTCATTTCGACTCGCGCTAACAACGCTAGACACGCTCGCTGAAGAAGCAAATGTGCTTCCTACAGCTGTCTGAATTTGTGCTGTTGTCACCACCCTATGCACAGTATACATAACAGGCGGAGCAGACACATTGACGGGAACCAACGATACTGGTGTTTGAGAACTCATTTGTTCACATGATGCAACATTGGCATTTATATGTGTTTGAGTAGCGGCTACAGCGTGTCCATTTTCAGCGGAATTTGAGTATACTGCACATTCAGCAGCATCATCGCCAGCTTCTAGCACTGAAGTTGGACTGCATGCAGTAGTTTGTTGGCTATTATGTAGCTGATGGCTCTGAGTATTTTGATTGATGTGTTGCAATTGATGTTGACTTTGTTGATGATTTTGTGTTAATATTGGCATTGGTTGATGAGACTGAGTTTCACTACTACATTTTATATTATTTCCCAAATAGTAGTCATCACGATACTTAACATCCGTGCTGTTGTAATAGAGGCGTGAACTGTAAAAAATACTTGAACTTATATTCAATTTGTTATATGTGAAATTAAATACGTTGACTTACTGATTGTCCTGGGATGCTGACTTCTTTCGATTATATTGCAACGTGCCCAGTGGCACAGTCATTACATTTATATAATTTCCAGCATTATTTGAATTATTATTACATTGACTATTGCTATTACAGTTTGAAAATGCGTATGGGCTACCCATGCTTCGATTTCCCAATTGCAGTTTATTGTTTCCATTTTTTGTAGATATATCCCTTCCATTGAATCCCGTTGATTCCACTTGCGTTGAATTACATGTTATATACTCTTGACCAACATTCCCCTCATAGCACATTTTATTCAACGGCTGTTGGGAAACTGTTGATAAATTCGACTGCGGTCCACTTCGGCAATAGTATTGATTTGTCTCCATTATGTCATATTCTATAATTAAATCAACTGAATTGTAAACGTCCATTGAGAAAATAAAATAAATAAAAATATCGACTTAACATTAATACTCATACGTTGCTAGAATAACAAGTAAGAAAACTCTAGTCGAGACCGCTCGACTAGGGGATACCCTGAACCCTGCGAAGAACCGCTATTCCAAGCAATCTCCGTTTCTTTAATATACACATGTACACTTGCACAAAGAAAATTTTGCATTTCAAATTTGAGCATTAATAGCGCTCAGTATAAACAATATATCGAATATTTTCTTTTTGTATTGGTTTCTTTAATTATTAAACTTAAGAAATCAATCATTCAATAAAAATAAAATTAAAGCATAATATAACTATTAAAACAAAAAACATACCAAAGAAATAACTATCAAAAGTCTGCGTACATGCGTCGAATTTTGCGTATAATGAGGGAATTCGCGATTATCGTTAACTTTTTCAGCTCCTTTTTTTTATAACCTGAACCCATCGAAAATAGGAAACCAGGGTATAATGTTTTTGTTCAAATGTACGTAACAGGCATAAGGAGGCGTGGCAGACCCCATAAAGTATATATATTCTTGATCAGAGAGACAAGCCGAGTCGATTTAGCCCTATCCGTCTGTGTGTCTGTCCGTCTGTCTGTCTGTATGTATGAACGCGTCGATCTCAGAACCTACAATGTTAATGCGAGCCTTGTACAATTTCGGTTTTTGTTAAATTTTAAATGTCACGTCACATTCGCCTCAAAATTGTAAAACACGTATTTGAAGTACTAGAGACTTGTGCTTTGGCATAAACATACATTTGAATGACACGATCACGCCCTGCAAATTTGATTAAAAACGTTCATTTACAAAAAACGTTATTAAACATTTAATAACTCATATTATTTATCCACTATGCCCAAGAATCGCTAACATTCTTCGTTTCTTTTATGTATATGTATGTATGTAGCAAGCAACATATACACACACACAGACGCATGTATACAGTCGGCTAACTGTGCATTTTGACTGAGCAACTGCGCTCAGGCTGCAAATGTTTAATAACTTTTTTTTAGACGAACGTTTTTGATCAATCGTGATAACGTCATTTATACGTACATATGTGCCAAAGCACAAGTCTCTAGTACTTGAAATGCGTGTTTTACAAATTTGAGGCAAAGGGGGAGTGGCGCAAAATTTAACAAAAACCGAAATTGTACAATGCTTGCACAACACTAAAAGCGAAATTTAAAAACTCTAGCTAGAAAGATGAATAGAATAGATTCATAACTGAATTTAGGTTTTAGTTTTTCATCGATAACATTTAAACTAAAATAGTTATCGATTTTTTAACAAACTCGATCTTTTCGTAATATACAGTAACATACATAAAATTTCAAGTCGCTGGCTCTTATAGGTTCTGAGATCGACGCGTTCATACATACGGATAGACGGACGGATGGGGCCCAATCGACTCGGCTTGTCTCCCTGATCTAGAATATTTATACTTTACGGGGGTCTGCCACGCTTATTTCAATATACCCTGATTTCCCATCAACAATGGATTCAAAATAAATATTTATACCCAGAAAAATCGGAAATCCGGGTACAATGTTTTTGTTAAAATATTTATAACAGACAGAAGAAGAATGGAAATGGCTCTGAAGCAATGTAAATGAAAAAATTGAATGCTTATATCCTGAAAATGCGAAACTTACAGGTCACCCCTTACTCTGTCATTTTTTGGGAAATCGATGGAGTAGGTCGCCAGTATCTAAATTATCCAATTTTGAAGTTTCTAACTCTAAAACTTTAAGAGACATATTTACCATCACAGATAAATTTAAGCGCTTTTCTACATTTACCCATGAAAACAGCTGTTTCGTTCGTGCTCTCTTGAAGAGTACCTATGCTGAAAGATGTCTTGGCGTACTAACCCAAAATAGTCAGATTCTAAATTATTATTAAGTATATTGGCTTTGTGCAATAGCCATGCTGTCCGTCTGTCTGTCCGTCCTTCCGACTGAATGAACGCAAACCATTGCCACGCTATTGAAGCTAGAGACTTGAAATTTTAAATATATACTCGTGTATACTCTAGTCAGATAAAGTGTTAAGATTTTCCCGATACGTTAACTAGGGGCGTGGCAAATCGGAAAATGCATTTACCTGTATCTCAGAAACACTACTGCTAGATGGGCTAGAGAATCGAGAGTTGAAACGAACACTCATGTCGACATCCCAAGATCAAAAAGTTATGACGAATATATCTAAGCCCTTTTACTTTTTTCTAGACGAACGATTTTGCTTAAACTTTTTGGGCGTGATCATGTCATCATCATATTTGAAATACGGGACTTACAAATTTGAGGCGAAGGGGGCGTGGCATCCGAAATGTAAGAAAAGCCGAAATTGCGTAAGGCTTAAATAACACTAAATGCAAAATTTGAAGACTCTAACTATAAATATGAGTTCGATAAAATTTTATAGCTAAATGAAGATAATCGGTTTTTAATCGATAACAATAATACGATAGTTATCATTTTTTTTAAGCAAACTCGATCTGCGCGCCCTATACAGAGACCTACAAAAAATTGGTCTTGTAGGTTCTAAGATCGACGCGTTCATACATACAGACAGACATACAGACGGACGGACAGAGCTAAATCGACTCGGCTTATCCCCCTGATCAAGAATATATATATTTTATGGGGTCTGACACGCCTCCTTCTGCCTGTTACATACATTTCAACAAAACCATTATACCCTGATTTCCCATTTTCAATGGGTTCAGGGTATAAAAATAAAAAAAAAATATCAACATGACCGCACCGGGGTTCGAGCCCACGCCTCTACGCTCGCCAACTAGCATCTATCTCATTTGCAGAGATGCCACCTTTTTCATTTTGAGAGATATCATCTCTCTCATTTTTGGTGGTGCGCGTTTTTGCTAAGGTAAGGTTCTAAACCTCGATCCAAATTGAAACTGCCTGGCCACCTCCAATGAAAATTTTTAATCGGCAGCTAATTTGAGAGGTGACAGTGGGGACTTTAGATTAATTTAAAAATATAATGTGATAGATGCGCCTATGGGGTGCTGGGGCGTGAAAAGTATTTCGCTGTCGACTGCGTCCGACTGCAAAGCTATTCCTTGATACAGATAACATATAAACTAATTCTGGAGAAGATTTGGCCAAATTGTGATTATAATTAATGAAGGCTAAGTCTTTTGTTAGATATTTTAAAAATAAAAGTATGTTAAGTGTAGATGAGTGCTCAGCTAACTGTCACAGCTAAATTGAAAAATATCCAAATAAAACGTGTGTTAAGTCGCTGATGTTTCGAAAAGTTAAACATCAGTCAAGAAAATGGAAAACAGACAGGTCATTGAAAATGGAAAAACAGACAGAAGGTGTGGTAAAATGCTATATAACAAATGTCAAGTCTCTAGCTCACAAACGAATGGCCAGACGAACATGGCTACATCAACCCAACTCGTCGAGCTGATAATGAATATATGTATGTAAGGAGTTTTTGTTAAATTTTGGGTGCCACGCCCCTTCGCCTCAAATTTGTAACTCTCGTATATCAAACACTAGAGACTTGTGCTTTAGCACATACATACATATGGATGACATGATTACGCCCAACAAGTTTGATCAAAATCGTTGTTCTAGAAAAAAATTTATTAAACATTTAATTTCCCATAACTGCCATGCAAACAGCAGCCAAAGAACAGCTGACGCACCGACTGGCGTTTGTGTGTGCGTGCGCCTGTGCGTGTGTGTGTATGTTTTGCTGGTAATGAACCTACATATGCATGTGTATATAAAAGAAACAAAGAATGCTCGGAATAGCGGTTCTTCGCAGGGTTCAGGGTAGTTTTCTTACTTGTTAAATTTGGAGTGTTAGCTGCAATTTTAGTGTTATCTGCAATATTTTTTTCTCTAGTGTTATGTTATATTTTTATGTTGGAAATGTATCCTGTATAAAATGATTTTATTTTTTTACATCGAATTACTCAGATATCGATACATTAATTAATAAACTTGATTAAAAACTGATTTAAAACAAATTTTTTCAATTGAAATATTATTTCTTCAGTTCAATTAGCTCTTTGTACACAATAGTAGAATTTAATCAATAAATATACGCTTACCAATTTGTGCAAAATTTAAATACACAATTTTTAAGATTTTACGTGATTTACAGTATAGAAAAGTAGTAAACATTTATGTGGAACAAAGTAAAAATTTACAATCGTATGTAAGGCTGCAACACCAATAAATATTCAAAAATTTGTTTCTTTCCCATATAACGATATTTATTAAACATTAATTCATTTTCTTATTTTCAATGCTATTTAATTTGTACCTGTGTGTGTTGCAATATTCTTCCAAAATATAGATGCTTTCAGAATCACAAATAAAGGTGTTAAATAACTAATAAAACGCGCTTAGGATGTATACAATACATTTTTTGTACTAGAATAAACGCCAGTAAACAAATACATGCATACTTTAATTCCTTTGTTGGCATTCATTTGTTGGCGCATGTGCAGGCGCATGCGCAAGCCAACTCGTATTAATTTATATTTCGATAACTGTATTAGAATGAATTCAGATGTGTTATCGTTAGCATTAGGAAGTGATATTAGCAGTAATATAATAATTCATATTTCTGTAGCCTTTCACCAAGGTTTCAGCTGAATATGTGCATAAGATCATTTTTGTATTTCAGTTCTTGGTTAATAAAGATTCAGAGCACATCCATAACTCCGGCACTCGGCATTAATCAATTGCTTATTATATTATAATTTGCACAAGGCCGGCATATCAATCTTAAAAAATTCATATCAAAATGTTCAGTTGAAGAGCATCCTGCCTAACGGCACGATACAACCAGCAAGCATCATCGAAGAAAATGATAACCTTGACCTTGATCGATATAAAACATCTTAATTGGCGCCCAACGTTTGAAGAATCGCAATTGGGATAGTCTATTTAGTAGTCAGCCCCATACATGTATAACATGTTCGCCGACTATTTAAATTATGTTTCAATATGTGTGTGTATTTGTGCACACGCATAGGAAAACTGTGTGCTTTAGCGCTGATGGTCACATGTGCTTGCCGATTGACCAAACATTTTGTATAATGACTTCTGTGTGACTTGAAGAATTTGAATGAAATTTTCAGCATATGATCAACATATTTTATTACTTTTTTTCCAATTTTTAAAATGAAATCTCATTCATATGTTGGCCTTATTTGAAACTATATTCAAATTAAATATTTGGGACAAGTTGGAGCCGATATCTTAAATTTAACAAAAATCAAAATCGCATGAACAATTTTGGGGACTCTAGCTCTAAAGTCGTGGGAGATATAATTTGACAACTGCATTTCGATAACGGTTTTAGTCGATAATATTAAAACGGGAAGAGCTATCGATTTTTTAGACAAACTCGATCTATCAGGAACCTACATGAAAAATTTCAAGTCTCTAGCTGTAAGCTCGACGCGATCATACATACGAACGGACGGACAGGGGTAAGTCGACTCGACTTGTCTCCCTGATAAAGAATATATATACTTTATGGGGTCTGCCACGCTTCCTTCTGCCTGTTACATACATACGCCTTTCAACAAAAACATTATACCCTGAAATCCCATTTTCAATGGGTTCAGAGTATAACAAGTAAGAAAGCTCTAGTCGAGACCGCTCGACTAAGAGATCCCCTGAACCCTGCGAAGAACCGCTATTCCAAGCATTCTTTATTTCTTTTATTTATACATACATGCATGTGTACGTTCATTATTATTAAATGTTTAATAACTTTTTTTCTAGAGCAACGATTTTGATTAAACTTGTTGGGCGTGATCATGTCATTCATATGTATGTATTGACGCGTCATTAGATTGTTCCATTTTTCTATTTTTATACGCGCAGCGAGTTTCGGTGGCCGAAGTCTAGCATAGAACTGCCTTCCGTCGCACACTTATTCTTTTTGTGCCTACCATCGAACCACGCTCAGCGACAGCGTCGCGACGCTGTCGCCACGCTACAACGGTACTTTTCAAAACTACAAAATACCATCAGCCAATCGCATCTCAAATAAAGGCTGATGAAATCTTCACATTATGATGAAATAATATTCCTGCGAAATGCCTCACACACATTATGATGAAATCACATTCCTGCGAAATGCCTCAAAGTTACGCAGCACTAACTGCCCGCGCCGACACGGCCATCCTGACCATTACACGACCTCGTGCAATGCTTCCAGAATGTACTTTGCGACAAACTATACTTTTATTGACAAACTATAAACCACTACTAAATATTGACAAACGTAATCTTCAAATTCATTCACTATCTTTTTTTTTTAAACATACCTTTTATTTTAACATAATTCAAATATTTTCATTAGCTTAACAAATTTTAAACATTATATCTTATGGTCTACACGCCGTGATCAAAACAACTGTTTTGCACTTGTGCTTACATTTCATTTCCAGCCCTTCACCACCTGTACTGCCTATTTCAACAGTTCATTCTGCCCATTTTGACTACTGTCTCTTTCAACAGTTTCATTCTCCACATTTTACTACTGTCTCTTTCACAGTTTCATCTGCATATTTTGACTACTGTCTCTTTCACATTTCATTCTCCACATTTTACTACTGTCTCTTTCAACAGTTTCATCTCCATATTTTGACTACTGTCTCTTTCAACATTTCATTCTCCACTTTTGACTACTGTCTCTTTCACATTTCATCTCCAATTTTACTACTGTCTCTTTCAACATTTCATCTCCATATTTTACTACTGTCTCTTTCAACAGTTTCATCTCCATATTTTGACTACTGTCTCTTTCAACATTTCATTCTCCATATTTTACTACTGTCTCTTTCAACAGTTTCATATTCAACTGGTACATAACCATCTGGCATTTTCCGCACTCATCATGAGCATATTTATATTTTCTATTGTTCGTCAATGACCTCACACATACCTATTCCCTTCTAATAATTCAATTATTTCAAAAGGGCCTCTAAACTTTGGGTCAAGCTTTGTTTGATGCCTCTCCTCATTTTTTAATAATACAAAATCGCCAACTTTGCATTCCACAACTCTTGCTTTGTTTTTATCAAATTGTGTCTTGCTATGTGTTCTGAAGCCGATATTTTGAATTCTTGACTTGTACTGCTGGCAAATCAATTTCATCAACCATGTCGCAGAGTGGAAGTAACACCAATGGTCGAGCAACTTTTCCAATAAATAATTCTAAGGGACTTGCCTTTGTCACTCGACTCATCGTACAGTTTAAGGCCAACTGGATTTCTCCCAAGGCATCTTGCCAAAACCTGTTGCTAGTTTCGACTGTGGTTAATAAATTTTTTAAAGTTCCCATGGTGCGTTCAACCTGCCCATTTGCTCTGCTTGTACCGGTTGCTCAAATGCAAATTTATCTTTTGTTGTGCACAGAACTCACTGAATCTATCTGGCAAACACCTACCCTGATCTCTATTATCGATTTGGTACTCCTAAATATTCCGCCGTCACGCACTTATGCAATTTCACATCTATTTTAAGAGTGTGAGTTAACAAGACGAATTTATAAAGGCGTCTACTTGGACGATATAACTCTTTTTGATCAGACTTCCCACTCAACTTCCCATACTGTCTATGTGATAGTATTCAAGGTGTCTTCTTTTGGAATTGGATAAGACTATTGATTTTACCAGAAGAGGACTTTGACATTTTGCAAGTAATACAATTTTCAACAAATTTTCGAATATATTTGGACATATTATCAAACCATAATAATATAGGCTTTGTCTACGTCTTTTCCCATCCTAAATCATTATTGATTCATAATTTGATTTATCACGGACCATCTAAACACTCAGGAACATTATAAGGATCGAGTTCTACCATTACGCTGAATTTTTCGATAAATATTCCTGCTCTCAACTCATAGTTTTTGCAACGTCTACAGGAAGAGAATTGTCTTTTAATTTCTTTACGATGCTAACTATTTCGGAATCTTGACATTTTCAGCCAAAAGCCAATTACTGGAAATTTCTGCCAAGCAAACTCGTTTCTCAGAAGCTTTACAATTTGTGGCTACAATTTAGTTGAAGGTAAATTTCTTGAAAAGAAATCACGTGAGCCATTCGTTTACCTTCTCTATACTGTAATTCAAACGTAAACGACTGTAAGTAAGCCCACCATCTAATGGCGAAAACGTTTTATGGACAAAACAATAGCAAGAGTTTCCAATTCTTAAGAATGGTACCGAGATTCTGCAGGTGAAGCAGCTTTACTGAAATATTCAATGACATACGACTTGTTGCACTCACTTCGTATCCCAAATATTGTACTGTTGACTTAAGAAAAGAACATTTTTTTTATATTAAAGGAAAATCCTGCACACGTAAGACAGTCAAGAGTAATCTGTAATCTTTCTAAAGCCTCAGTTTTCGTTGAAGCCGTTACCTTTACGTCGTCCATATAAACGACCACAAACGTATGTGCAAGACCTCCAAGGGTTTGTATCACTGTACGCTGAAAAACTGAAGGCGCATTTTTAAGCCCACACGGCATTGCTAAGAATTCATATTGTCCGTCTGGAGTGACGAACGCTGTACACTCTACTGAATCTTCATGCATGGGATCTGATAATATCCACTTGCCATATCTAGGCATGTGAAATATTTTGCCCCATGAAGTCTGGCTATCTGATCTGATATAAGGGGCAAAGGGTATCTATCTGCAACGGTATTACCATTTAATTCTCGGTAATCCACACACAAGCGATGGAGCCGTCTTTTTTTTGTTTACCAGCATTATGGGGCTTGCGAAGGGTGAGCAACTCGGCTTTATTACTTTGCATTCCAATAGCTCCCTAATCTTATTTCGAACCAATTCCCTTTCACTTGGACAGAGCCTATATGGCCTTCTTTGGACAATTTTTCTTGGGTCATTTAGTTTAATTTTCATTTTACCCGAACTAACTCTAGACAAAGGAATCCCATTTATAAAATATTTTGAATAGTTTTCCAATAAACTTTTTAATTCATTACAGTCTTCTCCAACAAGATCTGTGTCTAAGTCATAAAATTTATCTTCGTTAACACAATGATTAACAGTTTTTGTTTTAACAATTTCAAATTTCCCTGGTGAATTATGACATTAAATCCAGGTGACATATTTCTCGACCATAATTATGTCATTTTTCATATAATTATTTCTAAAACATGAAACAAAATCTCAATTTGATAATTATTAACATTTACATTGGTTAGTATTTGTAATGTGCTACAAACGCTGCCATTGCCAATGCCCTCTAACCTCACAACATTATTTAATCTTTTACCAGCTAGCTTAATACTTATCTGGTGTTTCAACATTAGTGAACTGTTGAATGAATAGTTGCCTGAACTCGCGCCAATCCATATCTGGATAACAAGTCCGCTCAAGCCATTGTGAAGCACTACCTTCCATTGCTGCACTTAACACCGTCACAAGGGCACTACCTTTTATATCATTTTCTGCCAAAATAATGTTTGCCGTAGAGCACCATGCCGACGCATCGGCGCCAGCAAGATCTGCATTGAATTTTGGCAGAACAACCGCGTTTTCATTTGTTTTTTGAGAAATCGTTGCTTAAAACGTTTTTACGAGTTCTGTTAAGTTTTTATTTTGCAACTCTATTAGAGCTATCCACGGCTCAGCTTCGTTGTTAGGTGCCGAGCCCGATCCCACTTCTGATATTGACGCGTCATTAGATTGTTCCATTTTTCTATTTTTATACGCGCAGCGAGTTTCGGTGGCCGAAGTCTAGCATAGAACTGCCTTCCGTCGCACACTTATTCTTTTTGTGCCTACCATCGAACCACGCTCAGCGACAGCGTCGCGACGCTGTCGCCACGCTACAACGGTACTTTTCAAAACTACAAAATACCATCAGCCAATCGCATCTCAAATAAAGGCTGATGAAATCTTCACATTATGATGAAATAATATTCCTGCGAAATGCCTCACACACATTATGATGAAATCACATTCCTGCGAAATGCCTCAAAGTTACGCAGCACTAACTGCCCGCGCCGACATATGTATGTGCCAAAGCACAAGTCTCTAGTATTTGATATACGGGAGTTAAAAATTTGAGGCGAAGCGGGCGTGGCATCCAAAATTGAACAAAAACCGAAATTGCGTAAGGCTCAAATAACGCTAAATGCAAAAGACTCTAGCTATAAAGGTGAATTAGGTAGAATTTTATAGCTGAATTTAGATTTTCGTTTTTAATCGATAACAATAAAACGATAACAGTTATCGAATTTATGAGACAAACTCGATCTTTTCATGCTATACAGGAACCTACATATAAAATTTCAAGTCTCTTGCTCTTGTAGGTTCTGAGAACGACGCGTTCATAAATACGGACAGACGGACGGACGGACGGACGGGCAGACGGACAGACGGACGGACAGGGCTAAATCGACTCGGCCTCTCTCCCTGATCAAGAATATATATACTTTATGGGGTCTGCCACGCCTCCTTCTCCCTGTTACATACATTTCAACAAAAACATTATACCCTGATTTTCCCGTTTTCAATGGGTTCAGGGTATAAAAATGACAATATCTATTTCGACTCAAATTCTTTTGTACCTTGGCAGGCCCAGTGTATAATAAAAATTGCCTAAGCTCTGTTGCCTTCCATCTGTCTAGGTCTTTTAAGCTTCGAGGTTTCCTTTTAAATTCCCTCGGTATATTCTTTTTATTAAAAGTTAACTCCTCGGAAATTGATGTTATTTTCGTTGAAACTAAGAAAAACTCGAGGCCTTTTTTGTGAACCAAGCTTTTCAATAAAGTCCGCATTACGCCCAAGCAGAGAACGTGCATGTAATCTAGGCAGCACTGGAACACTATGTTAATGTTTAGCATTTCTATTGGTGAAGATTGCTTCACATGGTGTTCCGGCTGCGCACGATTTCTAAAGGATTCATTGCTTCTCAACTCTATAGTATCACTACCTGGTGGAAAAACTAGGCGATGTTTGATCATTTGTCCCTTCTGAGTGCACCGCCCATAAGAAAAGTAACCACTATGTCCCTTAGTGGCCAACACAAATAACTTCGCAGGCGCATCCATAGCGATACAGCGAATAATGATTTGAAAGCACTTATTGCCGAAAAGAAAACCTTCGCGAAGAAGAATTTGAAGTTCAGTTAAGGGCCCAATATGGCTTTGAGTTCCCTTCATAAACGCCAACAAGCCCAACATAAGTTGTGCAACTTACACTTGTCAAAATTGGCCAAACTTGCGTGGTGCTGCTTTTAAATAATGAAAGTCCATCAATGCCACAGTCTAAAATCAAATTTGAAAACTTCTAATCATTAGCGGTTAAAAAGTCCGACAAACTTCTTTTAAGTCCATTATGGACATAGGTGCCGTCTCCAACTTTTCTTTCCACCACAGAGCAAGGCGTTTGCAAAACAGTTCTCGCATCTTTCGGAGCTGAAATATCCCAGTTGCGCAATAATGACAACAGCGCATTGACTGCAATGAAACTTATGTTGAACTCAGTGGCCCATTTAGCTAGTTGAAAATGGGAATTCAGGGTATAATGTTTTTGTTGAAATGGGTATGTATGTAACAGGCAGGAGGAGGCGTGGCAGACCCCATAATGTATATATATTCTTGATCAGGGTATTCGTGATCAGGTTGATATAGCCATGTCCGTCTGTCCGCATGTATGAACGCGCCGTTCTCAGAACCTATAAGAGCTAGAGACTTGAAATTCCGTGAATAGCACGAACAGATCGAGTTTGTTAAAAAAGTCGATAACTATTTTAATTTTATAGTTATCGATTAAAAACCTTATCGAATGTTCGTTATAAAATTATATCTCCCACGTCTTTATAGCTAGAGTCCCCAAATTTTTTAATTGAGGTTAGTTGCACTCAAAGCCAGTAAATAAATGGGTTTACATTTTTAAACATTGGAAAAAATGTAATAAAATATGTTGAACATAAGCTGAAAATTTCATTCAAATCATTTAATTCGCGCAGAAGTTATTAAACAAAACATTTGGCCAATCGGCCAAACACGTGACCAGCAACGCAAAGCAAATTGTTTTCCTATACATGTGCACACATACACATTGAGCTGCGTGCATCTAGAAAATTCCAAGACCCGCAAGTTTTAGTGTACTTATTTCCAATATGGCGCTATGATTTGCTAATTATCAGCTGTTCAATAAATCGAAACATGAATGGCGCTATTCTATCGAACCATAGATGGCGCTATTGGCTAAACAATTGAAAATGAATTGAATTTAGTTTTCTGTGCGTTTATACGAAATACTAATTATGCAGTATTTAAAAAAAACGCAGATAGCGCGGGGTTCAGGGTATCTCCTAGTCGGGACCCCCGACTGAGTGTGTGCTTGTGCATGCGTCTGTGTGTGTGTGTGTCTTGCTAGCTACATACATATGTGCATATTAAAGTGACGGAGAATGTTAGCGGTTCTTAGGTATCGCGGCTCTTCGCAGAGTTCAAGGGATCTCCTAGTCGAGCAGTCTCTACTAGAGCACTCTTACTTGTTTTTATTTAACGTATCAACTTGATTCTGACTAGTGTTCTGCTGCTTTCTATACCCTGAACCTATTGAAAATGGGAAATCAGGGTATAATGTTTTAACAAGCAGAAGGAGGCGTGGCAGACCCCATAAAGTATATATATTCTTGATCAGGGTGACAAGCCGAGTTGATATAGCCATGTCCGTCTGTCCGTATGTATGAACGCGTCGATCTCAGAACCTATAAGAGCTAAAGACTCGAAATTTTTTTGTAGGTCCGTGAATAGCACGGAAAGTTTGTGAAAAAAAAATCGATAACTGTTTTAATTTAAATGTTGTCGATTATCGAATGTTTGTTATTAAATTATTTTTCTCACGTCTTTGAAGTTAGAGTCCCAAAATTTTTTCGTTAGTTTTACATCTATTTTTTTTTTTTGTAATTTTGATTTTTGTTAAATTTTGGATACCGGCTCCAAATTACCCCAAATATTTAAATTAAGGTTAGTTGCACTCAAAGCCAATAGATAAATGGGTTTGCATTTTTTAAAATTGGAAAATAATTAATACAATATGTTGAACATAAGCTGCAAATTTCATTAAAATTCATTAATTCGCGCAGAAGTTATTAAACAAAACATTTGGCCAATCGGCCAAACACGTGACCAGCAACGCAAAGCAAACTGTTTTCCTATACATTTGCACACATACACACACACACATTGAACTGCTCGCATCTAGCAAATTATATAGCCCGCAAATTATAGTGCATATATTTCCAGTAGATGGCACTATGATTTGCGAATTATCAGCTGCACAATTGGATCGAAACATGGATGGCGCTATTGGCTAAACAATTGAAAATAAATTGAATTTAATTTTCTGTGCGTTTATACTAAATGCTAAATTTGCTGTATTTTTAAAAACGCAGATAGCGCGGGGTTCAGGGCATCTCCTAGTCGGGACGCCCGACTAGAGTTTTCTTACTTGTTCAGTTTTGATTTGCCACACCTTCAGTGGCCGTAGACACATAATTTTTGTCATGTTCATAGAGTGGGTGTTCAGGAATATATCTTTAAAGTTAGGTTTGGATCCTTACATTTAAAAATGTGAAAATTACAGGGTATTTTTTTCTAACTTAGCAACAAAATTTTATTCCTTGCAGTAAAACTGTGGGAGATTTATATCTCTGATATTAGTTGCAACGTCCCCTGCAGGCGTAGATATATCCGCCATAACTTTTCGATTTTGGGATGTTAACCAAGTCTCAAGTCTCTAGCATCAATAGTGCTCAAAATATAACAGTAGGCGTGGTCATACAATTTTTTGAGCGATCTTTATAGGATCGTAACAGTAACCCACGTATAACTGTAGAAGGTACATCTTGACCCGATTTGCCACGCCCCTAATGGGCGTAGATATGTCAGCCATAGCTCTTTGACCTTGGGATGTTAACGTAAGTGTTCACTCCAAATCTTAACTCTCTAGCCCTTCCAGAAATATTGTTTCTGAGATACATTAAAATGCATTTTCCGATTTGCCACGCCCCTAGTGGGCGTACCTTGACACTTTATCTAACGAGAGTATACACGAGTATATATTTCAAATTTCAAATATTATCTAGCTTCAATAGCGTAGAAATGGTTTGCTTTCATACGGACAGACGGACAGCATGAGGGCCATTGCACAAAACCAATATAATTATTTCACTTCGTGAAAAAGTATAAAAGCAGGGTACTTGAAAGCGCATTAAAATGATTTTATAACTATTCTATTTTATTTAGTAACTAGCATTACTTCAAAAACCTGTTTTTAAAGGTCTTCTTAAACTTCAATGTTTGCGCACGTTTACTTTTTAAATCAATAAACCTACCGCAAAATCGAAAGAAAAACACACAAAAATTGCACAATAAAATATAATATTTTATTAAAACAATAATATTCAAAACTGTTATTTTCGAAAAACATTTACTTTCGTAGCTTTTGTAACTGAGGTGCCGAAATTTTCACTTTTCCTGGGATGTTCCGTGCAAGTGATTCTTCTTTAATACTTTTCATTAAATCTCTTTCACGATTATTGCAGGTTTTATCTTTTGAAAAAATACTAAGTGCCAATTTAGACGCTTTTCCACGTTTCCCAGTACCCGGCGTTAGCTTTACTTTGAACCTGTTAAAAATATTTGAAAGATAGAAAATTTATTAGAATTGGAATATATGTCATTGAAATTTTATTATTTTCATAGAAAGATTATCTTTGGATTCTAGTTTCATTATGTGGAATATATGGAACAAAATTAGATATGGAACAAGAGTGCCGAGACTGCTTGAGATACCCTGAACCCTGCGAAAAGTCCATATTCCAAATATTCTTTCTTTTTTACACCCTGAACCCATTGAAAATGGGAAATCGGGCTATAATGTTTTTGTGAAATAGAATGTAACAGATAGAGAAGACTCCATTAAGTATACACTTCGCGTCATCAGGATAGTACCGTAAATGTTGAATATCTTCTATATTATTTGAGATAGTCTTAAAATTTATTTTCTATGAAACTCTGTTTTAGTCTTCTTAAAATAAAATAAGACTGGGCTCACTTCAGAAAGTATTTTTAGTTTTTTTTTAAAAAAAAAAAGCTTAAAAAAAAAACGCGTCATCAGGTTAGCGCATTTTACTTCAATTGTTAATATCTTGCTCAAAATTGTTTTTCTTTAAAAAAAAAGTATTACTTAAACAAAAGTTTACTTTGATTCTCGAATATATGACCAAAAATCGATATATGAGCTGAAAGATGAAGGAAAACTGTTAATTATTTTGTTGGAAATTACGAATTCTGTGGAAAAAACATAATTTTTTCACCTAGAGTGAAAACAGTAAAATGTAGTACTCTTAGTGAGTGAGTGCAATACTTGTCTCGTTTCTATACCTTGTACAGCTTGTGTATCGTATCTTACAATTGTGCAGCTGACTAATATTTTGGAAGACGTGTAGAAAGCGTACGTTTTTATTAAAATAAAATTATATATTACTTATTAATGTTGATATACTAAGTAATGTGTTATTTACTAGAAATTTGTGTTCGTTTTGTCTTTGTAATTGTCTTGGACACTTAAACAGTACGCAGCAAACCTAATCGCAAAATTCTTAGCAAATGAACTCAAGCCATCTTCTAATCGAGGGCGGAGCAAGGTTTGTGTGCAAGAACATGTATAAATTTGAGAAGAGCACATCGAATTTAGGGTAGCACAAATGCTACCTAACAAAAAATACACGTAAGCGCAGCCATCCTGAAGTGTAGATGTAGAATAAAGAAAAATGTGCATTTAGTTAACAACTGAATGGACAGTTAAGAATGGGCGATCCCTCAACATTATTGCCGACTCAGGACTACAAAATATTACCCAATTTTTCATATCTGTTGGTGCGAAGTTCGGGGGAAATATTAATGTTGAATCGTTATTTCCATATTCCACAATCATATCACGGAACATCGCAGCTCTCTACGAATTAATTTAAACGAAATAAGAAAAGAAATAGTGGATCGGATACGGCATAACATCAGACATTTGGACAGACGATTTCTACAAAATTTCATACATATCGCTGACGATACATTATGTCGCAGAAGGAGCCCTTATAAATCGCTTTCCTGCAGTCAAATCAATGGAAGGAAAATCGTGTACCGGTAAGAACTATGAAATCTTAACAACAAATTTATCCACCGTCATTCGAGCATAATATATGAAATGCAACGGACGAAAGTGCCTAATTGTTCTTGAAGGAACCGAGAAGTTAAGTTTCATTAACAAGAAGGACGAATCAATATTACCTACAAACACATTATGTAGAAAAGCAATCCCAAGGATTGTTCTACGATTTATTAATGAAGGAAGATCAATAAGAAGAAGACGGTAGACGGAGATTAGTGTCCCAGTTTAGGTTTCTTAGAGCAAAGAGAAGTAACTGTTTTTGGACCGGTTCAATACGATCCTGGTACACTTTATGCTGTGGACACCATATAATTGAACAGTGTTCTAAAATAGGCCGTACCAACGAAGAATAAAGGAGTTTCGTTACAAAAGGATCATTGAACTCTTTTGCCCAACGTTTAATGAAGCCAAGAACACTTTTGGCTTCATTTATAATGGTTGAGATATCAGTATTGAAGCGAAGTTTTGAATCGAAAAGTACACCAAGATTTTTGACAGAAAAAATGCGTTGCAGGGAATCGCTATTAATTGAATAATTAGCAATGTATGGAGTAGTTCGACAGCAGGCCATTGTCATACATTTAGAACAATTTAAACGCAACCTATTGGCCAAGCACCAAAGTTGGAAGGAATTAAAATCATCTTGTAAACATTGATGATTGATTGTGTTAGAATAAGAAAGGCAAAGTTTTACGTCATCAGCATACATGAAGATCTTTGAATAAGAAATACAGCTGGGAATGTCGTTGATAAATAGAGTAAAAATTAAAGGTCCGCGATGACTACCCTGAGGTACACCTGAAATAACGAAGATTTGTTTAGAAAAAGATGTTCTCACCACAACTCTTTGCGCTCTACCCTTTAATAGGATGATAACCAAGAAAAGAGTTTAGGAGAAAACCCTATGAGATCAAGCTTATGAAGTAATACTTCATGGTGAACTGAATCAAATGCTTTGCTGAAATCTTTATATGTAACATCAGTTTGCATTTTATTTAAAAAACTTTCATTTACTAGGGAAGTAATTTCTAGCAGATTAGTCGAGGTTGATCGATTAAGAACAAAGCCATGTTGGAATAGTAAAATAATTGATTTACAAAAATTTAAGATTGAAATTATTATTTTTTCAAATAACTACGGAATAGACCTCCCACCTTTTTTATATAGAGGGATAATGAAAGACTCTTTCCAAATGGGCGGGAACACAGAGGTTTCCAGAGATAAGTTAAAAAGCTTAAGTGAAGGTAACTGAAGGGATTCACAGCATCCCTTTACAACACAACTAGGAATATTATCAGCTCCAGGCGAGTAGGATGATTTCATTGACCGAATGGTTGAAACCAAAGAATCAAGGGAAATATTGGAAGCGTTAATAATATTTGTAGAAGAGATATAATAAGGGTAAGAAGTTTTATAGATGTCAACAGATAAGTAAGTTGATTGGAAGAAATCAGAAAAAAGATCAGCGGCATCATGATCATTGCAAGAATTTATAGACCCAACAAAAAATGTGAAAGCTAAACTAGAACTTACGTTTCAAGTTCACAAAGGAATAAAATTTGTTAAGGTCACGAACAAACTGTCTTTTGCAACGTATAAAGTAATTCTCATAGCAACGGGAATTTAAAATGTTAAAATTCTACTTGGCTATGGAATATTTAGACCAGTCAAAAATGGAGCTGTAATTTTTAAAATTTTAAAAACATTTAGACTTAATGTTTCTTAAATTAAAAAATGTCTGAGTAAATTTTTGAGGTTTATTAGAAAAAGGCACAGGGAGACACACATAGGATTACACTCATCAATAAGAGAGTTTAAATTGTTATAGAAAATAGTTATTGCACAATTAACATCAACGGAATCATATAACGTAGACCAATCAGTTGCACTAATAAGTTGGTTAAGTAAAACATAATTGCACTTACAACAACGACGTTTTGATGGAGTAGGTTCACAAATTGGAGGAGTAATTAGGGACAGAGATACCTCCAATGTAGGATCGTGAATATCCTCAGGTAAACAAAAAGGGGATGATCTAGAAACATTAACGCAAGAGTCATCATTAATAAAAACCAGATCAAGCAATCGATTCAGCTGATTTGAGATCGAATTCATTTGAGACAGAAATAGAAAGTAATTCATCAAAGAAAAAATGATCAATTGTAGGAATAAGGTAACTTGAACTAGGATTACAGATCCAAGAAATGTTCGGTATATTAAAGTCACCCAACACCAGAAAGAAATCATTATCCTTTACATGGCCATAAATTTCTTTAATGCAAGCCATATGTTCCGCATAAGCTTGAACATCAGAAGAGGGGGAATACATGAAGAAGTAATAAAAAGGGAACAAGATTTACGAGCTAGTTTAACAGCATCATTCTCGACATCATGAGATGCTGAAAAAATGAATGGTTCGGAGTGAATATTAGATTAAACGCCTAATAAGACACCTTCACCTCTACGAGACAGTCGATCATGTCTGTAAATAGTGAAATCATACGAGAAATCTCACTATCATAAACATTCGAGCCTAACCACGTTTCAGTCAGGGCGATAATATCCAAACGAACACTGAAACTACTCAAAAAAAAAAAAAGGCTTCTGAGTTTAGAATTCAGGCTATGAACGTTTCGATATATTAAGATCTCTGAAGAAGGTTGAACTATTATTAGTTTTTTGGCACAATATTGGATGAAGATTGTACCGAGGAATGGTTTAGCAAAACCGGAGACAGCCTATTTCGACTCTTATGCGTAAATTCATGCTCAACTACATGAGGAGGCCACAATTTGTCGCCGCAAATTGTTGAGAAGAATTCAGCTGGCACGTTGATTTTAAAAGAAGCAATTTCACGAGGAGTTGCGAAATTGAACTTCGATATAGAGACTTTAGCTTTTGATTTACTGGAAATAAAAAAAAAAATATATATATATATATATATATATATATATATATATATATATATATATATATATATATATATATATATATATATATATATATATATATATATATAAAAATAAAATAAATAACGGTTCTTCGCAAGGTTCAGGGTCCCATAGTCGGGCGGCTCGACAAGAGTTTTCTTACTTGTTTTGTAGACTTGTAGATATATATATATATATATATGTATGTTCATTTCAAGCAACACATATACACATACACACAGGCGCACGTACGCACTATGCTATATGTATGCCAATGTTATGAGAAATTAAATGTTAAATAACTTTTTTTGCAAATTTGAGGTGAAGGGGCGTGTCATCCAAAATTTGACAAACACCTAAATTTTGTAAATTTGAAGACTGTAGCTAGAAAAATGAATTAGAATTTTATAGCTGAATTTAGGGTTTCGTTTTTAATCGATAACATTAAAATGAAAATAATTATCGATTTTTTTAACAAACTCTTGATCAGGGAGACAAGCCGAGTAGATTTAGCCATGTCCGTCTGTCCGTATGTATGATCGTGTCGATCTCAGAACCTATAAGAGCTAGGGACTTGAAATTTTGATAAAGATCCCTGTACAGCGTGCGCAGATCAAGTTTGTTTTTTACAAAAATCGATAGCTGCTCCTGTTTGAATGTTATCGATTAAAAACGAAATCGATTCTCAGTTATATAATTCTATATATTTAATATTTCTAGCTACAGTCTTCAAATTTTGCTTTTAGTGTTATGTGAGCCTCATACAAATTTGGTTTTTGTTAAATTTTGGATGTCACGCCCCATTCGCCTCAAATTTGCAAAACACGTATTTCAAGTACTAGAGGCTTGTGCTTTGGCATATACATACATACCAATGACATAATCAGTCTCTGGAAGTTTAATAAAAACATTCATCTATAAAAAAAGTTATTAAACATTTAATTTCCCATACATTGGCATACATTTAGCAGCCCAAGCACAGCTTGTACGTGTTGCTTGTTATGCACATACATATACATATGTACATATATACAAGAAACGGAGAATGCACGGAATAGCAGTTCCTCGCAGGGTTCAGGGTATCTCCTAGTCGAGCGGTCTCGACTAGAGTTTTCTTACTTGTTATGCTTTATTTTGGGAGCATCGACTACTATCAATTGTTTTGAAAATAAGGAAATGAATCACATTCAAATGCATATATAAATTTATTGTTATTAAATTTTTTTTTTAATTTAAATGAATTAATTATACTTACTTATAATTTTGTAATGCTTGATACGGCGCGACAACTGGAATAGCGAACAGCAGCTCGTCATCATCAAATGGTACACCAGTTAGGCTATCTAGCAAGTCAGTATCTACAGTAATGGGACTCTCGTCGATTTCCTCAATTTCAGTTTGATTTTTAGCGATAATGGCTTGTGATGATTCCACTGAAGTGACTTTTTTTAAAGTACTAGGTGTTGTTTCCTCATGTCTTTCAGTATTAGTTATTATTTTGTCTTTTCCTGATGAATTTAAAATCATCATTCTTATTTTTCGTTCCTCATCATCTTGGTCTCTGTATTTCAGTTTCATTTTTTTTAGTTTTCCCTTTTGACCACGTTTAACTCTAGCAGAATTTGTTTCGTCGGGCGAGGTAATATGAAGCACATCGATATTTGGTTTTTCTGACCGATCTTTGCATTCCCGACGTTTTTTCGTCGATTGATGCTTCTTGCGGGATGGTCCTGGTTGTATAATGACTGTATCTTCATCATTTATTAGGTCTTGACATTGTTGCCCCACAAAATCTGTTTGAACAGTTATTCTGTCGGTATCATGTTCAACCTTTACTTCAGTGTTTGGAAAGGAACTGTTTGCATATTCATTGCTTGCATCCCAAGCCTCGATTATTTCATTTAGACCTGTAGAAGTTTCTGGCTGTTCAGTTTGATTTTCATCATTTTTATCATCTGTTGATCGAATTTTCCTCTCCCCTGCATGACGCTGTGAGAAACTATCCTCAAGTTTAAAAAGTAGACTTAGCCCCATAATGAGATGACAAGAAGGCAAAAAATTTTTTTTTCCCCGAATCATAAAACTACCTGTGCCTAAATATTCTCCTGTAGGAGCCGTCTTACTAACTTGATTACTATAAACCCAGTAAGAATTTGTTACAACCTTTGCATCCCACGCTACGCTGTATGAAATAGCCATAGTGCCAGCTTCTAATAATGTTTTCGGTGGAATTTCTTGTCCAGTTGCATTACGAATTATAACACTTGACGCACCTTGAATGTCCGCATGGACATATATATCCTTTGAACGCATATACCTGATGGAAAAAATAAGAAAGCAGTTAGAGAAAAAATCCGATAGACATATAAAATTTAAGCTTTACTTAAGTTTTGCCACGCCCCCTTTTTGACAACCCAAGATAAAACAAGCCTTCTCTGTTCGAGTCCGCTCGACTAGGAGATATCCCGAACCCTGCCGTACAACCGCTATTCTGAACATTCTCCCTTTCTTTTATATATATGTATGTACCTAATAAGCAACACATGAGCAGACATAAGCTCGCACACACGCAGGCAAAGCCCACGCTCTGCTAACCGTGCAGTTGACGTCGCGACAGCGCTAATGCTAATGCACAAGTCTCTAGTATTTAAAATACAAATTTAGGATTTAGGCGTGGCATTCAAAATTTAACTAAATTTGAACACTCTAGCTATAAAGATTAATTAGATAGAATTTTATAACTTAATTTCCATTTCGTTCTTAATAGACAACATTAAAAGGGAAATAGTTATTGGTCTTTAAAAAAAAACTCGACTACTCGTGCTACACGAACCTCCAACAAAATTTCGAGTTTCTAGCTCTTATATGTTCTGAGATCGACGCGTTCATACATACGGACAGACAGGGCTAGATCGACTCGGCTTGTCTTCCTGATCAAGAATATATATACTTTATGGGGCCTGCCACGCCTCCTTCTCCTTGTTACATATATTTTATCAAAACCGTTATACCCTGATTTCACATTTTTAATGAGTTCAATGTATAAAACTAAAAGTTATATATAATAAATATGAAACTAATATATATAAATACTCTATGGGTTCTTCTACGCTTCCTGTTACATACATTTTAACAGTACACCTGAAATCCCATTTTCAATGAGTTCAGGGTAAGAAATATCTAAAATTTCAAATTAATAACAAGACAGCAAAAGAATATGCAAGTTCACCACTCACCTTTTAACAATAATTTCATTTTGCTGAGCATCTCTTCCTCCAATAACCAAGTAGTTCTCGGAACTAACAAACCAATAAAATTTTTCAAACCAAAATATTTTCCTTGCTTTAGCTATATTTGATATAGTGCGTACTTCCTTTAATGTTTGCTGAGTCTTGCGCTCTGCTGATTTCAGAGCTTTTTGAGACGCATCAATCGTTTTTTTCTCTTTTAGAGCTGCAGAGCGCTTCAAATCATAATATCGGCAAGCATTAGCCCATGCGGATAAGGCTAAATCAATATCTACTATTAACGAACTATTGTTCTCAGCATTATCATTATCATTTTCAATTTCGATTTCGTTGTTATACGGATCATTAAGTAATAAAGATATATGGTTGGTTTCCAACCTTAACTGTTTTATCGAGTTTGCAACAATATCATCATTGGCTTGAGCTTCTTTTACAAGCTCTTGTATGTCTGGCCACGACAACTGACTGGCTATGGCTGACTGGATTGCCAAAATAGCTTTATCCACTAAACTCTGATTGGATGTTATCAATTCTGCTTTTTTCTTATCAACATCTTGTACTTGATTAAGTTCTTCCAAGCGCGTTGCGTGATCTTTTTTTACATTAGAAAGCTTTTTAAGTGCTTCCCTTTCTTGTTGCAATGTTTTTATATCAATTTTTTGTGATTCTTGAGATGAAAAGAACTCATCAACTGCCTCCATGAATGTTTCATATTCTTTGAAAGGCAGTTCTTTGAATTGAGAGAAAAGGTATGGATGAAACTCAATATTTCTATAAAAGTATTCGGTATTTTCAGAATTTGTAGGTTTTTCTTCTTTAACTTGAATTATAAATCCTTTAGAAATTCCATTCTGTCCAATTGTCATTATATCACGAACGTTCTGTGAATATACATTTCAAATATAAAATAAGATTAAAACAAGTAAGAGTGCTCTAGTCGAGACTGCTCGACAAAGAGATCCCCTGAACCCTGCGAAGAACTGCGATTCCTAAGAGCAGCTAACATTCTCCCTTACTTTTATATGTATGTACACATATGTAGCAAGCAATACATACACACACACAGACGCACGCACAAGAACACACACACAGACGCACGCACCAACACACAATCTGCTAACTGTGCATTATGACTCATCAGCTTCGCTGCTGCTGCAAGACGCCGATAATATGAGATATTAAATGTTTAATAACTTTTTTTCTAGTCGAACGATTTTGATCAAATTTGTGGGGCGTGATCATGACATTCATATGTATATATGTGCCGAAGCACAAGTCTCTAGTACTTGAAATACGTGATTTAGCAATTTGAGGCGAAGGAGCAATTTGAGGGCGTGGCATCCAAAATTTAACAAAAACCGAAATTGCAGAAGGCACACATAACACTAAATGCTAAATTTGAAGACTCTTACTATAAAGATGAATTAAATAGAACTTTATAACTAAATGAAGATATTGGTTTTTAATCGATAACATTAAAACGATTATAGTTATCGAATATTTGAAACAAACTCGATCGAATCGTACTATACACGAACTTCCAAAAAAAATTTGAAGTCTCTAGCTCTTGTATCTTCTGAGATCGACGCGTTCAAACATACGGACAGACGGACGGACGGACAGACAGACAGCCGGCAGACGGACAGGGCTAAATCGACTCGGCTTCTCTCCCTGATCAAGAATATATATACTTTATGGGGTCTGCCACGCCTCCTTCTGCCTGTTACATACATTTTCACAAAACCATTATACTCTTTTTTCCCATTTTCAATGGGCTCAGGGTATAATAAGTGCGAGCACTCTCGACGACACTGCTTGACTTGGATACCCTGAATCCTGCGAAGAGTAGAAATTACAATCATTCTGTTTTACATATATATTGCAAGAAAAACAGCACACACACTTTTGTCTTTCTAGCTAGAGTCTTCAAATTTTGCGTTTAGTTTTATGTCAGCCTTATACAATTTCGACTTTCATTAAATTTTAGATGCCATGCCTCAAATTTGCAAAACACGTATTTCATTACTAGAGACTTGTGCTTTGGAAAATACACGCATATGAATGACATAATCACGCTCTGATAGTTTGATTTAGAATGTCCAACTACAAAAAAATATCATTAACATTTTATTTCCCATAACATTGGAGTCTTACAGCCCAAGCACAGTCGCTGCGCTGTAAGTCGCTTTAATGTCGCTTTAAATGTAATGTTATTTGAATAACGGTACCTTCTTGTTTCTATTTTTATACCCTGAACCCATTGAAAATGGGAAATCAGGGTATAATGTTTTTGTTGAAATGTATGTAACAGGCAGAAGGAGGCGTGGCAGACCCCATAAAGTATATATATTCTTGATCAGGGAGACAAGCCGAGTCGATTTAGCCCTGTCCGTCTGTCTGTCTATCTGTCCGTCTGTCTGTCCGTCCGTAGAGACTTCAATTTTTTTTGTAGGTTCCTGTATAGTGCGCGGGTTTGTTTCAGAAATTCGATAACTGTTATCGCTTTATTGTTATCGATTAAAAACGAAAATCTAAATTCAGCTATAAAATTCTACCTAATTCATCTTTCTAGCTAGAGTCTTCAAATTTTGCATTTAGTGTTATTTGAGCTTTACGCAATTTCGGTTTTTGTTAAATTTTGGGTGCCACGCCCCCTTCGCCTCAAATTTTTAACTCTTGTATATCAAATACTAGAGACTTGTGCTTTGGCACATACATACATATGGATGACATGATCACGCCCAACAAGTTTGATCAAAATCGTATCTCTAGAAAAAAAGTTATTAAACATTTAATTTCCCATAGCATTGCCATGCAAAGCAGCCAAAGAACAGCTGACGCATCGACTTGCGCTTGTGTGTATGTATTTGTTGCTTGTAATGAACATATATATACTTATGTATATTAAAGAAACGGAGATTGCTTGGAATTGCGGTTCTTCGCAGGGTTCAGGGTATACCCTAGTCGAGCGGTCTCGACTAGTTTTCTTACTTGTTAATATTGAAGAGCTGACAGTTAACAATTTTTTTTTACCAATAATCATTTACCATTTGGACATTTTTTACCAATAGAATATTTCATGCCGTAACGTAGTTCTGCCTTCCAATAACCCAAAATACTCTCGAGTTTATTATAAAATAAATGTTCAAAACATGAATAGGAATTTATACTAACCTTGATAGCCTGCATAAGTGTAGGTAAATCTTTCGCTAAATCGAAAATTTTTATATCCGATGAAGACAGTTTGGAATTTTTTCGATTTTTTTTCGATGTTTCTGATTGTCTTAGATCTGAATCCGCAGAACCTTTTATGCAATAGTTTTCTAATCCATTTTCATTTAAGACATGCTCAATTACAGCAGGACCACAGTCTAAAATTGGCATTAATATTCGTTTTAAACTTTCACTTTCTTTAGCATGTTCTATTATTTCACATATTTTGTTTTCCAACAGTTGAAAATTTCCTATTTTCGCTCGACCAATGGGATATTTTTCTCGCACGGCAAATCTTATACTTTCTTCTTCCGTGTGAGGACGTAAGATGTATAATATTGTTTGTGCATAATCAGTTAAAATAACATTTCCACGGTCGTATAACTCTAAAAATACATGATAAGCAGCTTCTCCAATGCCAAATTGGAAGTCAATTATTCGATCAGCTCCTAGTTGCTTAATATGCTCGAGTCGCTTATTTTTTAAGTGTTTCCTAAACTTCATGCAGAATCCCGAAGGTGCCATGTTCTTTGGCCATTCAAATACAGTCGTGTGAAACCGAGTTCCAGATTCAATCAATAAGGTAACCTTATCCGTCGCTCCGCCGCCATGAAGCCGAAAAAGATAGGTCTTATTGTCAATATCATATATCTGATTTACACGTAAGCCGATTAACCTATAACAGAATATCAATTATAAAATAATGTTTGTGCATAATCAGTTAAAATAGCATTTCCCCGGTCATATAAATCAAAAAATTTCTGATAAGCAGTTTCTCCTTGGCCCAATTGAAAGTAAGCTATTCGATCAGCTTCTAGTTGCTTCATATTTTGTTCCAGTAATCAATTTAAAATGGAATATAATCTGATTGAAAACGCTTTAATATATTATTTTGTTAGTAATTACGTTAAGGACAACCGAACTTTTTTTTTGCACATTGCAGTAAGTAAATTATAGTTTTCATTTAATTTTGAAAATTTGTAGCATACTCCAATACCGATTCACCATACCTAGACTTAGTAACGATGTCCGTTCGAGTTTCAATTGATAATGCCTTCGATTTTAGCATTTTACTTATAGATTTTATAATTTGAATCACTGTGAGCTTCTCTGGAATTTAATTGCAGCCAATCACTGCTTTGACATAAAGCAAAAAAAAATTATTCGCATGCTTTTGATGCACTGTAAATATGTGTAAATACTTTTGACAACTGCTGATCACCATTTCACTTGCTTTTTTTCCTATGTGCCGTTATCTTTACGTAGTTGACTTCTATCGCATAAGGATAAATCAAGATTTACAACTTAATAGCCTTTTGTTGCACTGCAACAACAAAAGCAAGTAAGAACGTTGCAGTCGGACGCAACCGACTGCAAAATACTCATCCACGTCCTAGCACCCCACTGGGGCATCTATCACATTTTATTTTAAGACAAGAGTGCTCTAGTTGAGATTGCTTGACTCGGAGATTGCCTAAACCCGTGAAAACCCCGATTCCTAAGAACCACTAACATTCTCTTATTCTTGTACATGTATGTAGCACACAGACGAACGCAAGCAAACATTCTGCTAACTGTGCAGCAACTGTGCTCAGTCTGCAAGGCGACGATAATATGAGATATTAAATGTTTAATAACTTTTTTCGTAGGCGAACGTTTCTGATCAAACTTGCAGGGCGTAATCATGTGGATCATATGTATGTATATGCCAAAGCACAAGTTAGTACTTGAAATAGATTGACAGTTATCGATTATTAGAGACAAACTCAATCTTTTCGTGCTATACACGAACCTCCAAAACTAAAATTTGATGTCTCTAGCTCTTACATGTTCTGAGATCGGGCTAAATCGACTCGACTTGTCTCCCTGTTTAAAAATATATATACTTTATGGGCCTCCTTCTACCTGTTACATACATTTTCACAAAAACACTATACCCGTTTTCCCATTTTCAATAGATTCCGGGTATAACAAGTAAGAAAACTCTAGTCGAGACCGCTCGACTAGGGTATATATACCCTGAACCCTGCATTCTCCGTTTCTTTAATAATACATATGTATATGTATGTTCATTACAAGCAACACATACACACACATATACACAGGCCAACGCACACATAAACGCCAGTCGGTGCGTCAGCTGTTCTTTGGCTGCTGTTTGCATGGCAGTTATGGGAAATTAAATGTTTAATAACTTTTTTTCTAGAGCAACGATTTGGATCAAACTTGTTGGGCATGATCATGTCATCCATGTATGTATGTGCCAAAGCACAAGTCTCTAGTATTTGATATACGGGAGTTACAAATTTGAGGCGATGGGGGCGTAGCACCCAAAATTTAACAAAAACCGAAATTGCGTAAGGCCCAAATAACACTAAATGCAAAATTAAAAGTTCCTAGCTATAAAGATGAATTAAATAGAATTTTATAGCCCAATTTAGATTTTCGTTTTTAATCGATAACAATTAAACGATAACAGTTATCGAATTTCTGAAACAAACTATCTTTTCGTGCTATACAAGAGCCTACATAACAAATTTCAAGTCTCTAGCTCTTGTAGGTTCTGAGAACGACGCGTTCATACATACGGAGAGACGGACGGACAGACGGACGGAGACAAACGGACATGGCTATATCAACTCGGCTTGTCATCCTGATCAAGAATATATATACTTTATGGGGTCTGCCACGCCTCCTTCTGCCTGTTACATACATTTCAACAAAAACATTATACCCTGATTTCCCATTTTCAATGGGTTCAGGGTATAAAAAGTAAAAAAGCGCGAGAATTTTTTATTCAACAAAAACATTATACCCTGATTTCCCATTTTCAATGGGTTCAGGGTATAAAAAGTAAAAAAGCGCGAGAATTTTTTATGTAGGTCCCTGTATAGGGCGTGCATATAAAGTTTGCTTCAGAAAATCGATAACTATTTGCATTTTAATGTTATAGATATAAAACGAAATCAGAAATTCAGTTATTATGTGTTGCACATACATATACATATGTACATATGTATATAAAGTAATCAGACAATTTTGGAATAGTAGTTTTTCGCAGGGTTCAAGGTATCCTCCAATCGAGCGGTCGACTAGAGTTTTCTTACTTGTTTTGAATCTGTATAAATTACCTTTGAAGCTCTGTGACCCCACATATAATATCGTAAGAGTTAAACCGTGTTTTCATTTTTGATGGTATCGCGTATCACAGACGTCAGTTTAACCTAAAATTAAGATATAATTTTTATAAAATACATATTTAAATAAACAAAAAATGCAATTAATAAAACCCCGAAATAAAATAATGCTGTTGCTTTCTTACTTTTAACAAAAGCTTGACAGGCACTTACACTTGCCAGAAAAACTATCCGTACAAGCTTTATGTTAAACTTTAATAGTGAAAAAAAAAGACTAGTAATAATTACATTTTTTTTTTTTTTTAACATAATTCAACACCTATGGTATGGGGCTGTACACACTAATGGTGTGTAAAATCGTTTTTATAGAATCATCAATGCAGCCTATTTGGAGATATTAAAGACAAATTTTCACCAAGCCCCTAGTGAATTGGGTCTCGGGAAGATTTTTATTTTCAGCAATAGAATAACTTATTCACACTCCTCATAATCTTAAGTTGCTGTATAGCTTAAAAATCAGCTGAACTCTCTGGGAACGTAGAATTCGCCAGCGTACCATAACTTCTAAGGTTTGGTATATGGATACTTTTCTTAAATAATTATATATTAATTTTTAATGTTATTAAATTTTAGATGCCATGCCTCAAATTTGCAAAACACGTATTTCAATTACTAGAGACTTGTGCTTTGGAAAATACACGCATATAAATGACATAATGACGCTCCGATAGTTTGATTTAGAATGTCCATCTACAAAAAAATATCATTAACATTTTATTCGCCATAACATTGGAGTCTTACAGCCCAAGCACAGTCGCTGCGCTGTAAGTCGCTTTAATGTCGCTTTAAATGTAATGGTTTTGTTAACATGTACATATGTAACAGAGAGGAGGCAGACTCCGCAGAGTATATATATTCTTGATATAGCTATGTCATCGACTAGTTTCCTTATTTACTAAAGATAATAAAGTAAGCATTAGCTAGATTTTTAAAAAATCTTCTGTAAGGTATTTATAACTAATGTATTATTCTGTCAAAAAAATAAAATTTTGAAAACATTTCTAGTCATTTTTTTGCACGATGAAAGATTAACATGAAGCTTGTACGGAAAGTTTTTCTGGCAAGTGTATGCAATCTTTCGAAATCGAACTCGTTTCTTGTCTTGATCCCGATGATTCTAGTTAATATTTTGATGGGCCACAAAGCAAGCAAGCAAAAAATGTCAGATAAATTAATATAGATATTGTGAGCAATTTCGAGCACATATCCACCTTAGTGTTTAACGTATGTATTAAAATATGTAATATGTAATACCTATGTTACCATTCAATCATTAATTTTTAAAAGATTTTTCTTTGTTAAGGCTAAAGAATGAAATTTTTATATGAATAACTAAACCTACAGCTTACACTAAAAATTTACTAAGTGAAATAATAAACAAGTAAGATAGTTACAGTCGGACGCAACCGACAGAGAAATACTTTTTCACTTCCCAGCAGCCCATAGGCGCATCTATAACTATATTTTAAAATTAATATTAAATCTCCATTGCCAACGCTCAAATTAGATTAAAAATTTTCATTGGTGGTGGCCAGACAGTTTCAATTTGGATCGAAGCTTAGAACCCTTACCTTAGCAAAAACACGCACCTAAATTGAGAGATATGACATCTCTTAAAATGAAAAAGGTGTTTACTCTGAAAATGAGATGATCGTTGGCGAGCGTAGAGGTGTGGGCTCGAATCACGGGGCGGTCATGTTAATATGTTTGTTATTTTATCTTTATTTAAATATTTTGTGTTAATAAACTTTAGCAAATCAAAAGACAAAGTCAAAGGTCACAGTCATTATGTGGCGAATTATTGGCTCAGGAGCTGTAGATTTTTCAGTTTTTATTTGCCACTTTCCCAGTGGCCGTAGAAATATAATTTTTAGCATGTTCATAGAGTGAACGTTTAGGAATATAACTGTTAAATTAAGATGCTTACATTCGAAAAATTACAGGGTATTTTTTTCAAAAGTCACGCCTCTTTTGGGGCGTAACAATAATTTTTGGGGAATCGGTAGAGCAGGTCCCCAGTAATTGGCATCCAATTTTGTGCTCAAAATAAAACAGAATTAATAAAATCACTATATATTCAGATCCGATTTGCCACGTCCCAAGTAGGCGTGGCCATGTAATTTTTTGAGCGATCTTTGTAGGATCTTAACAGTAACCCACGTGTCAAATTTGGGCGTTCCAGATTTAAAACTGTAGAAGATACAGTTTGACCCGGTTTGCCACGCCCCAATGGGCGTAGATATATCCGCCACAACTCTTTGATTTTGGGATGTCGACATGAATGTTCAGTTAAAATCTCAACTCTCTAGCCCTTTTAGAAGTAGTGTTTCTGAGATACAAGAAAATGCATTTTCCGATTTGCCACGCCTCTAGTGGGCGTATCGGGAAAATCTTGACACTATCTGACGAGGGTATATTTCAAATTTCAAGTCTCTAGCTTCAATAACGTGGAAATGGTTTGCGTTCATACGGACAGACGGACGGACAGCACGGACATTGCACAAAACCAATATACTTTTTACACTTCGTGAAAAAGTTAAAAAAATTTGTTGTCTTCAAACTACAGTGAATCAAAAAAGTTTTGGCACACTGCAAAATCCAGATTTCCCTGCCCTTTAACTTTTTTTTCAATGAATCTTTGGAAAATGAAAAACATAATTCGTTTAACGCATTTATTTATAACAAATTCAAACAAAAGAAAACTATATTTTAGCTTGGATTCGCTGCAAGGAACTTAAAAGTAAAACAAGTAAGAAAACTCTAGTCGAGACCGCTCAACTAGGGTATACCCTGAACCCTGCGAACCCCTGTTCTTTGGCTGCTTTGCATGGCAATGCTATGGGAAATTAAATGTTTAATAACTTTTTTTCTAGAGCAACGATTTTGATCAAACTTGTTGGGCGTGATATACGGGACTTACAAATTTGAGGCGAAGGGGGCGTGGCATTCAAAATTTAACAAAAACAGAAATATATAACCGAAATGTATAAGGCTCAAAAGATGAATTATATAGAATTATATAACTGAGCATCGATTTCGTTTTTAATCGACAACATTAAAATTAAGACAGTTATCGATTTTTTTAACAAACTCGATCTTTTCGTGCTATACAGGAACCTACATAAAAAATTTCAAGTCTCTAACTCTTATAGGTTCTGAGAACGACGCGTTCATACATACGGACAGACAGACGGACGGGGCATAATCGACTCGGCTTCTCTCTCTGATCAAGAATATATATACTTTATGGGGTCTGCCACGCCTCCTTCTCCGTGGTACATACATTTCAACAAAAACAGTATATCCTTATTTTCAATGGGTTCAGGGTATAATTATATTTAGAACAAAAATCTTATCGCGAAATTGGCTCTTTAGTCAACAGATCATGGTCCAGCGTAAGAAACATTATAGTTCATTACACAACCACTGGAAAAGTAGCGCCAGAGCGCAGATCAGGCTGGCCAAAAAAATTGGACGATCGCCAGGACCGGATTATAGTGTCTACGGTGGCAAAAAATCAACACACCTCAGCTGTGAAGTTGTGCGAAAGCCTTCAAGGATCGTTTCAGAGCCAATTCACCCCACAAACTGTACGAAGTACCCTATATAAGGCAGGATATTATGTCCCTCGTCGCAAGCCTTTTATTTCGAAGGTTAACCGAAAGAAAAGGCTAGATTTTGCCAAAGAACACTTGGATAAGTCGGATTCATTTTGGAACTCCATTATATTTAGTGACGAGTCAAAATTTAATTTATTTGGGTCAGATGGAGCCCAAAAGATCTGGCGAAATCCTAATAAAGAGCTTCAAGAAAATAATTTTCTCAAAACTGTTAAACACGGTGGAGGTAATGTGATGGATTGCGGGTGTTTTGCTGCTTGTGGAGTTGGTAACCTTGCATTTATTTGAGTCACTATGGATAAGCATGTTTATCGAGCCGTCCTAAAAGAAAATTTGGGTGCAAGTGACGAAAAGCTGCGTCTCAATGGCACCAATTGCCTGTTCCAGCAAGACAACGATCCAAAACATTCATCTTATCTGGTGCAGGAATGGTTAATTTACCATTGTAAGCAGCTGAAAACACCCCCCAATCACCGGACTTAAACCCCATTGAGCATGTGTGGCACCTGCTTCAACGAAAAATAAGATCTCACCACATAACATCAAAGGATTCCCTGAAAGAGACCGCTGAGTGGGGCAAAATCAGTACTTCTGAAATGGCAAAACTGGTTAGCAGTATGAAGAGACGTTTGCAGGCCGTTATTGAAGCTAAAGGTGGACCCACAAACTACTAGCGTCATCCAAACTTTATGGAGCGAGCAGTTTACGATGCTTGTGCCAATACTTATTTGAGGAAAATTTGTGCCTTTTTTACTTTTAAGTTCCTTGCAGCGAATCCAAGCTAATATTTAGTTTTTTTTTTTTATTGAATTTGTTATAAATAAATGCGTTAAACGAATTATGTTTTTCATATTCCAAAAGATTCATTAAAAAAAGTTAGAGCACAGGGAAATCTGATTTTTGCAGTGTGCCAATACTCTTTTAATTCACTGTATATGATATCCTACTTAACAAATCTACAGAATTAAGATCAGATTTTATTTAGTTTTTCCAGTTTTTCACTTACTCTAATCATTCACAATGCAAAGCTTAGCAGTGTTATGAGTTTGCAGCAGCTGTGAATCTTACAAATATAGAATTGCTACTTACAGTTTAATTTTGCACTATTCTTTTAGAATTAAAGAATAATTTATGTCCACACGTAGCAGAAAACTGTATGTTAGAGCTGCAAATCCATCGATTGGTAAATTCGATGTATCGATACTATCGATAAGTTTTCACATCGATGAAAAGAAATCTTGTGGAATCCCAATACTACGTTTATTATCACTAACCAAATAAAACATGCATATGTAGATATAATATGCGGAACAATGAAATTCAACGAACGCACAAAGTGAAATGAGAACCCCGATGTCAGTGATTTCGCCGAATTCGCTTTACTTATTGCTGCGAGCAGCTGGTACTAATAGTGATGTCATTTTAGCTTTTTACCTGCCAGATTTGGCTGTTTTGAAAATGCGATTACGGTATAAATTTGAAAACAGCGGGCAGATTTATTAGCAAATGCAAATGTTTTTATATAATATTACTTTTTCTCAATTTTATGAGTTGATTCTATCACGTTTCAAGATTAAAATGGTAAAAGATAGAAAGAGCGACATACAAAGAGCTCAACGAAAAGAGCTCTACAGAAAACAAAAGACAGCAGGGGTCGCTTACTGTGAGAGGGAGAGAGAGCGAGAGAGTATGAACTTTTTCGGTTATGCAACGCAACAACGGTTGACAGTTATTTGCGAGCTATGATTTTTATTGGTAAATTATCGATATTTACTTCTGTCACTAACCATACTACACATAGCGAATTCAGCGACTACGCAAAATGACATTACAGCCCCATGCGAGCAGCGGGTTCTCTGTGATAAGAAAATCAGTGCTCTGCGAGTGCTCGTTTGGTAATGGTCCATTTGTATACAGCGCCCTTCTATGCAACCATGTATGCTTATATTCTGATCTCTTCTCTCTCATATATTCTTATTATCTGCTCTCTTCTCTCTCGAATATATATATATTTATATGTATATATGTAAGAACTCACCAGCAGCAGCACACCAAATTGAAATTTGCTTGCTGAGGCTTTATTTCTTCTCTTGCGACAGTAGAGTGTACCAAACTTTTGAAAGTGTTTGTCGTGCCCCTGCAAAATGTTAACATTTTCACACCCTGAACCCATTGAAAATGGGAAAAAGGGTATAATGGTTTTGTGAAAATGTATGTAACACGCAGAAGGAGCGGTGGCAGACCCCATAAAGTATATATATTCTTGATCAGGGAGAGAAGCCGAGTCGATTTAGCCCTGTCCGTCTGTCTGTCTGTCCGTCCGTCTGCCCGTATGTTTGAACGCGTCGATCTCAGAAGATACAAGAGCTAGAGACTTCAAATTTTTTTGGAAGTTCGTGTATATCACGATTCGATCGAGTTTGTTTCAAATATTCGATAACTATCACCGTTTTAATGTTATCGATTAAAAACCGACATCTTCATTTAGTTATAAAATTCTATTTAATTCATCTTTATAGTTAGAGTCTTCTTCTTAGTGTT
Organism: Drosophila paranaensis; assembly: GCA_035047545.1. Lineage (NCBI taxonomy): Eukaryota > Metazoa > Arthropoda > Insecta > Diptera > Drosophilidae > Drosophila > Drosophila paranaensis. The sequence continues at coordinate 741,935 of JAWNPL010000102.1, read as the reverse complement.
ATTTGGGCCTTACGCAATTTCGGTTTTTGTTAAATTTTGGGTGCCACGCCCCCTTCGCCTCAAATTTGTAACACCCGCATATCAAACACTAGAGACTTGTGCTTTAGCACATACATACGTCCAACAAGTTTGATCAAAATCGTTGCTCTAGAAAAAAAAGTTGTTAAGCATTTAATTTCCCATAGCATAGCAGCCAAAGAATAGCTGACGCACCGATTGGCGTGTGTGTGTGCGTTCGCATGTGTATGTGTGTGTATGTTTTGCTTGTAATGAACGTACGTATGCATGTGTATATAAAAGAAATCACGAATGCTTGGAATAGCGGTTCTTCGCAGGGTTCAGGGGATCTCTTAGTCGCGCAGTCTCGACTAGAGTTTTCTTACTTGTTATTACTATTTATGGGAATGGTATGGAAGTGTGAGCCGCATATGAAGAATATATTTTCGCGACGAGCATGCTTTGGTCTAACACTAATAATTTGAATTTCAGGGAAGCTTGAATGGTAAATTTATATACAAAGCTCTTCAACCATGTGTGCTTATTTTCTGATCTCTTTCTCAAATATTGTATATTAGAAAGAACTCACCAGCAGTAGCACACAAAAATTCTAATTTGCTCGCTGATGTTCCATTTACATACACACATATGGTGGACCTATTTGCTTTAATTAATTAATTACTTTAATAGCATAAGCATTATGTTAGCAAAGCAGTAGCTAACTAATAAAAGTACATAATTCTTATATATATATATACATATCTTATATATATATATATATATATATATATATATATATATATATATATATATATATATATATATATATATATATATGTGTGTGTGTGTATGTATATGTATATATATATATACCGGTTAATGGGCAATAGATACTTAACTGGGTTATGTGATGCATCTCTATCTACCATCAGGTAAAATTAAAAAATGTTTTTCTTTTTAAATTATTATTTTAATAATAAAATTCGCCTGATTGTGTGTGTTTTTTTTTTTTTATAAATATTAAAAGCTGCTGCTGCTGAAGCAAGCAGTCACCATGCTTCTCTCGTTGCCAAAATCTTTTATTCAGTCATGTCATCGCGGCGCGATGATCGCGGCCACTCTGCCGCCAGCCCTAGTATTTTACGCAAATTTAACTTGAAGATTTGAAGATATATTTATGTTTTTTTTTTTAAGTCCGCAGAACTATTTAATGTAAAAAAACTCGCGTGTGGCTTGGTAAGGTAAAATTTCGATACCTCGATAGTGGCTTCAATATTTATTCAGCTCTAGATCACACTTACTAATGTTTGTCAGTATATTATGGAAAATAGTAATTGTTTTGGGTTTGAATCATTGAAACTCTCAATGCAGCCATAAAACAATTTTTTTTTTCAATTAAGAGAACTATTTCGATTCAAAAGACTTACTATCGATACTTTTACTGAAAATCTTTGTGCACATATCGAACTTCTGAAAGATACATAAATATGGAGGGAAACTCTTTGTTTGTGAACGTAAACGTGCTATTTTTTGCGAAAAGTCGTGAGTTGGCTAAAACTACACGTGCCGAATTCACTGTTGAATCTGTGATCAACGCAAGAAATTTGCTGAATCAATTAGTTAATTTTTTCAACTTGAAAACAATAAGTAACAATTTAATCTTAGCTCACAACGAAAATTATATTGAAAATCTGGACGCGGAGATATATTTACGTAAAGGAGACGAAATTGCTGTGATTCCACCCATAAGTGGAGGATAGCAACGTAAAAAGCCCACCATGGATCACATTAAATTAACTAGAAGTAAAATCGACATAAATCATATACATCAACTTATAACTGACCCAAGCTGTGGAGCTTGTTCAGTTTTTGTCGGGACAACACGTGACAGCTTTGATGGAAAAAAAGTATGATTATCTTTTGTTCATTATTTTAGTGATAAGAATATGAAGTGTGTTATGTATTATCAATATAAAAAACTGAAATAATTGTGGTTGAGTATTAGTGGTGATTATGTAAACCGTCAACAACACTAATATAATTAATATTTTACCTTGTTCACGTTGTAAAATGAATTGTTTCTTTTGTGTAATCCCCATGCGCCCTATGTATGATCGAAACATATTTCGCACAGGGTAATGTTTGACTATATAGAGACTTTTCAAATATACATATGAATACTCGGCCTATGTTTTGGAAAAACACAGCAGAAGTTATTCGTACTTCCGATTTTAGGGAAAACTGTTCATCAATCTAAAGGGCCAACATTGAATATTTTCATAAGGTTATCATTATCGTATATAGATTATATATTTGACTATTACCATTTACGCGCACTTATACTACACTGTGCCACTAAAGGCACCGTACCCCTGATATATTTTCTCAAAATGTCCTGTAACTTCGTCAAATTTTATACAAAATAAAATATGTTGATGTGGAGTTATAAAAAACAACTACGAAAACTGTAGTCGAGACACACTACATATGCTTTAGCAAGTTCTAAAGGTTTATCCCGATTATTTGCGTATGAGCTCTTTCGAGGAGTGTAACACAACGGTTTCCGGGTGTGCAAAATGTATGAAAACAAGTAAGAAAACTCTAGTCGAGACCCCTCGACTGGGGTATACCCTGAACCCTGCGAAGAACCGCTATTCCGTGCATTTTCCGTTTCTTTTATAATTCATATATATATATATGTATGTTCATTAAAAGCAACACATTCACACACACATACACAGGCGAACGGACACACAAACACCAGTCGGTGAGTCAGCTGTTCTTTGGCTGCTATTTGCATGGCAATGTTATACGAAATTAAATGTTTAATAACTTTTTTTCAGGATCACATATGGGCGTGATCATGTCATCCATATGTATGTATGTTCCAAAGCACAAGTCTCTAGTATTTGATATACGGGAGTTACAAATTTGAAGCGAAGGGCGCGTGGCACCCAAAATTTAACTAAAACCGAAATTGCTTAAGGCCCAAAAAACACTAAATGCAAAATTTGACTCTAGTTAGAAAGATGAATTCGATAGAATTTTATAGCTTAATTTAGACTTTCGTTTTTAATCGATAACAATAAAACGATAACAGTTATCGAATTTCTGAAACAAACTCGATCTTTTCGTGCTATACAGGAACCTACATAAAAATTTCAAGTCTTTAGCTCTTATAGGTTCTGAGAACGACGCGTTCATACATACGGACAGACGGACATGACTATATCAGCTCGGCTTGTCATCCTGATCAAGAATATATATACTTTAAGGGGTCTCCCACGCCTCCTACTGCCTGTTACATACATACATATTTCAACAAAAACATACCCTGATTTTCCATTTTCAATGGGTTCAGGGTATAAAAACAAGTAAGAAAACTCCCGTCGAAACCGCTCGACTAGGGGATACCCTGAACCCTGCAAAAAAACGCTATTCCTAAGAACCGCTAACATTCTTCGTTTCTTTTATATGTATGTATGTATATTATAATAAACATATACACAAACACAGATGCATGCACAAGCAAGCGCTCTGCTAACAACGCAGACTGCGCTTGGGCTGCAAGACGCCTATGTTATGAGAAATTAAATGTTTAATAACATTTTGATCAAACTTTCAGAACATAATTATGTCACTCATATATGTGTATTAGCTATTCTCTAGCTTTTGTGTGAGATCGACGCGTTCAAACATACGGACAGACGGACTTACAGGCGGGCAGGGCTAAATCGACTCGACGTGTCTCCCTGATCAAGAACCCTGTTGTCACATTTTTAATGGATTCAGGGTATAAACAAGTAAGAACGTTGCAGTCGGACGCAACCGACAGCGAAATACTATTTCACGCCCCAGCAGCCCACAGGGGCATCTATCACATTATATTATTTAAAATTTAACCTTAAATCCCCACTGTCGCCGCTTAAATTAGCTGCAGATTAAAACTTACCTTAGCAAAAACACGCACCTAAATCGAGAGAGATGGCAACTCTCAAAATGAGAGAGGTGGCAATTCAGAAAATGTGATATAAGTTCGTTGGCGAGCGTAGAGGTGTGGGCTCGAACCCCGGTGCGGTCATGTTGATATTTTTGTTATATTTTCTTTATTTAGTTATTTTGTATTAATAAAATATTCTTTTCAAACACATATATATAATTTAGCAAATCAAAAGACAAGGTCAAAGGTCACTAAGTCATTATGTGGCGCGTTATTGGCTCAGACGCTGCAGATGTTTCAGTTTGGATTTGCCACGCCCCCAGTGGCTGTAGACAAATAATTTTTGGGATGTGCATAGAATGGGCGCTCAGGAATATAACTGTAAAGTTTGGATGCTTACACTCGAAAAATGCGAAAATTACAGGGTATTTTTTGTACGGCATGCCCCTTTTGGGGCGTAACAATAATGTTTGGGGAATCGGTAGAGAAGGCCCCCAGTAACTTAGCATTCAATTTTGAAGCTTCTAGCACTAAAACTGTGGAAGATATAAGCTGATAAAAGTGTCCCCGGGCGATAAAGTTTGGCCCGATTGCCACGCCCCCAATGGGTGTATACACCTAATTTTTGGCGTGCTCATAGAGTGGGCGTTCAGGAATATAACTGTAAAGTTTGGATGCTTACACTCGAAAAATGCGAAAAAAATAGTGCTCAAAATATAACGAAACTAGTAAAATCACTATATATTCAGATCCGATTTACCACGCCCCTGGTAGGCGTGGCCATAAAAATTTTTGGGCGATCTTTATAGGATCGTAACACGTAACCCACGTGCCAAATTTGGGCGTTCTAGCTTTAAAACTGTAGAAGATACAGTTTGACCCGATTTGTCACGCCCCCAATGGGCGTAGATATATCCGCCATAGCTTTTTGATTTTGGGGTGTCGACATAAATGTTCAGTTAAAATCTCAACTCTCGAGCCCTTGAAGTAGTGTTTATGGGCTACAGGAAAATTCATTTTCCGATTTGCCACGCCCCTAGTGGGCGTATCGGGAAAATCTTGACACTTTATCTGACGAGGGTATACACGAGTATATATTTCAAATTTCAAAAAAAGTCTCTAGCTTCAATAGCGTGGAAATGGTTTGCGTTTATACGGACAGACGGGCAAACGGAAATAGTATAAAAATATTTTTGCTGGCTTACAAAAATAAATTTCATATTTGTTTTATACTTATTCATGAAGTGAAATACATTGGTTTTGTGCAATGTCCGTCATCATGTTCGTCCGTCTGTCGGTATCTACGCTATTGAAGCTAGAGACTTGAAATTGGAATATATACTCTTATAAACCTACGTCCACTAGAGGCGTGGCAAATCGGAAAATGCATTTTCCTGTATCAACAAGTAAGAACGTTGCAGTCGGACGCAGCCGACAGCGAAATACCTTCTCACGTCCCAGCACCCCATAGGGACATCTATCAATTATATTTTCTTAAAATTAACCTTAATCCCCACTGTCGCCGCTCAAATTAGCTGCCGATTAAAAATTTTCATTGGAGGTGACCAGACAGTTTTAATTTGGATCGAAGCTTAGAACCCTTACCTTAGCAAAACACGCACCTAAATTGAGAGATATGACATCTCTGAAAATGAAAAAGGTGTTAACTCTGAAAATGGCGAGCGTAGAGGTGTGGGCTCGAACCCCGGTGCGATCATCTTGATATTCTTGTTATTTTTTCTCTATTTTGTTAATAAAATATTATTTTCAATTCATATATATAATTTGGCAAATCAAAAGACAAGGTCAAAGGTGACAAAGTCATTATGTGGCGCGGAAGATGTAGATTTTTCAGTTTTTATTTGCCACGCCCCCAATGGGTGTATACACATAATTTTTGGCGTGCTCATAGAGTGGGCGTTCAGGAATATAACTGTAAAGTTTGGATGCTTACATTCGAAAAATGCGAAAATTACAGTGTATTTTTCTGTAAGTCACGCCCCTTTTGGGGCGTAACAATATTTTTTGGAAATCGGTAGAGGAGGTCCCCAGTAACTTAGCATCCAATTTTGGCACTAAAACTGGAGATATAAGCTGATATTAGTTGCCACGCCCCTTGTGGGCGTAGATATATCCGCCATAGCGTTTCGATTGTGGGATGTTAACCCGAGTATATATACCAAGTCTCAAGCCTCTAGCATCGATAGTGCTCAAAATAAAACAGAATTAATAAAATCACTATATATTCGGATCCAATTTGCCACATCCCAAGTAGGCGTGGCCATATAATTTATATATTTATAGAATCGTAACAGTAACAAGTACTAGAGACTTGTGCTTTGACACTTACACACGTGTCATGATCACGCCCAACAAGTTTGATCAAATTTGTTGCTCTAGAAAAAACTTTAATTAACATTTAATATCTCATATTATCGGAGTCTTACAGCAGCAGCGAAGCTGCTGAGTCATAATGCACTGTTAGCAGACTGTGTGCTTGTGCGTGCGTCTGTGTGTGTTCTTGTGCGTGCGTCTGTGTGTGTGTATGTATTGCTTGCTACATATGTACATATAAAAGTAATCGCAGTTCTTCGCAGGGTTCAGAGGATCTCTTAGTCAAGCAGTCTCGACTAGAGCTCTCTTACTTGTTCATTTTGGGATATCGACGTGAGTGTTCAGTTAAAATCTCAACTCTAGCCCTTCTAGAAGTAGTGTTTCTGAAATACACTTCGTGAAAAAGTATAAAAAGCTATAGCGGACATACCCATTTGGGGTGTATATTCTACAATTTTAAAGCTACAACGACCAAACTTGGCACATGAGTTGCTGTTACGATCCAAAATCACCAAAATTATATGATCAGGCCTACTGAGGTCGTGGCAAATCGGATATGAATATATAGTGCCAGATGCTTCTATGGGGTGCTGGGACGTGAATAAGTATTTCGCAGTCCGTTACGCCCGACTGCAACGTTCTTACTTGTTTTAAACTTACTAATACAGTAAAATGTTCGTACTGCTTGTCTTAATAGAAGATTCGGTGTAGAGGCGCAAGGAGCGCAGAAGCGGAGGACCCGCCCTGAGTTATTTAGTATGAATACGTTTGAGTTTAAATAGGAGCGGCTTAGATGCGCGCTGCGGCAAATTTAGAGCTTCGTGGTGAGAAGTAGCGGCCGTGGCGAATTGCATTGCCGAGGTCGGTGCTCGATCGACCGAAGAAGGCAGTCAGTGCGGAGACTCCGAATGGTGAGGGTCCAAGATAGGGAGTGAGGATCGAGAATCAAAAGTATGCGTTTCGGTTATCTGCAAAAAACGAGGAGTTGGCCGCGAGCTCGGAGTAGTGACAAGTGAAAAGAAAGACTGAGTCTGCCCCCGCTGGAAAAACACTACTTCACAAACGTTTTCTTAAATAAATTCTGTGTTACTTAACGGATTTCAATGTAATTTTCAACATATTGATTATACTTTCAACTGACCTTCAGTTTAAAGAACAAAAATCATAATTGTATAAAATACACAGGAAACTAAATACTAAATTTGGAGCAAATTTCTGGACAATGATTGGCGTGCAAATCGGAAAACTCAAAGATTAGAATGCTTCAGAACTAGATGCTTAATTGCTGATCTTTACAAGAACAAAGGATAACGATGTATTATAATATTCAGTTCGAAATATTTGTTATTAATTGACAATATCAGCCGTGTTAGTCTTTGAGTAGCTCCAATGCGAGCGTTGTCTGATAACTAACTCTTTATCAGTATTAATTGCTTGGCTAGTTCTTCATTTGAGCTGAGAATCGGAGTGTAAGAGGGCTCCATAACGGACATTGCACAAAACATTATTTCACTTCGCGAATAAGTATAAAATAATGTCTACACATATTCTGCAGTCGTCAGCGCCCTACTGCAAAGTTCTTACTTATTTCTTCATCAAATTGATGAAGGAAGTTTGTCACTCTTGGACTAATTCATTTTAATTAAGCAAATATTTTTTTATAGGTGATATCATTGGAATATGAAGCCTATGAAAGCATGGCTATAAAGGAAATGGGTAAGATATGCTCTGAACTACGAGTGCAGTGGCCAACTCTTAAGCATATCGTAATATATCATCGACTTGGAAGCGTTCCCGTGGCTGCAGAAAGTATAGTAATTGCCGTTTCTGCGCCTCATCGCCCAACTGCCTTGGAATCGATTAGTTTCGCTATAGATAAACTTAAGACGAGTGTGCCTATATGGAAAAAGGAAATATATGAAAACGATCTCATAGGAGAGTGGAAAGCTAATAAAGAGTGCCCTTGGCCCCGTAAGAACATATAATATTCCGATTTATAATAGACAAAATGATTGTATATAATATAAATATAAGAATTGAATTATATTTTTATGTCCTACATTTCTTTTTTTAAATAATGACAGAATTTTCTGAAACATCATCAACATTCGAATTTTCTTCATGCAAAATTGAACCTAAGATAGAAAATATTTTTGAACATAAGCTGGTACAAATCAATGTAAATGACAGCGAATTGAACAGACGAGTGAATTGTTTTTTAAAAAGAAAGAGAGATGAAATCAATAGCTCCAATATAATTGACTTCAAGCAACAATTGGCAGAGAGTTCACTCCCAGAATCGATGTCTAAAAATTCATGTGCCCGCACTCAAAGTATCCTTGTAAAGCAACAACAGTCAAACGGTCATATTAAGGGTAAGATCATACATATTTGAGACCCACAAACTGATTTAAGTATCAATCGATGAATTTGACTAATTATATTATTGTAGTACGTCGCGCGATTGTTAATAATGAAAAAGTACGGCCCAACTATTCTTTACAATTAAAAAAACTCATGACTACGCAGCAAAAGCAGAGTGAAACAAAAAATAATGTACTTACAAATGCGCGCTTACAAAATATAGAAGACTATATGCATGTAACGCCGGACGATGATGACAATATTTACAATCGTATTAAAAATATTGAAAATCGAATTTTAATGTTAGAATCTACGTCTCCAGAATACAAATATTATGTGAGTACACATTTTAAAGTTTGCTGTTAGGTGTTTTTTTATTGAATATGTATTTTTTGTTGTTTTTTTTTTTTAGATAAAGCTAGGAGCGGCTCCGAAGGATATTGGCAAAAGTTCGAAAAAAGAACAAATTTACCTGTCTGATAGGTTAAATGCATTTATTTTTGATATTAAAAGGCAATGCGAACTATAAACAGCAGAGAAAAATTTGACACAATATACTGTAGTTCAAAAGATATTGTTTCCTTACTTTTGGGAAAATATTTACATATACGCATTTACCATGCTGAATGTAAATTGTCCTTGAACAGTTTCCAATTACTCCTGCAGAAGGACATGAAAAAGTAGTATAATTTAAAACCAAGTAGTCTTAGTATAAGAATAATAAAGTAAATTAAATTTCAATAAATTTGTTTATGGTAGAACAAAATTTTATTATAATCTGAACCCATCGAAAATAGGAAATCAGGGTATAATGGGTTTGTTAAAATGTATGCAAGAGGCGTGGCAAACCCCATAAAGTGTATATATTCTTGATCAGCTCCACGAACCGAGCTGATATAGCCATGTCCGTCTGTCTTTCCTTATGTACGAACGCGTCGATCTCAACAATTTATTATAATTTATTTTGCTAATTTTGTCTATTTTATGCCATTTAGATTTTTGTTCAATTTTGGATGCCGTCTCCAAATATTTAAATTGAAAGTAGTTTGCAACTAAAGCCAACATATGAACGAGTTTGCCTTTCTTAAACTAAAAAAATGTAATAATTCAAATCCATTAAATCGCACAGAAGTTATTAAACTATACGTTTGGCCAACCGACACACACATGTGACCAGCAGCACTAAGCACACAGTTTTCCTATGCGTATTGACATATTGAACTGCGCGCATCTAGCAAATTCTAAGAACCGCAAGTCTTAGCGTAGTGCAAGATTAGTTTACTTGGTGGCGCTATGGATTGCGAATTATCAGCTGCTCTATCGAATTGAAACATGGATGACACTATTAGCTAAAAATTAAAGATTAAATTGAATTTAATTTTGTGTGAGCTTATACTAAATCAAAACTCTGAGATATTTTGAAAAACGAAGATAGCACGGGGTTCAGGGGATCTCCCGGTCGGTACGCCCGACTAGAGTTTTTTTACTTGTTTTTATTAGTTATCACCATTTCTATTTGCGGTAAGTTTTTAGGCTAATTTAACACTTTTATGTTTATTTATGTAGCGATGGGTGTTGTCATCAGTGCACAATGAAGTAATTCTTTTAGCTTTAAAGTAAATCTTCGCATAGGCTGAACCGTTAACTGGTGTTTTTTTTAGTTTTATGCCAAATATGAACAATTTCATGTTGGTCAAATAATACGTCTTTTCATAGGAAACAAGTAAGAGTTCTCTAGTCGAGACAGCTCGAACCCCTGAACCTTGAGAAGAACCACTATTCTCTATTTCTTTTATATGTATATACATATCTGTATGTATTTACATTACCTTCAACACATACACACACAGACTAGCTATAAAGATGAATTAGATAGAATTTTATAGCTGAATTTAGATTTTCGTTTGTAATCGATAAGAATAAAACGATAACAGTTATCGAATTTCAGAAACAAACTCGATCTTTTCGTGCTATACAGGAACCTACATAAAATTTCAAGTCTCTAGCTCTTATAGGTTCTGAGAACGACGCGTTCTTTTTTTTTTTTTCATAAGAATATCATCTTTATTTGACGAAATATACAAATTATCAGCGCTCCATTACCAGTAAGGATACTTAATCTAATAGGAGTTTGGTTTATTGATTCGTAATACTATGGAGACTATTGGAGAGATCGTAGGTTTATAAAGAGGGAAATTACAAATTCATTTTTGTTGGGATTACCACATCTAAAGATTCTGGACTATTGATTTGAATCAAGTCAGGACCCGTATCAGCAGGTCATGAGGGTGGTGGCGCTTTAATCTTCTTCTTATGCGGGGCCTTGCCGATCTTTGGGCTGCAATGCCAAGTCGCCTGGCCAGAACGTTTGGGTGGGATTCGAGTCTGTTGAGGTATTTTTTGGCGGCCTCCTGTATCCTGTCTGCTATTCTTGGCACCCTGAGGTCGCGCTCGATGTCCCTGGTTCTCATGTACCAAGGAGCACCAGTGATCTTCCTCAGCGTTTTCGCCCGGAGAACTCGCAGTTTGTTAAGATGCGTCTTAGCAGTAATGCCAAACACCTGGATAGCATAAAATAGTGTGGGAGCTAGAATGCACTTATAAATTTTCACCTTGTTGTATCGTGGTGCAAGCGGCCAAGACATTTTTGTCAATTTATCCCGAAAGGCGTGCTGCAGCGACGTGACATGTCTTTGAAATGTCACTCTTCTGTCCAAGGTGACACCGAGGTACTTGTATACCGAGGAATGGTGTAGTACTCGGCCATTAAGTGTAACGCCAGGACAGTTACTTATCCTGTTTGCGAATGTCATGTTTGCACATTTACCAGCATTGATGCTCACGTTCCACTTTCCAGCCCAAACCTGAAATGCATCTAGGTACTGCTGGAGTGCTCTAGTAGCCTGGAAAATGCAGGAGCTTTTTGTGAGCACTGCAGTATCATCCGCGTAGGTTGCGATTAGCACATCTCTAGCTCCAAGTCCACTGATTGAAGTGTGTGTTGGCATATCCGCAGTGAAGAGTGTATATAAGGTGGGGCCAAGAACGCTGCCTTGGGGAACTCCGGCTTCAATCGTTTTGACTGAAGAGTTGTAACCATCAGCCGTCACGGAAAACGTGCGCCCTGCCAAGAAACTTTTTATACCCTGAACCCATTGAAAATGGGAAAACAGGGTATAATGTTTTTGTTGGAAGGCGTATGTATGTAACAGGCAGAAGGAGGCGTGGCAGACCCCATAAAGTATATATATTCTTGATCAGAGAGAGAAGCCGAGTCGATTTAGCCCTGTCCGTCTGTCCGTCTGTCCGTCCGTCCGTCCGTCCGTCCGTATGTGTGAACGCGTCGATCTCAGAACCTATAAGAGCTAGAGACTTGAAATTTTTTATGTAGATCCCTGCATACAGTGCGCAGATCAAGTTTGTTTCAAAAAAACGATAACAACTATCGTTTTAATGTTATCGATTAAAAACGTTATCAGAATGAAGTTATTAAATTGTATCTCCCACGTCTTTATACGTAGAGTCCCCATTTTTTTGTTAGTTTTATATTTATTTTATTTAATTTTGATTTTTGTTAAATTTTGGATACCGGCTCCAAATTTCTCCAAATATTTAAATTGAGGTTAGGTGCACTCAACGCCAATAAATGAATGCGTTTGCATTTTTAAAAATTTGAAAAAATTTAATAAAATATGTTGAACATAAGCTGAAAATTTCATTCAAATCCATTCATTCGCGCAGAAGTTATTAAACAAAACATTTGGCCAATCGGCCAAACACGTGACCAGCAACGCAAAGCAAATTGTTTTCCTATACATGTGCACACATACACACATACTCATTGAGCTGCGTGCATCTAGCAAATTCTAAGACCCGCAAGTTTTAGTGTACATATTTCCAATAGATGGCGCTATGATTTACGAATTATCAGCTGCTCAGTTGGATCGAAACATGGAAGACGCTATTCTATCGAAACATAGATGGCGCTATTGGCTAAACAATTGAAAATGAATTGAATTTAGTTTTCTGTGCGTTTATACGAAATGCTAATTATGCAGTATTTTAACGCAGATAGCGCGGGGTTTAGGGTATCTCCTAGTCGGGACCCCCGACTAGAGTTTTCCTACTTGTTATAAGCTGGAACAGCTGTGGAGATAGTAGACTCCTGGCTTTGCATAGAAGTCCCGGATGCCACACTCTATCAAAGGCTTGCTGAATATCTAGGAAAGCAGCTGCTGCATACTCCTTATTTTCTAGAGCCTCTAACGCAAAGTTCACAACTCTGTGCAGTTGCTCTGGGGTGCCATGCTGCAGCCGGAAACCAAATTGAAACTTGGGGATCGCACGAGTAACTGCCTCAATATTGAGAAGTCTGTTGAGGATCAGCCTCTCCATCATTTTGTCCACTGAGGGAAGAAGGCTAATCGGCCTATAAGATTCCACCTCAGTTGGCTGCTTTCCTGGTTTAGGTATCATGATGATGCTCGCTGACTTCCAGGCTTTCGGAAAGTATCCGACGCTTAGTATACTGTTGAATATTAGCACCAGGAACAAGAGAGCTTGTTCTGGCAGTATACGTATTATTCTGTTGTCAAGAAGATCTGCGCCAGGAGCTTTCGTGGGCTTCAACTTAGGCACAAGCAGCTTCACTTCTTCAAGCGTGACAGGATCGGCAGGCGAGGTCATTTGAAACGGGGTTTCAAGTGTTTGCTCAACCAAACGGCTGACTCTCAGGTGCAAAATCAAGGGGTCTAAAGCGCTATTCTAGGTTATTGGCGAACACTTATGCTTTCTCCAAAGCTGTGCGGCACCAGCCTCCTGCCGGGTTTCTTATGGCCGATATTGGCGAGGCCTGTGATTTGCACCGTTTAGTCATCCGCCAAAGTAAGAAATTTGTAGAGGCATCTGAACCCATGTTTTCCAATAAATCATCAATTTGTTGTTGCTTTCTGCGTGTCAGCACTTTATGTAGTCGGTTGGCTAGCCTTCTATAGATCTGTTGAATCCGAGCATCAGTTGCGTCAGATGAGCCTTAAATACCTCTACATCAGCACCACGAGCTAGTAAGCTGGACCGTTGTGGCTTTTTAAATGGCATTGTGTGTAAATCAGCCAGAAGAGGAATATGGTCCGACGAAAGCTCATAAAGCGTTCTGATATTAGGCCTTGCCATGCTGAATCCTTTTACAACGAAGAAGTCTAGTGCCGATGGAGCTACCCGAGAGTTGTATGAATAGAACGTCGGTTCTCCAGTTGCGAGAACTTGGTACTGGCCGTTTGCAATGACTTCCTGCAGTGTTCTGCCTCTTGCGCAGGATCTTGCGTTTCCCCACCATGCATGCTTGGCATTGTAATCACCGCCTGCAATGAACTTGTTGCCAGGTGGGAGATACACAGCCGCTATTGCAACAGATCCCTCAGATGTCTGCATTTGCACGATAGCTATCTGTCTTTTGTAGCTAGTGATGGAGGGCTGTGGACTGTGGCTAATGCTAGAGCGCACAAAGACAGTAGCGCCACCTCTGCTGTTGCCACTGGGGTGGTAGGCGTAGTAAGTAGAGTATCCAGGTAGGAATAAACGTTGTCCTTCTCGCATGTGGGTCTCGGTGACGAGACCTGCATATTATGTGCAGCGAGGAATAACCGGAGCTCCTCAGAGCCTCTAGCTAGTCCTCGTGCGTTCCACAATCCGATTTTTAATATCGGTTGATTCATTTCGGGATACGTGAGATGAGTACCTGGACTATTTCTCGGAAGGCCTTGTTTGCCTCCACAGTCTCTTGCACCAGCTTAAAGAGTTGGTTCATTCTATTGTTGATCTCACGAATGGAGTTTTCCAAACCCAGAAATTTATTGTCGGAGCTTGAGATATGCGGTGATTTCAACTCTCGCTGGGACTGCATAATCGTGGTATGTTTGAATTGACGACCATTATGACGGGCAACGTCGGCATATGAAATAGTGACATTTAAAGTTTCAGCTGAGATAAAGCCACTAGAGGATGAGGCCTGATTATGTCTGAGGTTGACACCATTTCCAGCAGCAGGAAGCCTTGGTCTCTGCTTTATTTTTTTAATTTTTCTATTCTGACTGGGCAGTCTTTGTCAGTTGCGGAATGATCACCACCGCAGTTGATGCACACACAGTTCACTGTTGCAAAGTGCAGATCCAGTCAAGTGTGGACCGGCACACTTTGCACAAATTGGATCTCGGACACAATAATTTTTGGAATGCCCAAAGATGTGACATCTCAGGCACTGTAGAACTTCTTTTCTTCGACGAGCATGCTCTACGGTGACTCTGTATCTGCCCAGTTGTGTAATTTTTATACCCTGAACCCATTGAAAATGGGAATTCAGGGCATAATGTTTTTGTTGAAAGGCGTATGTATGTAACAGGCAGAAGGAGGCGTGGCAGACCCCTTAAAATATATATATTCTTCAGGATGACAAGCCGAGTTGATATAGCCATGTCCGTCTGTTCGTCTGTCCGTATGTATGAACGCGTCGAAGAACCTACAATAGCTAGAGACTTAAATTTTTAATGTAGGTTTCTGTATATCACGAAAAGATCGAGTTTGTTTCAGAAATTCGATAACTGTTATCGTTTTAATGTTATCGATTAAAAACGAAAATCTAAATTAAGCTATAAAATTCTATCTAAATTATCTTTCTAGCTAGAGTCTTCAAATTTTGCATTTAGAGTTATTTGGACCTTACGCTATTTCGGTTTTTGTTAAGTTTTGGATGCCACGCCCCCTTCGCCCTAAATTTGTAACTCCCGTATATCAAATACTAGAGACTTGTGCTTTGGCACATACATACATATGGATGATATGATCACAACAAGTTTATTCAAAATCGTTGCTCTAAGCATTTAATTTCCCATAACATTGCCATGCAAATAGCAGCCAAAGAACAGCTGACTCAGCGACTGGCGTTTGTGTGTGTGTTCGCCTGTCTATGTGTGTGTGTATATGTTGCTTGTAATGAACATATATATACTTATGTATATTAAAGAAACGGAGATTGCTTGGAATTGCGGTTCTTCGCAGGGTTCAGGGTATACCCTAGTCGAGAGTTCTCGACTAGAGTTTTCTTACTTGTTAATACATCAGTAACATTCGTGCCTTGCTTGATATTGACAAAAAACAGATTTTGCCTAGTTTTGTAGTTGATCGTCGCTTCATCATCATCGGCATTGAGTTGCGCATTCCGCCAATCTGCTCTTCTCGGGCAATATATGTTGAGAACTTCATATCCGTGATCAGCAAAGTTATTTTCGATTTGTACCTGGGGACATTTGCATGGATTCCCTTTGGAACTACAGTGAATGGCTTATCCTCTCTGAGCTGATGATGCCAAAATTTGCAGTTTAATGTCGTTAGATGTTGAACCACTGTACTGAACGCATTGGAGTCGGCGGTGTAGATGCGTGACACTCCAAACTTGGATGTGCGAATGCTGTAATTGTTGTCACCAACACACAGATTAAGCGCCTCTAGAGAATCGGGATTATTGACTTCTGGGACGCATATAGCTAGAGGCTTTGTGAGTCGTTTTGAAGCTTGTCCATTGCCACTTTGTGGTTCCTCATCTACATTAGAGCAAATTTCTTGCTCCATAATATCGTCCGCTTCATCGGCCAAATCGGCAAAGCGGTTGTTGCTTAGCGGCGTTACAGTTGAGGAGGATGCCAAAACCTTGTTTGGCACCTTGAGAAGGTCGCAGGGCTGCAGCTTAGCTTTTCGCATGGATTGAGATGCGTCATCAGCCCCTTTACGTTTTTTTCTGCCTATTAGTTCAGGTGATTGAAACGGGCACTTGTTACACTTGTTACAACGGTTGTCAGTCGTCGAAGTTGAGGAAATTTTGGTCCCAGCAGCGGCTGCTACAGTATACGTAGAGGTGGATGAAAAGCTTGCCTGGGATATTGATACGGTGTAGGTAACATTGGTACCGCTGCTAGTTACCGATGGTACAAGTCTTACAAGTCTCAGTGGTTGGATATTTGTTGTTGAACCGCTGGCTAAGATTTGGGATCGTATGGTTACCGGGTAAGCACCAGCAACTTTCTTCATCTCCTCTATCCTTTCACACCTATCACTAGGTAGTGAGTGAGTCGATGGAGTTCCATTCATAATTACACTTTTTATACCCTGAACCCATTGAAAATGGGAAAAAAGGGTATAATGGTTTTGTGAAAATGTATGTAACAGGCAGAAGGAGGCGTGGCAGACCCCACAAAGTATATATATTCTTGATCAGGGAGAGAAGCCGAGTCGATTTAGCCCTGTCCGTCTGTCTGTCTGTCCGTCTGTCCGTCTGTCCGTATGTTTGAACGCGTCGATCTCAGAAGATATAAGAGCTAGAGACTTCAAATTTTTTTGGAAGTCCATGTATAGTACGATTCGATCGAGTTTGTTTCAAATATTCGATAACTATCATCGTTTTAATGTTATCGATTAAAAACCGATATCTTCATTTAGTTATAAAATTCTATTTAATTCATCTTTCTAGCTAGAGTCTTCAAATTTTGCATTTAGTGTTATTTGCGCCTTCTGCAATTTCGGTTTTTGTTAAATTTTGGATGCCACGCCCTCAAATTGCCCCTTCGCCTCAAATTGCTAAATCACGTATTTCAAGTACTAGAGACTTGTGCTTTGGAACATACACACATATGAATGTCATGATCACGCTTCACAAATTTGATCAAAATCGTTCGTCTAGAAAAAAAGTTATTAAACATTTAATATCTCATATTAATGGCGTCTTGCAGCAGCAGCGAAGCTGATGAGTCATAATGCACAGTTAGCAGATTGTGTGTTGGTGCGTGAGTCTGTGTGTGTGTTCTTGTGCGTGCGTCTGTGTGTGTGTATGTATTGCTTGCTACATATGTACATACATATAAAAGTAACGGAGAATGTTAGCGGCTCTTAGGAATCGCAGTTCTTCGCAGGGTTCAGGGGATCTCTTTGTCGAGCAGTCTCGACTAGAGCACTCTTACTTGTTTATATTTATTAGCTAAATATGCATTAATAAATATGTAAGCAAAAAAAAAATAATAAAACGAGAAGAAGACAAAAGCCGCTTGCCCAGTGGGCAAGCGTACGTGTTGTTTATCAAATTCGAAGTAGTTATTGTTGTTTACTCCGTTTGCACAGACACCGCGCTCGACGGCGTCTAAAAATAGATTTCTGCTGATAAGCACAGCAGCTTTTTACGTTTTGACAACGATAGACCAACGGCAGATCGCAGAATCAGAAACACGACCGATCACTTTGAGTGATTGTGGCGAATTGCGAACGACGCGTTCATACATATGGACAGACAGACGGACATGGCTATATCAACTCGGCTTGTCATCCTGATCAAGAATATATATACTTTATGGGGTCTGCCACGCCTCCTTCTGCCTGTTACATACATACGCCTTTCAACAAAAACATTACACCCTGAATTCCCATTTTCAATGGGTTCAGGGTATAAAAAGTTTCTGTCAAACAGCTGTCGAAAAATTATCAAGTGGGAAAACAATCATGGCTCGAGTGTGATCAAAATATTCTTCCATTTGCCATTTTATCGGACGAAGATATTGCCTATATAACTCTGATTAACGATGATGATTCAAACACAAGCGATCAAGAACCAGATATAGCAGCTTTAAAAGTATTTTTTCAAGAGGCCATAAATGCATCTAACACTGCTAAATTTTCTTGAAAATTTTAATTCTTCTAAAATAACAGATCAAGATGAAGTTCAAGTTTATAGAATTCAGAAGAAACTTATGAAAGAAAATTTAAAAGCGAAACTGTTGAAACAAACTACAATACATAATTATTTCTACCTTTTGGGTACCTTTCTTTTTATACCCTGAACCCATTGAAAATGGGTAATCAGGGTATAATGTTTTTGTTGGAAGGCGTATGTATGTAACAGGCAGAAGGAGGCGTGGCAGACCCCATAAAGTATATATATTCTTGATCAGGGAGACAAGCCGAGTCGATTTAGCCCTGTCCGTCTGTCTGTCTGTCTGTCCGTCTGTCCGTCTGTCCGTATGTATGAACGCGTCGATTTCAGAACTTACAATAGCTAGAGACTTCAAATTTTTTTTGTAGGTCCCTGTATAGGGCGCGCATATCGAGTTTGTTTCAGAAATTCGATAACTGTTATCGTTTTATTGTTATCGATTAAAAACGAAAATCTAAATTAAGCTAAAAAATTCTATCTATTTCATCTTTCTAGCTAGAGTCTTCAAATTTAGCATTTAGTGTTATTTGGGTCTTACGCAATTTCGGTTTTTGTTAAATTTTGGGTGCCACGCCCCCTTCGCCTCCAATTTGTAACTCCCGTATATCAAATACTAGAGACTTGTGCTTTGGCACATACATATATATGGATGACGTGATCACGCCCAACAAGTTTGATCAAAATCGTTACTCTAGAAAAAAAGTTATTAAACATTTAATTTCCCATAGCATTGCCATGCAAACAGCAGCCAAAGAACTGCTGACGCAACGATTTGCGCTTGTGAGTGCTTGCGCCTGTGTATGTGTGTGTGTATGTGTTGTTTGTAATGAACATATATATAAACTTATGTATATTAAAGAAACGGAGATTGTTTGGAATTGCGGTTCTTCGCAGGGTTCAGGGTATACCCTAGTCGAGCGGTCTCGACTAGAGTTTTCTTACTTGTTTTGTTTTATATTTATTTTCTCTAATTTTGATTTTTGTTAAATTTTGGATACCGGCTCCAAATTTCCCCAAATATTTAAATTGAGGTTAGTTGCACTCAAAGCCAGTAAATGAATGGGTTTACATTTTTAAAAATTGGAAAAAATGTAATAAAATATGTTGAACATAAGCTGAACATTTCATTCAAATCCATTAATTCGCGCAGAAGTTATTAAACAAAACATTTTGCCAATCGGCCAAACACGTGACCAGCAAAACAAAGCAAACTGTTTTCCTATACATGTGCACACATACACACATACACATTGAGCTGCGTGCATCTAGCAACTTCTAAAACCCGCAAGTTTTAGTGTACATATTTCCAATAGATGGCGCTATGATTTACGAATTATCAGCTGCTCAGTTGGTTCGAAACTTGGATGGCGCTATTCAATCGAACCATAGATGACGCTATTAGCTAAACAATTGAAATGAATTGAATTTAGTTTTCTGTGCGTTTATACGAAATGCTAATTATGCAGTATTTTAACGCAGATAGCGCGGGGTTTAGGGTATCTCCTAGTCGGGACCGCCGACTAGAGTTTTCTTACTTGTTATACCCTGAACCCATTGAAAATGGGAAATCAGGGTATAATGTTTTTGTTGGAAGGCGTAAGTATGTAACAGGCAGAAGGAGGCGTGGCAGACCCCATAAAGTATGTATATTCTTGATCAGGGAGACAAGCCGAGTCGATTTAGCCCTGTCCGTCTGTCTGTCTGTCTGTCCGTCTGTCCGTATGTATGAACGCGTCGATCTCAGAACTTACAATAGCTAGAGACTTCAAATTTTTTTTGTAGGTCCCTGTATAGGGCGCGCATATCGAGTTTGTTTCAGAAATTCGATAATTGTTATCGTTTTATTGTTATCGATTAAAAACGAAAATCTAAATTAAGCTAAAAAATTCTATCTAATTCATCTTTCTAGCTAGAGTCTTCAAATTTTGCATTTAGTGTTATTTGGGTCTTACGCAATTTCGGGTTTTGGTAAATTTTGGGTGCCACGCCCCCTTCGCCTCAAATTTGTAACTCCCGTATATCAAATACTAGAGACTTGTGATTTGTCACATACATACATATGGATGACATGATCACGCCCAACAAGTTTGATCAAAATCGTTACTCTAGAAAAAAAGTTATTAAACATTTAATTTCACATAGCATTGCCATGCAAACAGCAGCCAAAGAACAGCTGACGCACCGGCTGGCGTGTGTGTGTGCGTGCGCCTGTGCGTGTGTGTGTATGTTTGGCTTGTAATGAACATATTTGTATATTCTTATGTATATTAAAGAAACGGAGATTGCTTGGAATTGCGGTTCTTCGCAGGGTTCAGGGTAACCCCTAGTCGAGCGGTCTCGACTAGAGTTTTCTTACTTGTTTAATGGTTGTGTGGCCATCAATAAACGTTTGTAGAACTAAGAAACATTTGTTTGTGGATTGATTTAAAGATATGTATATATGTACTTTCAAGTACGAAATACGGGGAAATTTTGCTCTTGATTTTCAGGGTTTTTCGATTTTCCGTGATGGCTCTGGACGCGACATTGAAAATGGGAAAAAAGGGTATAATGGTTTTGTGAAAATGTATGTAACAGGCAGAAGGAGGCGTGGCAGACCCCATAAAGTATATATATTCTTGATCAGGGAGAGAAGCCGAGTCGATTTAGCCCTGTCCGTCTGTCTGTCTGTCCGTATGTTTGAACGCGTCGATCTCAGAAGATATAAGAGCTAGAGACTTCAAATTTTTTTTGGAAGTTCGTGTATATCACGATTCGATCGAGTTTGTTTCAAATATTCGATAACTATCATCGTTTTAATGTAATCGATTAAAAACCGATATCTTCATTTAGTTATAAAATTCTATTTAATTCATCTTTATAGTTAGAGTCTTCCAATTTTGCATTTAGTGTTATTTGAGCCACCTGCAATTTCGGTTTTTGTTAAATTTTGGATGCTAAATCACGTATTTCAAGTACTAGAGACTTGTGCTTTGGCACATACACACTTATGAATGTCATGATCACGCCCAACAAATTTGATCAAAATCGTTCGACTAGAAAAAAAGTTATTAAACATTTAATATCTCATATTATCGGCGTCTTGCAGCAGCAGCGAAGCTGATGAATCATAATGCACAGTTAGCAGATTGTGCGTGCGCCTGTGTGTGTTCTTGTGCGTGCATCTGTGTGTGTGTATGGTTTGCTTGCTAGATACATATAAAAGTAACGGAGAATGTTAGCGGCTCTTAGGAATCGCAGTTCTTCGCAGGGTTCAGGGGATCTCTTTGTCGAGCAGTCTCGACTAGAGCACTCTTACTTGTTTCTTCTAAATAATGTTAAAAGTTTCCAAATTTTTGACTTAACCTATTTTAAATTTTTTTCGTTTAATAATTACATACATACATATATGTGAAAACCATTTCTTTATCGTATAGAAATATGCGGAAATAATTTACAAATGTAAAATTGTGCTGGTATAAAGCTGAATTTTATTTATTTGAAAGGTTTTATCAGTATTCTTGTTCCTTTCATAACATTCATATATATTAAATATGATTCAATTCTCATGTGAATAATAGGACCTTAACTATTCAAAATAATTATATTTTTTTGAACTATTTTCATTAGTAATGTACACATTTATTTAAGGCAAATTGTATAATCCTCATTAGTTACTAGACACTTGTTCAAAAAGACCTGCCGGAGATAAGTTTCAAGAAAGAGTGGGAAATTGAATTTCATCATCAACTTTTAAATTTTTTGACCCTGCCCGATGTTTTGCTAATTTATAAGACGGTATTTTTTCAAATCCACTGTTGGACATTGGTTCTTCCCGATGACCCCCACGCGCTGGGGTACGTGGTCCCTTCCGAAATCCAGATTTTCGTCCATCATTAAAATTAAATTGGATGTCTACAATGCGTTGCATACGACCTACGCGCTGGGGATACATTGATGGATCATATTCCAGTTCATCTTCAATTTCTGTTCCCTTTTTTTTGCTTAACACAGTCATTTTTTTCCATTCTGAATTATCTACGCCTTCACCAGCTTTTCGCAAATTATAATTGGGCTTAGAACGTTGATCCTTAAGAGCCTTCCATTCATCAAGAGTCATTTGCTTTGACTCATCTTCTTCCAAATTATTTGTAGGCTCTCCAGACTGTTCATTTGCAGAGTCGTCTTTATCTGTTACAGTTGCTACAGTGCATGCTGTAAGTTCTTCAATATCTTGTTTGGCAGATCCCCAATTGTGTGCACCAGCTCCGTCACGTTTATCAACAGACTTAATACCTAAAAAAAAAATATTTTTTCAATTTGTGTCAGTTATATAATTTCATTCTTTTTGGTTTTGTGAGCTGAAAATACCTATTATTTATTTTTATAAACAATATTGGGTATAAACTAAGTTTTTTTTCATTCAACGATATGTCGACTTTATTAACTTGAGTTTTTTGTGTTAGTACTTTGACAAGTTCCGGACATACAGTTGCGATAAGTATATAATACAATAAAAGCTTTTAGTTAAAATTTCTGAAAATTAGATTAATGCTAAGTTGTTTAATAAAGCGCTTTTCAACATTTACCAATGAAATCAACGGTTTAGTTCGTGCAACTTTTAAAGAGTCCCCATGCCGGAGGATGGCTGGGCGTACTTTTTCAAGTAACACATCCAAGTCACATTCTTCTTTAAGGTCATAGGCAAGTTCCCGTCCTGTAATTGAGGATTTTGGTCAATCTTGTGCCCAATTTGGCGGTCTTTTCGACCCTATATCTTCCTTTTATGCCCACCTGTACGCATTTCTTCGAGTCTACCTTCGTTTTCCATGCGATTTATAACATGGTAAATTATTTTCCTTATTGCAGATGGCTTTTAAAATAATTGTGTAATTGATTTGGTCAACCTGTGATTATAATAAATCGAATGGACCACATCAAAGCTTAATCTTTTGACAGGCATTTTTAAAATTAAAATAAATGCAATTTTAGACGAGTGCCCAGCTAAATATTCAAATTAAAAGATGCATTAAGAAACATGTATTAAGATACGTTGTTTCTAAGAAATACCATAAAACAGAATTGCCCAACGCAACGTGTAAACAGTTTCTTGTCAGCATAAAGAAAAGTCATCTCAGTTCTTGTTTATTTTATTACACATTGATATTTTTGCAATCTGTTTTGACAATTCAATTTAAAATTGATCATTTAGCAACTTAGCATTAAGACAATTTAAGAAATTTTAACTGAAAGCTTTTCTTTTTGCATCTAAAGTAAAAAAAATGTAATATGTAAACTGTATCCTGACAAACTGTATATTAAATAAATTTGGGATCTCACAGTTCGTGGTCGTCATAAGCAACATAATTGAAAAGGGTCCATTTTCCAAACAAATAACATGCCTCAAAATTTTCAATATGCAAAATTCACAAAATTTGGCCAATCAGTAGGTGGGGCAACGTACGGTATGCGGATGGAAGTAAAATTTTTCTTTTTGGTTGCCACCAACGAGAGACTAAGGAGTACGTATGGAGTCTAAAAAAACATAGAATATTCAACGCTGAGTCTTCTAGCGGGCGGCCAAGCACGGCGGTTTGAGCACTATGACATAGGGTTGTTTTTAATAGGCTAGTATTTTGCGAAAACCATATAAGTCGAATCTTTGACAAAAAAAAAGTGTACGTCAAATTAATTTAAGCTATAGTGCTACTATATTAAAGGTTTGGTAATATTTTTTAAATGAACGTTTTAGCCCGATTAGGGTCCAAAATTTGCGAGTCCTTTGCTCAAGATTAGTTTGCGTCTGAAAGAATCGACGATGAATTGAATCGATGATTCAATTGGTTTATTATAATCACTCCATAGGAAAATCGGTCGCGCAGAGAACAATGAAACACTGGAGCCAAAACGTTCAACTGGACGATCTCCGGCGTTAACAGATAGGGCAGAGCGTATTCTGGCCAGGAAATTTAATAACACAGCAATTTTTACCAGAACGCTTGCCAGGGAGCTGCAGGAAGAATGTCGTATTGACATATCCCGCGAAAGCGTCCGCAGAGCTCTAAAAAGAAACGAGTTCGCATCCCGAGTTGCTCGGAAAAAAACTTTTATTGTCGTCGGATCATGAAAAAAGGCGCCTAACATTCGCCAGGATGCATGTGGGACATGTGGAATCATATTGAGATGAAACCATCTTTTGCGACGAAAGTACTACAACTACTACAACGATGGACCCAGCCGTGTTTGGCGAAAGCCGTTGAAAGCCCTTGAGCGGAAAAATTCCAACAATTAAGTTCGGGAAACTTTCAGTGATGGTCTACGGGTGTATTTCCAGTAAAGGAGTTGGACAATTATGTTTTATTGAAAGTACTATGGATGTTTGGCAACAGTATTTCGAGATATTACGCACGCATATAGTGTCCAGTGCCCACAAGTTTGGATTTTTTAGGGATGGTAAACCAACATTTAGGTTTTACCAAGATAATGACCCTAAACACAAAGCTACATGGTCAGGTGCTGGCTTCTCTACAATTGTGCAAAGGTGTTGGATACTCCTGCGCAAAGTTTCGACCTTAATCCCATAGAGAATCTGTGGGACATCTCAAAAAAAGGACAGCCAAGCGAAGTCCAACCAACAAAAGAGATTTGAAAGCTTGTATATTAGAGGAATGGGAGAAGACACCTGTGGAATATGTCCAAAAATTAATCAATTCCATGAATAGACGGTTGGAAGGGGTCATTGAAGCCAATGGGGGTCATACTAAATACTAATTATTCTCATTTTTTGATACTTAATATAGTTACTATCGCCTTATTTTGAATACTTCATTTTTGTGCAAACACTTTCGTGTCAGTTAAATTTGAATATCTTTTTTGTTGTTATTGTTTTTATACTATTTCACGTAGTGATATAGTATATTGGGTTTGTGCAATGTCCGTCATGCTGTCCGTCCGTATGAACGCAAACCATTTCCACGCTATTGAAGCTAGAGACTTGAAATTTGAAATATATACTCGTGTATACCCTCGTCTGATAAAGTGTCAAGATTTTCCCGATGCATTTTCATGTATCTCAGAAACACTACTTCTAGAAGGGCTAGAGAGTTGGGATTTTAACTGAACACTCATGTCGACATCCCAAAATCAAAAAGCTATGGCGGATATATCTACGCCCATTGGGGGCGTGGCAAATCGGGTCAAACTTCTACAGTTTTGAAGCTAGAACGCCCAGATTTGGCACGTGGATTACTGTTACGATCCTATAAAGATCGCTCAAAAATTTTAATGGCCACGCCTACTAGGGGCGTGGTAAATCGGATCTGAATAAATAGTGATTTTACTAGTTTCGTTATATTTTGAGCACTATTGATGCTAGAGACTTGGTATATATACTCGGGTTAACATCCCACAATCGAAAAGGTATGGCGGATATATCTACGCCTTCAGGGGGCGTGGCAACTAATATCAGCTTATATCTCCCACAGTTTTAGTGCTAGAAGCTTCAAAATTGGATGCTAAGTTACTGGGGGCCTACTCTATCGATTCCCCAAAAAGGATTGTTACGCCCCAAAAGGGGCGTGACATACAGAAAAATACCCTGTAATTTTCGCATTTTTCGAATGTAAGCATCCAAACTTTACAGTTATACAGTTATATTCTCTATGCAGATGCCAAAAATTATTTGTCTACGGCCACTGGGGGCGTGGCAAATCAAAACTGAAACATCTGCAGCTTCTGAGCCAATAACGCGCCACATAATGACTTTGTGACCTTTGACCTTGTCTTTTGATTTGCCAAATTATATATATGTGTTTGAAAAGAATATTTTATTAATACAAAATTACTAAATAAAGAAAATATAATAAAAATATCAACATGACCGCACCGGGGCTCGAGCCCACACATCTACGTTCGCCAACGAACTTAAATCACATTTTCAGAGTTGCCCCCTCTCTCATTTTGAGAGTCGCCACCTCTCTTATTTTGAGAGATGCCACCTCTCTCGATTTAGGTGCGTGTTTTTGCTAAGGTAAGGGTTCTAAGCTTCGATTCTAATTGAAACTGTCTGGCCACCTCCAATGAAAAGTTTTAATCTGCAGCTAAATTTAAGCGGCGACAGTGGGGATTTAAGGTTAAATTTTAAAAAATATAATGTGATAGATGCCCCTGTGTGCTGCTGGGACGTGAAATAGTATTTCGCTGCCGGTTGCGTCCGACAGCAACGTTCTTACTTGTTTAGGCCTATGTTAATCGTTTTTTAATTTTTTAAAAATTATTTTTGTAAGATAAATTGGAAAACACAATATAGTTTTTTAAAAATTTGAAATATCACATTTAGTAGTTTTTTTTAATGTCAAAGAACAAAAATATATTTTTTGTCCCATGTGAAAACACTTTCGTGTTGAACTGTAAGTATGCATATAAGCGCACACATACACAATAACATATATTTCATGCATGCCCATATTAGTTTAACATTACTGATACTAGCTTTTACAATTTACGAGAAACAGTGTCATAAAACAGTTGTGAAGAAACTGAGATCGGGTTTCCTACCAAGTTTTTCAATTATATGTATATGTAATTTAAAAATTCAATTTTGTTTTCCATCATATTGAATATGATAGATCCTCAAAGCATATTTAGAACAGAATAGTTGAAGAGACATGAGCACTTATCCGATTTCCTTCGATATGGGATCAGGTTGATTACATCAATAAGGAATATGTTAATATACACTTAGTATGTCAAAATATTGGTATATTTACCAGTTTTATCCGATCCCGATTGGCGGTCAAATTCTCGCTTGCCAAATTTTTCATTTACACGGAAACGAGCAGCCTTACTGTCACGATCTCTAATTTGGCGTTGCGGGAGGTCATTATTATATTCTGGTAGATTGGAATGAATATTTTCAGAGCCGTACATACGAACACTTTTAGTACATAATTCTTTGATACCATTCGAAACACTTTTAACATTTCCTTTAGGGCCAGTGCTTTGATTAATAGTTTTTGTGTTGTTCTTATTTAATACATTTATCTTATTTTCCTTTTCATTTTTGATAATGTTCGACTGTACAGCATTATCAATTTTTTTTTTGCTGGCTCCGGAATTTTGTTTGACTGGAATAGAAGCAGTTACCATTTCATCATCCATAAACAATAACTCATAGCGATTATTGCCGGAGTTTTCCATGTTGCAATAATTTAAAAATTATATGAGTTTGGTTAAAGATGACAGAACTATTAAAAGATTTATTTTTCCTCACAGGCAGCATTCACTGTTGCCAATTCCATATATCTGAGCTACTTTACTGAACGGATGTCGGTTATCGAACTTAGTTTTTGAACTTACTTAGTGAACTTATATTTCGCTCAATTTAATACAATGTTTTGGTAAAAAGTTAATGATGGAAAGAAACACTAAAAACGATATCACTGGAGATTAAACCATCCGGATAATTTAGAATATTTTAAACAATTTTCTTATAGTTATGTACAGATTGCAAATAAATAAACATACATACATACATATATATATATATATATATATATATATATATATATATATATATATATATATATATATATATATATATATATATATATATATGTATATATATATATATATATATATATATATATATATATATATATATATATATATATATATATATATATATATATATGTATATATATATATATATATATATATATATATATATATATATATATATATATATATATATATATATATATATATATATATATATATATATATATATATATATATATATATATATATATATATATATATATATATATATATATATATATATATATATATATATATATATATATATATATATATATATATATATATATATATATATATATATATACATATATATATATATATATGTATGTATGTATGTTTATTTATTTGCAATCTGTACATAACTATAAGAAAATTGTTTAAAATATTCTAAATTATCCGGTGGTTTAATTCCGTGATTCGTTTTTAGTGTTTCTTTCCATCATTAACATATATATATATATATATATATATATATATATATAAAGATATGTATTTATATATTTATAAACAAGTATAATTTAACAAGAACATGAATATATATATTTTCATACCCTGAACCCAATGAAAATTGGAAATCAGGGTATAATGATTGTGTTAAAATGTATATAACAGACAGAAGGCGGCGTGGTAGACCCCATAAAGTATATATTCTTGATCAGGGAGATAAGCCGAGTTGATATTGCCATGTCCGTCTGCCCTTATGTATAAACGCGTCGATCTCAGCACCTATAAGAGCTAGAATCGTGAAATTTTTTATGTAGGTTCCTGTATTGCACGAAAAAATCGAGTTTGAAAAAATCGATAACTGTTTTCATTGTAATGTTATCTATTGAGAACGAAATCGATACTCAGTTATATAATTCTATCTAATTCATCTCTCTAGCTAGAGTCTTCAAATTTACATTTAGTGTTATTTGGGTCGTACGCAATTTCGGTTTTTGTTAAATTTTGGATGCCATTTTATAGCTTAATTTAGATTTTCGTTTTTAATCGATAACAATAAAACGATAAAAGTTATCGAATTTCTGAAACAAACTCGATCTTTTCGTGATATACAGGAACCTACATAAACAATTTGAAGTCTCTAGTTCTTATAGGTTCTGGGAACGACGCGTTCATACATACGGACAGACGGATGGACGGACAGACTGACAGACGGACAGGGCTAAACCGACTCGGCTTGTCTCCCTGATCACGAATATATATACTTTATGGGGTCTGCCACGCCTCCTTCTGCCTGTTACATACATACGCCTTTCAATAAAAACATTATACCCTGAATTCCCATTTTCAATGGGTTCAGGGTATAAAAAATGTTTGGCGTTAACCTCAGAAGAGAGCGAACCACTTTGAGTAGTGAATTAATCCGTCATTATATTGTATTAGAAAAAATTTAAAGTAAATTAAGTCAAGTCGCTGTGATTTGTACCCGTTAAATCGAATACCGCAATACTAGAATCCCGATAATTCGAAATCGGAAGGGAACAGAATTTTTACGATTTACAGAGGTTTATGATTTACCGAGTTTTCTATTTAACGTGGTTCGAAAAAAATCAAAATTAAATAAAATAAAATAGGCAGTAATTTTAACATAACGTAACAATTTAAACGTTGCAATTTAAACAATTTAATAAACTTAGCGTTTTCCTGATACAAATTTCCAGCTAAAATTAAACATACATGTATTTCAAAATCATGAGTATGTACGACTACGCATCAACAATAAAATAAGATTAAAAAAAGCTTGTAATATCTGATTGTTTCATGTTCTCTTCACTTATTTTCTCTATTGAGTTATCTAAGCTTATTAAGTGATCAAAAACATAATCCGGAACATTCGGATGAGTTGAAAAATTACTTAGTCGCTGAACTTCAGTTTTAGCTTGTAAGTTTGTTAAAATTGGATCACCATCCGAGCCATCATCTTCGTTGTCGTTTTTATCACTGTCAGATGCAACTTCCTCCAAAATGTCATCAGTCATCATATTGAAGCATACAGCAACATTGCTGTCAACATTTACATAGTCGTCAAAAGAGCCAGGATTTTCAGAGGTTTCAAAAAGGTAATTTTTCCAGGGAAAATCCGTGTTTGATAGAGCTTCCTCCATTAAATTGTGATTCAAGGTCGTTTTTATAAAGCCGCAAGCTTTGAAGCAGTTCTGAATACAAGGTACGCTAACGTGTTTCCAGGCTTTGAAAGAAATTTGCATTGCTGTTAATAGCGTACATTTAAACTCAATTTTTTCCTTCAATTTTTTTTTAACAAATTAATAACCATTTCCTTGCGGTATAATGATTTAAAAACTTTAATAATACCCATGTCCAGAGGCTGCAGCTTGGATGTGGTGTTGGGTGGCAAAAATTCAATTTTCATATGGCTAAGAGGAGGGGATCCGTTATGAGCCGTACAATTATCCATGACTAACAAAATATTTCGGTTTTTAGCTGCTATGCTGTCATTTAAAATCTGAAGCCAATTGTTAAATAGATCAGTAGTCATCCACGCCTTTTTATACCCTGAACCCATTGAAAATGGGAAATCAGGGTAAAATGGTTTTGTAAAAATGTATGTAACCGGCAGAAGGAGGCGTGGCAGTATACTTATTATTTATTTATTTATTATTTATTAAAAATACTTGACAAAAACAAAAACTAACAATTTTGTTTAAAGCCTAAGAGTAAACAGATTAAATGATTCAAAATATCACCAACTCGATGGGGGTACTTTATTTGCCAGTCCGGCCGGCTATGCCCCCGTTCACAGCCCTACATGGTCAGTGATATTATTGAACTAAGGAGAATTGATGATAGAGGCATTCAAGGAAAATAAAAATAAAATATCGAGACGCTTAACTGTAAAAATATATATATAATAAATTTTGTATTGGCAGATATGCATTAATACAAATTTATCCACCGTCATGATTGGGTACTTTGATTGATAAGAAAAGCTGAAAGCAAGGATTTGATTAGATAAAGAGAGAGTTCAGAGGAAAAAGCGTGATATAATTTATTATAATTCGCACATAATACCTGAAATGCACTGTGCGACGAGTAATCCGATGTGAGCAGTGGTAAATGCAACGGACGAAAGTGCCTAGTTGTTCTTGAAGGAACCGAGAAGTTAAGTTTCATTAACAAGAAGGACGAATCAATATTACCTACAATCAAATTATGTAGAAAAGCAATCCCAAGGATTGTTCTACGATTTATTAATGAAGGAAGATCAATAAGATGGAGGCGACTATGATAAGGTAGACGGAGATTAGGGTCCCAGTTTAGATTTCTTAGAGCAAAGAGAAGTAAGTGTCTTTGGACCGATTCAATACGATCCTGGTACACTTTATGCTGTGGAGACCATATAATTGTTCTAAAATAGGTCGTACCAACGAAACATAAAGGAGTTTCGTTACAAAAGGATCATTGAACTCTTTTGCCCCACGTTTAATGAAGCCAAGAACACTTTTGGAAAAAAAAAAAAACCCCCCCCCCCCCCCCCCCCCCCCCCCCCCTTAACGGTTGAGATATAAGTATTGAAGCGAAGTTTCGAATCGAAAAATACACCAAGATCTTTGACAGAAAAAATACGTGGCAGAGAATTAATTGAATAATTAACAATATTTGGAGTAGTACCACAGAAGGTCACAGAAGGTACATTTAGAACAGTTTAAACGCTACATATATCTCTATATCAGCTGATTTGTTGTTATGAGTTGATTCTCTTAAGACAATCCTCTCTTTGCTTTGCGCTTGTACTTTTTTTATCTTATCTCCCGTTTTGTTGTTGTGCGTCGCTCTTTCAGCGCACTAATACTCTCTTTGCCTTGCGCTTTTTTCATTTCTGTTGCTAACCTTCCGTTTCTTTAATCCTAATTGCCAATATGACCTGTTGTAAAAAACTTGCTCTATGCGGCAAACTTCTGATTCTTCAAAAGTGCAATTTATTAATTGCTGGTTGTGTGAGACTATGATGTACATGTGATGGCCTTACAGGGTGCGACTACGATAAGGTCATGTGAACTGCTACAGATGGTTGTGGCGGCTTACGGTGGTGTTGTCCAATTTGTTTGGAAAAACAAATAAATTTGTCTAAAATGTTTAACTCGGTGCGGGTTCAATTTTTTAAAAATGAATAATCTATCAAAACAGTTGTCTGATGAACTATGTTCAAAATATTTATTGAGTTTCTTTTATCGTGTTAAATCGAAAAAATCGTGTTTACAAGTAAGAAAACTTTAGTCGAGACCGCTCGACTAGGGTATACCCTGAACCCAGCGAAAAACCGCTATTCCGTGCATTCTCCGTTTCTTTTAAAAAACATATGTATATGTATGTTCATTACAAGCCAAACATACACACACACATAGACAGGCGAACGCACACACAAACGCGAGTCAGTGCGTCAGCTGTTCTTTGGCTGCTGTTTGCATGTTAATGTTATGAGAAATTAAATGTTTAATAACTTTTTTTCTTGAACAACGATTGATCAAACTTGTTGAGCATGATCATGTCATCCATATGTATGTACGTGTTAAAGCACAAGTCTCTAGTATTTGATAAACGGGAGTTACAAATTTGAGGCGAAGGGGGCTTGACACCCAAAATTTAACAAAAACCGAAATTGCGTAAGGCCCAAATAACACTAAATGCCAAATTTGAATACTCAAGCTAGAAAGATGAATTAGATAGAATTTTATAGGTTAATTTAGATTTTCGTTTTTAATCGATTACAATAAAGCTATAACAGTTATCGAATTTCTGAAATAATCTCGATCTTTTCGTGATATACAGAAACCTACTTTTAAAAATTTGAAGTCTCTAGCTATTGTAGGTTCTGAGAACGACGCGTTCATGCATATGGACAGACGGACAGACAGACGGACAGACGGACATGGCTATATCAACTCGGCTTCTCATCCTGATCAAGAATACATATACTTTATGGTGTCTGCCACGCCTCCTTCTGCCTGTTACATACATACACCTTTCAACAAAAACCTGAATTCCCATTTTCAATGGGTTCAGGGTATAAAAATAAGCATACATAGAATACATCATAGAAAAGCCCTGACTTCTGAAAAGATACTAGAAACAAGTAAGAACGTTGCTGTCGGACGCAACCGACAGCGAAATACTATTTCACGTCCCAGCAGCACACAGGGGCATCTATCACATTATATTATTTAAAATTTAACCTTAAATCCCCACTGTCGCCGCTTAAATTAGCTGCAGATTAAAACTTTTCATTGGAGGTGGCCAGACAGTTTCAATTAGAATCGAAGCTTAGAACCCTTACCTTAGCAAAAACACGCACCTAAATCGAGAGAGGTGGCATCTCTCAAAATAAGAGAGGTGGCAACTCAGAAAATGTGATATAAGTTCGTTGGCGAGCGTAGAGGTGTGGGCTCGAGCCCCGGTGCGGTCATGCTGATATTTTTTTTACATTTTCTTTATTTAGTTATTTTGTATTAATAAAATATTCTTTTCAAACACATATATATAATTTGGCAAATCAAAAGACAAGGTCAAAGGTCACAAAGTCATTATGTGGCGCGTTATTGGCTCAGAAGCTGCAGATGTTTCAGTTTTGATTTGCCACGCCCCCAGTGGCCGTAGACAAATAATTTTGGCATGTGCATAGAGTGGGCGTTTAAGAATATAACTGTAAAGTTTGGATGCTTACATTCGAAAAATGCGAAAATTACAGGGTATTTTTAAGTATGTCACGCCCCTTTTGGGGCGTAACAATAATTTTTGGGGAATCGATAGAGGAGGCCCCCAGTAACTTAACATCCAATTTTGAAGCTTCTAGCACTAAAACTGTGATATAAGCTGATATTAGTTGCACGCCCCCAATGTGCGCATATATATCCGCCATAGCTTTTTGATTTTGGGATGTCGACATGAGTGTTCAGTTAAATCCCAACTCTCTAGCCCTTCTAGAAGTAGTGTTTCTGAGATACATGAAAATGCATTTTCCGTTTTTCCACGCCCCTAGTGGGCGTATCGGGAAAATCTTGACACTTTATCAGACGAGGGTATACACGAGTATATATTTCAAATTTCAAGTTTCTAGCTTCAATAGCGTGGAAATAGTTTGCGTTCATACGGACTGACGGACAGACGGACGGACAGCATGACTACACGAAATAGTATAAAAACCAAAACGGATGTAGTCAAATCAGCTTCTTCTGCCTGTTCGTAAATTCTTCCCGCAATCGCGATTCACAAAGAAAGGCCAAATCTGGGTGTAAGAAATCGGCAACACTGAAACAGACCATTATGGCCGTGCGGTCCCAACGCACTGATGTAGATATTTTCGCATTCTCGTCGTTGGAACGTAAAACGAGTCGGCACGAATGCGCTCAGTTAGTGCGGGACAGCATAACCAATTTATTTAGCGCCTAACGCAAAAAAATGGAAGATATATACATAGGATATATGTATATACATACATTTATTTCAACCATAAATAATTTGTTAATTTGACTTAAATTTATGCATAATAATAATAATAATAATAATAATAATAATAATAATAATAATAATAATAATAATAATAATAATAATAATAATAATAATAATAATAATAATAATAATAATAATAATAATAATAATAATAATAATAATAATAATAATAATAATAATAATAATAATAATAATAATAAAATAATAATACTACTATGTACATTGTACACCATGTCGGAAAATTGTCGATAAGTTGATATGTATATGTATTTACTGATGTTATCAAAATATTATTTATATCGATGGAAATTCACTGAGCTAAAAACTAACAGATTGTTTTTTCTATCGCTTCATGCACATCACTGAGCGGTATAAAACACATCATTTGATTCGTTGTGGTCAAAATTTGCAGTCATTCTTAGTCGCAGTGCATATAAGAAATTTAAGTATTTTTTTTTTGCAAATTTCTGTGGAAATTTAAATATAAACTGAACGGATGTGTAAAACGCAAAAAGCTTCCAAATTTAATGTACGTATCCGTGTTATGTAGATATGTATTTGGTTAGATTTATTTTCTTATGTAAATTGCAGATATATATATATACAAATATGATCATATAGTTATAGTATTTTTCATATTTAAGCGCTCTATCTGAGAAAGATACAAAATATATCGCCATTACTTGCTGGCATTTGGAAGCCGGTTGAAATTCCAATCGAAAATAAGTTTGGATGACTTAAAGATAAACACCGGTAAGTTAACCTTAAATCTATAACTTTAATAATAATGTTAAGCTCAGTTGGTATCTGTATATCAATGTAAAAACTCAGTAAATATACATATGTCTGCAATCACATAAAATCAATTATTTTTCTGACTTCATGCATTGTATGTGTCCAATCAGCCGAATGTTTGCGATGCGTAGCAACATAATATTACTGTTCCGTGTAACCCTCAAACATAGTACTTACATTCATATGTATGTATCTATGCATTATCATATGCATATGCAATATTATTCTTTTCAAATTATAACAAGTAAGAAAATTAGCTGAGTTTGTACACTACGAGCAACACATACACACAGATGCACGCATGTGCATAAGCGCATGCTCTCCTAACTATGCAATTGACGCAGTGACTGCGCTCGGACTGGAAGATTCCTTTTGCAGATTTTTGAGCATGAGAGTTAGAGAAGTATTTTATGTTTACCTGTATAGCACGAAAAGATTAAGTTTGCTTCAAAAAATCGATAACTGTTCCCACTTTAATGCTATCGTTATCGTTTTTATAATTCTGTGATTGAATTATATCAGCCATGTCTTGGGAGCTAGAGTCCTCAAATTGTTATGCACTGAACCCATTGAAAAAGGGAAATCAGGCAGAACGAGGCGTAGCAGACCCCATAAAGTATACATATATTTGATCAGGGAGACAAGCCGAGTTAATATAGCCATGTCCGTCTGTTTGTCTGAACCTACAAGAGCTACAGACTAGTTTATGAAGGTCACTGTGTAGGGTGCGCATATCGAGTTTGTTTCAGAAAATAAAATAATGTTATCGACACGTATTTCAAATACTAGAGACGTGGATTTGGCAAATACACACATATTTATGACATCAGCACGTCCTGCAAGTTTGATAAAAAGCGCAGTTGACGCAGCGGCTTGCGCTAGTGCGTGCGCCTTTGTGCTGCTTGTAATGCAAATGGTCGGAATAGCGATTTTTCGCAGGGTTCTCCTAGTCGGGACGCTTGACTAGGGTTTTCTTATTTGTTATACCCTGAACACATTGAAAATGGGAAATCAGGTATAATGTTTTTGTTGAAAGGCGCATGTATGTAACAGGCAGAAGGAGGAATAGCAGACCCCATAAAGTATATGTATTCTTGATCAGGGAGACAAGCCGAGTTGATATAGCCATGTCCATCTGTTCGTCTGTCCGTCCGTCCGTCCGTCTGTCCGTATGTATGAACGCGTCGTTCTCAGAACCTATAAGAGCTATAATTCTGTATAATTCATCTTTATAGTTAGAGTCTTCAAATTTTGCATTTAGTGTTATTTGGACCTTACGCAATTTCGGTTTTTGTTAAGTTTTAGATGCCACGCCCCCTTCGCCTAAAATTTGTAAGTTCCGTATATCAAATACTAGAGACTTGTGCTTTGTCACATACAGACATATGACATGATCACGCCCAACAAGTTTGATCAAAATCGTTACTCTAGAAAAAAGCTATTAAACATTTCGTTTCCATAGCATTGCCATACAAAAAGAAGCCCAAGAACAGCTGACGCACCGACTTCCGCTTGTGTGGGCGTGTGTCTGTGCGTGTGTGTGAGTGTGTTGGCAGTACTGTATGTACATATGCATGTGTATATAAAAGAAACGAAGAATGCTTGGAATAGCGGTTCTTCGCAGGGTTCAGGGTATACCCTAGTCGAGCGGTCTCGACTAGAGTTTTCTTACTTGTTTTTTATTATTATTGTTGATAAAAGTAGTGGTAGCACTGCAAAGCTGCGAAATACGGTGCAAAAATCATCTGGGGTAGTGGTAGAGATGCCTTTTGGCATGGGATGTGGCTCGAATAGAGGTGCTGTCATATCGGTTTTTCTTTTATTTATTTTTTTTACTAAATTATTCTTTAAAATACATATGTACAGCTGCGGTCAGAAAAATAGTAGTGCGACTGAGCATCAAATGTTGGACAGCAAAACTAAGTTAAAAACCCAATTTTTTTAAAGCAAGTTGATATGAGTATTAAGTTTAGACTCTATTCTTACTAATTAAAAAGGTTTTTTTTTGCTAGAAATTTGGGACATTTGTATTTTAGGGCTTCAGAACGAAAAATTTTCAAAAAATGGCTGTTCACTAAAATAGTAGTGGCCACTAAAAAAATTAAAACAGCTGTTTAAGATAAGTTTAATTTAATATATTATATTTTAAGCATATTTTATGATCAAAGAGTTCGTTATAAATTCCTAACTTTTTATAGCGGGACCCCATATGCGTGCTATGGAGTCGATGAGGTCCTGGCACCGTTTCAGAGGAATTTGGTGCCACGCCCACTGAACTACGTGTCAAAGTCGATTTATTTTTTATTTCCATAAGTCTCTTAACATCGCCATATAGTTTTTCGATCGGATATGCATCTGGGGCTAAGTCGGCCAAGCCAATACTTCGATTTTTATGGACGCAAACCAATCTTGAGCAAAGGACTCGCATATTTTGGGCCCTAATCGGTCTAAAACGTCCATTCAAAAAATATTTCCCAACTATTATATAGTAGCACTATAGTTTAAATTAATTGGATGTACGCATTTTTGTCAAATATTTGATTTATAATATGGTTTTCACATGATACTCCAAACATACTCTTTAGTGTCTTTCTCTTTGGTGGCAACCAAAAAGAACAATTTTGCTTTCATTCGCATACTGTACGGTGCCCCATCTAATGATATGCCGGATTCTGTGAACTTTGCACATTGGCGGTATAGCACTTTTTTTTTTAAATGAGTCCTTTTCAAGGACTTCTGACGGATGAATTATATTGCTTAGGGCGATAACGAACTATGAGATCCCAAATTGTTTTAATTTTATTCGTTTTTAGTTTTTATTCTGGAGCTAACGGCCTAATCCCACCATAAACAAACTTGGTGGATCCACTAATAAGTTAGTTTCAAATGTGCCAGCTGGTTTTTCAGGCTTCTTGTTATAGTGAATGGAGCTAAATACCATTGAAGCTGTGTATCAAACAATAGTTTAAGTTTTTTGTTTAAGTTTTTCCCTGATTTTTAGGTCTGACAGGTAAAATTCCCTATTCAGTCGAGAAATGCTTCCCCCTTCCACTAAAATAAAAAAAATATTGCAATTCCAAATAATCCAAATCCAGCCGATTTTTGTGGCATCTCGATGCAAACGTCAAAAATAAACTAATTTTGACAGAAAGTAACGGGATTTTTTCTAATGATCTTCTTTAGACTATACTCTAAATAAAAAGTGCTCATCCTTTAATTTTGGTTCAGAAAAAGTACCGTTTTAATCGATTTATGCTTTGCGTAGTGCAGCACTACTATTTTACTGACCGCAACTGTATGTAATATTGGACAAATCAATAGTCAAATGTCAAATGTCCCAGTCATTTGTTGTGAGTTTACAGCTGCAGTTTTCCCGAGTTGTCAAGCCCCCAGTAGGTTTGAAGATATAATTTTTTACCAGTAGAGTGGGTCTTCAGGAATGTTACTGTAAAATTTGGATTTAAAGGTAGGGTTAATTGAATAATTAGCAATATATGGAGTTCGACTGAAGGTCGTTGTCATAAATTTGGAATATATTAATTACAGCTGATTAGCCACATAAATGTCTTTGAGTGGAAAATACAGTTGGGCCGCTAAAAAAAAAAATTGTAAGTTGGGAAAAAATTATATATATTCTGATCGGCGACGAACTGCGTTGATATCGCCCTGTTCGTCAATACTTGGGTTATTCGGCAATCTCAGACTGAGAATTGCAATTTTTTGGAGGTTCCAGTATAGAACGCTCAGATGGAGTTTGTTTAAATAATTCGATACCTGTTTCCTTTGGAACTAGTGTGTATTTGATTATTGTTAAAATGTGTGCATAAAATGGTCACTAGGGATATTAGATAAGTCCAGGCTGCTTAATTTTTAACAAAACCATGGTGAAAAATCGACTTCCGAAAATATTGCAAGGTTTATTTATCAATTAAATTATTTGATCAATTAAATAGAATCATAATACATATATATATTGAAGGATAATGAAAGACTCGTTTTTAAATAGAAAGGAAGACGAAGGTTTTTGAAATGGTGGCCGTAGCGAGCAATTACGCAACTGGGAATATTATCAGCTCCAGTAGAGAAGGATGATTTCAATAACCCAATGGCTGAAACCTGAAAAAATTGCAAAAAGATCAGAGAAATCGTAATTATTAATAGTTTTGTGCAATTTACGAAAAAATGTGGAGGGTAAACTAGAAGATTTAGTCTTAAAATTTATACATAAGTAAGATGGGGCCACAAGGAAACTGCATTTTGCAACGCATAATATGGAATATTCAGACCAGTTAACTATCGATTTAGACTTTTTAACATTTTGAAAACATTTGAACTTAATGTTTCTTAAGTAGTGTTAGTATATGTAAACCAGTGGGCTTACTCAGGGTTTAAATTGGCACATTCGTCAGGTTCTCAAAAAGTTAGACATCGTGACGATGCTGACATTGCTTTCTGTACAATAATAATTATTTT
Organism: Drosophila paranaensis; assembly: GCA_035047545.1. NCBI lineage: Eukaryota > Metazoa > Arthropoda > Insecta > Diptera > Drosophilidae > Drosophila > Drosophila paranaensis. Next base: position 702,237 of record JAWNPL010000102.1, on the reverse strand, counting down.
CCGAGCAAGGCGGTAGGAACAGCGAGTAATGTTTCAGGGTTGGAAAATGTGGCCGAAAAAATTCTAGACGCGTGCAGTTAGATCTTACATACGAGATTGATATCAGATGGTCAAGTTAAATTTAAATAACTTGTGCTTATCAATTTATATAAAACTATCAATTTTTATAATAAAAAAAAATGGGAAATCTTAATAGAATTTTTTTAAAACGTACATTAATTTTAAATACACCACTAATAATTGTTCAATACTTTCATTGCTCGTGCTGGTATTGAAACATTCCGATTTTGGACCGTTTGGATGCCAAATTTGACAAATTTTCGAATTTTGTAATTTTTTTGCTCAATAAAATTTCCATATTTCTTCCCGTAGGCATAAACCGGTTGATTCAAGATTCTTAATAGATTCTCTATTGGATTTAAGTCCGGGTTGCGTGCTGACCACTCCAAAACAAGAATTTGTCAATTATTAAGATAAGCCTTATCCAACTTTTCTGTGTAGTTGGGTGCATTATCCTGCTGAAAATCGAATCTTCAACATAATGTTCCACTTCAAAAGGCACTAAAACATACTCAAACAGGTCAACAGCAATTTGAGCATTCATTCTATGCGTTACAAAGCATATTGATATGTTTCCATTATATTCGAACACACACTATATCATTAAGGACCTTCAATGATAATTTCTGGACACACGAAAAATTTTTTGTGTTCGCACATCGGGAATCGGTAGCCATCGGTAGCCATCAGAATCGTCTAAATTGAGTTTTTTCTCATCGCTAAAAATTAAATTTGCCTACTGTAATTTTACAACTTTAAGTCGAGGCAGTAGCTCCCTGTTTAAGGAATTTTTTTCATATGAAACATTTTCCGATCTCTTCAAGATTTGCTGCACACATCTCTTGAAAATGGGAAATTAATCCATACGTGAGATGCAGTGATAGTTTTTTGACCGCTAGATTTTTTTTCGTCTTTTGACCCGGATGCCAATTAATGGTGGGCGACCAGAATGGCGCTTTTTTCATAATTTTGTGGGTCTTTGGGAACATTTTCTATAATATTCTTATTTCTAGGAGCAATTTCTGTAATTTTGATCATTTACATCCTAATATCAAGCGGCTTCATAATTCTGCCACGCTCTTTAAACAGTTAAACAGACGAAATTCGATATTTCTTTGTAAAAAAAATTAATTCGAACTCCATAAAATATTAATTTTAATTAAAACTCATTTATTTTTATTTATTTTAATAGCTTAAACAAAAGTCCGTTCTCAAAGTTCAAATATTACGATGTTTTCCAGCCACAAATGACAGAAAATTATTTTGTCCCAGAGACTTATTTCGCACACCTTATAAGAGCTAGAGATAAAAAATTGTTTTGTTTTTTATTCCCTGAACCCATTGAAAATGGGAATTCAGGGTATAATGTTTTTGTTGAAAGGCGTATGTATGTAACAGGCAGAAGGAGGCGTGGCAGACCCCATAAAGTATATATATTTTTGATCAGGATGACAAGACGAGTTGATATAGCCATGTCCGTCTGTCCGTCTGTCCGTCCGTCTGTCCGTATGTATGAACGCGTCTATCTCAGAACCTATAAGAGCTAGAGACTTCAAATTGTTTATGTAGGTTCCTGTATATCACGAAAAGATCGAGTTTGTTTCAGAAATTCGATAACTGTTATCGTTTTATTGTTATCGATTAAAAACGAAAATCTAAATTAAGCTATAAAATTCTATCTAATTCATCTTTCTAGCTAGAGTCTTCAAATTTGTAACTCCCGTATATCAAATACTAGAGACTCGTGCTTTGGCACATACATTCATATGGATGACATGATCACGCCCAACAAGTTTGATCAAAATCGTTGCTCTAGAAAAAAAGTTATTAAACATTTAATTTCCCATAGCATTGCCATGCTATGGGAAATACGAACAGCTGACGCAGCGACTGGCGTTTGCGTGTGTGTGTGCCTGTGCGTGTGTGTATGTTTGGCTTTTAATGAACATACATATACATATGAATATAAAAGCAACGAAGAATGCTTGGAATAGCGGTTCTTCGCAGGGTTCAGGGTATACCCTAGTCGAGCGGTCTCGACTATAGTTTTCTTTCTTGTTTTTTTTTTTTTAAATCCATAACATTTGTCGTGTTAATGTTAGCGCAGCACGTTATCGAAATTCTGTTATAAAATTATACCCCCATCGTCTAGAGCTAGAGCTAGAACTGGAAACGTTTTTGGGTTTTTAGTTTTATGTTTATTTTATGCATTTTTAATTTTTTGTCAAATTTTGGATACCGGTTCAAAATTTCCCAAAATATTTAAGTTGAAGGTAATTAAAATTAAAGCCAATATGGTAAAAAATTCAATAAAATATGTAAATCTTAGGCTGAATATATTATTCAAAGCCATTTAGCCACACAAGAAACGTTTGATCAATCGCCATGTGACCAGCAGCGCTAAGCATACAGTTTTCCTATTCGTGTGTACACACACATTGAACTGCGAGCATCTAGCAAGCTCTAAGAACCGTAATTTTTGTGGTGTATGTTTACTAGATGGCGCTAAGGTTTGCGAATTATCAGCTGCTCTATTGAATCTAAACATAAATGGCGCTATTGGCTACAAATTTTAGATTTAATTGAATTTAATTTTAAGTGCCTTTGTACTAAACTCTGAAGTATTTTGAAAAACGCAGATCTCACGGGGTTTAGCGTATCTCTTAGTCGGGACGCCCGACTAGAGTTTTCTTACAAGTTTATTAATGTGCTTTTAGTTAAATGTCTTTTTTTTAAATACACGTTTTTTCCTTTCATTTTATAGCCATAAATTAAAATAATATCACTAAATATATATATATATATATATATATATATATATATATATATATATATATATATATATATATATATATATATATATATATATATATATATATATATATATATTAAAAGTCGGCCATATGCAGATATTACACTACATTGTTGTGTTACCTGGTTAATAAAAATAATGGCTACAAAATATAAAAAAAAAATTGATAAACCTGAATTTTTTAAGTTATTATCAACATTGTCTCTAAAAGAGCTCACTAAAGTTGAATTTCGGACAGAAAATGGAAGAAAGCTCGAAAAACTAATTGTTTGTGCAGACGAATTGAAGAAAATGTATTTATGCAACGTTTGCAAAGTTTGTCAATATGGAAACAAGAATTTAATAAGTCACCTTGGTGGGAAGAAACATTTTTCTAAAATGGAGATTGTAAAGCAATTATATCTACGGTCTGATAAAGTAAACAAATTAACTGTTTCAAATACGAGGAAATATTCAAAAGATAAAGAACAAGTTGGAGAATTTGATATATCGAAGAATCAATCAGAATCCCTTAAACAAAGTAAGCCAATGCAAAAAAATAAGAGTGAAACAATATATGGCTGTGTATCTACTGGTATTAAGCTGACAAAAAAAGAATCTACAGTTTCCAATTCATTTGAGTCTAACAAAAAAGTAATTCGAAAAACAAAAAGGTCTTATGATGATCAAATTAAATCAGGGGAAGGTGATAACATTATTATAAAAGCTGTTATTCCAAATCATCTTGATAAAAAGTTAATTCACAACAGCCTTGTAAAGTGTACAAATTTTAACTCAAAATCCTCGGAAAATATTGAAAAGCACACATTCGTTTTAGAAAACAAACTCAACCATATTGAAACTAGCGATAAAAAAATTTCAGAAAAACTGAATCAGAAACATATAGTCTCTGTTTATGGTCTAAAGTCTCAACTCCCAGACATTGTGAAAAATCAAACATCAACAACAACTAAAAGTAAAATTTCTTGTGTTCCAATATCAAAATTAATACACTTAAGCCATCCAATAGAAGAAAATTCCGAGTCTGATAAACCGATTTTTACATCTGTAGTGTCAATCGAAACTTCTAATCACAAAAATGAATCAAAAAATGATAACTTAGAAATAATTCGTCAATGCTTTGAGACAGAGAATTTAAAATCTCACAACGCCGAGAAATATGTGCAAATATCTAATTGTTATTCTATTTTTGATTCAACATCAACTATAATTGAAATCTTAGGATTTTTGGGAGTTGAATACGTTATTAAAATTATGAGAAACATTAATGATGGGACTGCAACATTTTTTTGCTCCTTATGTAATATTACCGCTAATGCAATAGTAATGCATAATCATATACTAAGTTACAGTCACCGTTTAACATATTGCGAAAAACATTTCCCAACAGCCGTACGGCAGTATAGGCAATATATTTTACATATACCAGAGCATCAAGTTTTTAAAATATTACCCCTAATATTGGAAAAATTGGCTAAGGCTATAGAGAAATATCATGGCCGCGAGACTGTTTATCATTGTTACGAATACCCGTTTTCTAAAAATAGACAAAGTATTGTATCAACAGTTTTTAATCGAAAACATGCTTCAGAACTGACAGGGCCTGCTTTTACACATGTTGTAGATTTAAAAGATGTGGAACTGTTGATTGAAAATTCCAGCAATTGTAAATTGTCAATTAAAAGGCCTGATGCCATTAATAACAACGTCTTACTCAATACTTTTAATTGCCCTACCTATACAATTATGAATAAAAATAATATAGAAAATTGTGCCAGCCATACCTTCAATAAAGATTATAGATTAGAGACTGTCGATGATGAAACTCATAAACAAATGGTTGATATGTTTTTAAGAGATACTAGACAAAATCATCCTCCGCGTTGTAGACAACAATCTGGGTTTTCAAAACGTAGTCGGTCAAGGTCAAACTCATCTGATCGAAAACGAATACGCTCAAAACGTTTAATATCCCAATGGAATATAGAGCGTAAGTCATTGTCTCCTTTAAGAGATAATGATGTTTGGCAAGCTTATAGACACTTGGTTGACCAGAGTGTACGGGATTTAAATACAAATTATGACTTATATAAATCATATCCTGAAGAACATCCCATGTATAAGGAAGAGTGGCAAAATTTCTGGAAGCAACGTAAAGATGAACTTATATCCGCTGGCATAAACCATATATCTTATAATTATCAAAATGAATGGATCCTATTTTTTAACGCTCGCTTGGAGGAGTTGTATAATCAAGATGTTGAAAACATTAAAATAAAAAGCCGTGAAAGATTATGTTTGCCAATGAGTAATGATGATGTTTCAAACGCAAAATATCACGTTCACATTCCTGAAAATCTATTTAAATGTGTCGAACCTAAAAAGGACGATGATATTACAATAAAATTGAATAAAAGTACAAATAATCGAAATATTATCAATGTACTTCGACTTTTAACTGCACTAGAGGATCATTTGGGAAGTTTAGGACCTCCTGTCACCGAGTTATTAGCTAAAGCAGTGCAAATTTATAAATTAAATCCAGACAAAGCCAATATTTTACTTCTTACAAGTGAAAACTGTGCTATCTTAGAAACAGCAAAAGAAAAATTTAACGGTTTAATAATTTCCAAAATTTTAGATCCAACGCAAGAACGCGCTGTAAAAAAGGCAATTAATGCGACCAACGAACTACTAAAGTTTTCAACAACTTTAGAAGTGGAAACCAATAAATCTGAGCTTACTAGAAACATACTTGAAAAAGAGTCCCGTATCAGGTTAAATGATAATGTTTTGTATAAGAATCAGGATCGCTTCGATACAACAGAGCTTGCTTCTAAGCTAGCTACTTCTTTAATTTCACAAGGAAAAACCAGTATAAATAAAAAACAGCTTGAACAAATAGTTCAAGTTTATTCTCTTATCGAGAAAAAGAAACGAAAGGAAACAACCACATCAGCTTTCTATGACAATAATGTACTTAATCATTAAACGACTGTTTTCTATAAATAAACTTAAAAAGCTATTATTTCAACGAAAAAAACTTATAATTTACTCATAAACTGCGACCCAAGAGCCGTTTTTAAATAACTGCATTAACTGGCAGTAATCATAACATGAAAGCAAGTGAAAATACCATCTGTAAATATGGCTCGAATAAATAACTTAAATAATAAAAAAATTAATTTTATTAAAACGGACGAGACTCCAGGTACAATCGAAACTAACGTAATCAATTTGACAACAGAGAAGAACTAAAGAATATATAAAAATTATAAATTTTAAAACGAAAGAAGCCAATTATATATCTATAAGGACAACAATAATTAATGTGGTCGAACTGAGACATGCACTGGAAGGAAGACGAACTGGATTTAATGGATCATTTTATGGATATTATATATTATATATGTGATATATATGATCAATTTCAATTTAGAAGTATTTTAAAATATATTGTAATGTATCGTAACCTGTAAATAATATCCTGTATAAAATAATTTGTATCTTGTACATATAATATACATATATATGTAAAAAATTGGTTTGATAAATTAAATGATTTACTTCATGTAACTTAGTATGTGAATATGTATATACCACATGCTATATTTGATAATCTAACATGCTTTCGTTAAACTTGACGACGGTTTTCCTAAATCTAATAATCCTTTTTCAATTATTACAAGAAGAAGGACGAAAAAATAACACAAATAATATTGGATACGCCAAAGATTGTCTGTCGAATTGCTAGTTTACCTCGATATCACCAAATGTGTATTTTCGAAACCCAACCTTAACAATACAGTGTTAGTATAACCTGGTGTTTAGAATCTGAGTGGATTTGGACAATGTTCTTCATATTTTTAGGCATGAACCCGATCATTTCGAATTACATGTAAAAAATGATTGATTTAAAGAACATTGACATACTACTTCCATATCCTTTTAGTTAAATTTTAGCCTGTTCTCAGTTTTGTAATGTATTAGTATTAAGCAGAGCAAATAACAGTTGAGCATTTTGTGTAGGCTTCGAATAAGAGTTTTCATTAAGTCTTTAACGAAAACACTCGCTCGCGCTCGGACTACAACCGTTTTTTTCGCTTCTCATTTGTTTCGGTCAGACCGCGAGCGAAATTGAGTGAAATTTAGAAAAGGGTCTTTTAGCGCCTGATATGTATTCATGTGCGACGCAAACATAATTTGTGTATGGTATTACTCAAAGTATCTTACATTTACGAAATATTTTAATTTTTTAATATCAAGTTTAAACTGCCACATTTAACTGCACTCGCACAGGTAGTTCTAACTACACCAGCAACTCATTTTCAACCTTACATTTCATATTAAATGGACGATGAAGTTCGAAAAGGGCAGACAATTTAAATGCATTAGTTAATAAACTTAACAATAAGTAGTATAAGTTAAATACTATTTAAATAAATTAAATAAATATACCAATACAAACAAAATAAATTTTTTCCAACAAGGCAAATTAATGTAAGAGTGCTCAAAAGATCTTTTGTATTAATTTTTTCAGTCATTTGCTCACTTACTGAGGCTCGACTCGCGAGCAAAAAATTTTTCGCTCGCGAGCAGATGCTCGGCAAAAGAGATCGACGCAAAATACCCAAAAAAACAACCCTCATGCTAAGACCGATTCAGACAAGAAAAAATCGCTCTTGCTCAGATGGAGAGCGGAATATTTTCTGTTTTTCATGCCTGCTCTGACCTTGAGCGTAATGAAAAAAACACTCAACTGCTATATGTGAGCTGTTGTATTAAGTATTGTAATTAAAATTCTGTGACTTTGCTTTCTATACCATGAAACCCACTGAAAATAGGGATATCAGGGTGCTTTTGTGAAAATTCATCTAACAGGTAGCGATCTCATAAACCACAAAAGCTAGCGATTTGAAATTTAAAATGTATGCTTGTGTATACCTTACGCAGTACGAGTTTGTTTAGAAAATTCGATAGCGCGTCCCGTTTTCTTATTAAAAATCGATAAACTGACTTCATTATTTGTATACGTTCAAGCTAGAGATTTCAAGTCTACTGTGTAGATCCGTGAAGTGAATCCCCGTATGTGTGTGTGCTTACAATTTATATGAAAAAAAGAAAACTAGTCGAGACCGCTCGACTAGGGTATACCCTGAACCCTGCGAATTACCGCTATTCAAAGCATTCTTTCTTTCTTTTATGTACACATGCATATGTACGTTCATTACAAGCAAAACATACAAACACACGCACAGGCTCACGCACACAAGCGCAAGTCGTTGCGTCAGCTGTTCTTTGGCTGCTATTTGCATGGCAATGTTATGGGAAATTAATTGTTTAATAACTTTTTTTTTAGACGAACTATTTTCCATATGTGTGTATGTGCCAAAGCACAAGTCTCCAGTATTTGAAATACGGGATTTACGAATTTGAGACGAAGGGGGCGTGGCATCCAAAATTAAACAAAAACCGAAATTGCGAAAGGCCTAAATAACACTAAATGCAAAATTTGAAGACTAGCTATAAAGATGAATTATATAGAATTATATAACTGAGCATCGATTTCGTTTTTAATCGATAACATTAAAATTAAGACAGTTATCGATTTTTGTTAATCAACTCGATCTTTTCGTGCTATACAGGAAGCTACATAAAAAAATTGAAGTCTCTACCTCTTATAGGTTCTGAGAACGACGCGTTCATACATACGGACAGACGGACAGGGCTAAATCGACTCGGCTTGTCTCCCTGATCAAGAATATATATACTTTATGGGGTCTGCCACGCCTCCTTCTGCCTGTTACATACATTTTCACAAAACCACTTTACCCTGATTTCCCATTTTCAATGGGTTCAGGGTATAAAAAGATAACATATGCAACATCTATATTACAGTAACTATTTATTCGTCGATTTATTAAATTGAGAAAAATTTCGATTAAATGCCACTTTGGCTTACTCTCTATTAAATAAATGAATCAGCGTTCCAATATTTGAAAAAGGTTCAAAATATAAAAAACATGCTCTTAATGATGCATGTCAGACTGCGCACCTTCTATTTGCTAGAGATAACTAATTTGTCCTTTATATATCGTAGAAATGTAGAAAAGTATTGAATTGATTTTTTAAAAATTGTAATTTCGGACTTAGCTCTTCGATGGTCGCAAATATTTTTTTACTTGAACTTGTACACACAGAGGCGTACGTTTTTTCTATCAACTATTTTATTACTTTTTTAGTTGTTTAATAATGTTTTACCTATTTTTACTTTATTTATTCTATACGACCAGCCGGTCGTTGGCGAATGGCTGACCGGAAGCAATGAAAAATAAACGTTTTAAATTTGAAAACAATTGCATAGTAAAAGTTACTTCTCAAATATACCGATTGTGAAATCAAACGTTGTGTCTATTTGCTAAAGTAAACCTCTAATATTTGAAATAAGTGATTTTAAAATTTTGAGCGAATGGGGTGGTCAAAAATTTAATAAGATTCAGAATCGTATAACACACAAAACTAAAAGCAAAATATTGAGACTTCAGCTACAAAGATGAATTAGATAGAACTTTATAACGGATTTTCGATAACGTTTTTAATCGATAGCATTAAAATGTTATTGATTTTTTAAAACAAACTTAGTATCAAAGTTTTTTTTTGTTAGTTTTAAATCTATTTTATGCAATTTTAATTTTTATTAAATTTCCACGTATTTTTTCCCACTGATATAAAGTTAAATTAGTTGCAAATAAAGCCAATATATGAATTAGTTTGCGATTTTTTTCAAATTGGAAAAAATTAATAAAATATGTAGATCATATGCTGAAAATTTAATGGAAATCACATGTGACCAGCAGCGCTAAGCATACAGTTTTGTGTGTGTACACCCGTATAGGAAAACTGCGTATGCTTTGCGCTACTGGCGTAGTTCTGTCAATTGGATGAACGTTTTGTTCAATAACTTCGGTGCGATTTTTTTTTTCAATGTGGTTTTTAATTATACTTTCAGCATATGTTACACATACTATTCTATCGAATATTTGTCAATTTAGGAAAAATTTAAGTTCATAATGATTTAATAATGGTTATATTTTTAACTGACTTAAAGTTATAGCTTGAAATGTTTGGGAACTGGGTGCGGGGACAAGAAGTATGTCGGAGTCGGTAGCGCCCAATGCAACGTACGTACTGTTTTTATACCCTGAATCTATGGAAAACCGGGAAAAATGTTTTTGAGAAAGTTTATGTAATAGGCAGAAGGAAAAGTTGATATAAATATAATAATGTATAAATCGATATATTGACTTTGTTATAAATATCGATAAATAACTTTGCTTTGTATTTTCTATACCGTAAAAAGTTGTATGGGGAGTTCAATTTTAATTCATCGATGGTTTACGAGATTATCGCGTTCAAACATCCGAACGGACGGACGAACTTGGTAATATTTACTTTATATTAGTTTTATGGAGTCTTTCACGCCTGTTTATCCCAGTTACATACATTTTAACAAAATACACTGATTTCACATATTCAATGAGTTCAGGGTAATATAAATGGAGACCAGAACGCCCCTTTCATAATCATAAACAGGATATAAATAGAAATTAACAATAGTCTCTCACTTAAAAAGTGAGGTCACAAGCTTACTTCAAATCAAATTTTTTGACAAATAAGTACAAGATGCAGTTTTTAATATTTACATGCATTACAGTTATAAAAATTCACGCAATTCGATAAATAATTCTAAGAATCTTGAAATACTTAATTCCCTTTAATAATTTCAGTTCGAAATATGTTAAAAAAGTTGTCTTAAATATGTCTTTCAATGTACTTATGTGTTAAAGCATGAACATGTTATTGACGGAGAAAAGTGGGATTTACGGTTATCCGTCGAGTATAGGCACGTATAAAAAACACTTGTGTTCAATAAAAAAATTAGTAATATTTAGTAGTAGTAAGTTACTTTAAAAATGCAATGTTTATTTGTAAGAACACACTTTTTTATACCCTGAACCCAGTTCGTCCGTCTGTCTGTCTGGTAATGGTACGTTTTTCCAGCTGGGGCAGACTCAGCCTGGCCCAGGGTTACCTACAAGACAATTTATAGGATGCTGGGACGCACTGGGGTAGGGGACGGGAAATACGGCAACTCACGGCCGCTGGCGGAGCTGCTCTCGCCTGGGTGTAGTGCGACAACGATTGCTGCACCGCGCCGGTCAACTTTGACTGCGGCAGTAGGTTCGAACTTGCCCGCTGGTCTCACACTCTGGCGGACAAAACACAAACGTAGGGGATCTAGCGTTCGTTAGCACTTATACATATGTTTTTCCAAAATTAGAACGCAAAGATTTCGGTTTCTCCTTTATTTCCCTTCGATAACTCACGGTTCCTCGACCTTCCTCCCGTGCCTCTTTCCTGGTATATTCTTCTTCCGCTCGTCTCGCTTTTCACTTTCTCTTGTGTCTTCCTTTTCACTATTTGGCGGCGATACGCCCTCACTTTCTCACAATTTGCTCCAGCTTCTTCACTCTTTCGCGGTCACACTCTGACTGCCCTACTCGCCCTTCGGACGATTGCGCGCCGACCTCGGCAATGCAATTTGTCGCGGCTGCTGCTTCTCACCACGAAGCTTTCAATTTGCCGCGGCGCTCCTAGCTACATTGCCGATCATCGGCGCGCATATAAGGGGGGTTCGCCTTCTAACTTAAACCTAATAAGGGCGGGCCCTCCATTGGCCGCATCTGCGCTCCATTGCGCCTACGCCTAATCTTCATTATTTATCTCCTAATCAAATCTCTTACTAACTATATTTATTTACTATACAAAATCGACTTATGACTAACTTACTACTAAATGTGAGGCGGCAGATTTATCGCCGCCTTACACCCCCCCCCCCCCCTTTCTTTGGGCAACTTTCTATGCCCGCCTCCTCCAGCAACGCAGCACATCTCGGTGGGGCCTTCCGCCTGTCCCTCGTCGTCCGTAAGTCCCGCGTCGTCTTCACTTCCGGCTTGGAAAAGTGGCTTTAACTGCGCCACGCTGGCCACCCTTCTCTTGCGCTCGCCCTCCCTCGCGAGTCGCACGACATCGGGGGAAACAAATCTGATGATACGGTATGGGCCGTCAAACTTCGGGGCCAATCTCTCTGCAAAGCGTTCAGCTGCGTTGGACAGCTGGCGCTGACGCAGCATGACTAGGGACCCGACCGTGGGCCTCCACTCGCGCCTGAGAAGATTGTAGTACCGCCCTTGGTCCCACTTCCACTTGACGCCTTCAGGAGTGAGGTCATCGGTTGCACCAGGGATGCGAAGTCAGGTACGAAACGCCTGTACCACGACGCCATCCCCAAACACTGCCGCAGCTCTTTGTGATTCGAGGGAGCTGGGAGTTTCCGGATCGCCTCAACTTTGGATGGATCCGTACTGATTCCCTCCCCCGTCACCACATGCCCCAGATAGACCGACCTTTCTCTAAAGAAGCTGCATTCCTTGCGATTAACTTTGAAGTTGGCTGCTCTCAACCTCCTAAACACCTCCTTCAAGTTAGCCATATGCTGATCCTTATCGGCGCCTATCAACACCATATCATCCAGATATGCGAACGCGTGCGGCTCCATCTCCGGCCCTGTAACCTTGTCGATCGCCCTCTGAAAAGTTGCCCCAGTCGAGTGCAACCCAAATGGCATCACCCGCCATTGACACAAACCCCGCCCTGGCACAGTGTACGCCGTGCATTACTTACTGTCCGCCGCCATCGGGATCTGCCAGTAACCGTTCTTTAGATCTAGGATGTAATTGATCCGAGGGACTGGATAAGCGTCGGGTATCGAATTAGCGTTCAGCTGCCGATAGTCGATGCACATGCGCCATTCCCCTGTCTCTTTCTCCACCAAGACTATTGGCGCACTGTGCGGACTCCTAGACGGCTCGATCGCTCCAATTCGAAACAGCTCCTCCACCTGCTCGTCAATCACCTTCTGCATAGCAGGATTCTCGGGATTATCCCTCTGCTTCAGAGGTCTATCATCCCTCATCCGGATGCTATGCTCGCCGATGTGGGCCACCCCTTCGAGGTGCTCGGACAGTGCCAGCTCGTCCTCGAGGAATCTCTTTATTCCGCTTCCTAGATCAGCCGGACACCCCGCACCCCCTGCGGTCGTCTCCACCTCGTCCTCGTCCCCGCATACGATCCTCCTTGCCTCCGGCGAGCGCTCACTAATCGCCCGTTCTGTTGCGGTCTCTTTTCCGTTCGTCGTCTCCGCACCGCTACATTCACCCTCTGGCGGCGTCATCCTGGAGCTTGGCTTCCTCCTCCTCGGTCGTCGTGCAGGCGTCTCCCGTCTTTCTCTCGGGGCACCCTCTAACGACGTATCCTTGGAGATGGATGGCAACTCCTTCCCCGATGGCGCGGCCTCAGTCCTCATATGTAGCTCGGCGTATCCACAGCGCACGGTCGTCCCTACGGCGGCCAGGGAATCCATCCCCAGGATGACCTGGTCCAACATGGTAGGCATGATGAGTAGTGCTATCTGCGCGGCCCTGCCGGCAAGATCCACCTACACTCTCATCAGCTTCCTCACTTCCACCGACGACCCGTCCGCCAGCCTGATGCGCGACCGCACCTCCTCGACCTTTCCCGTGATCGCCTTCCTCCGCACGCAGTCCTCGCTCATGAAGCTACAACTGGCCCCTGTGTCGACCGTAGCGTCCATCTCGCGACCGGCGATCCTGACTCGTGCGACGATCCGGCCTTCCCTTACAACTAACGGAGACTCACGCCCCCCTTTTAAGATCGGTTGGCATCGCCCCTTCTCTGTGGGGGGACGCCCTTCTTTGTTTCCCGCGTCTGTTCGGCAGCAACGGTCTCGCGTGTCGACCCCTGCCTCCCCGCATTGTTGGCCGAAGACCACCCGCTCGTTAGGGCATTCCCGCCCAAAATGACCTGGCTGCGAACATCGGAAACACACGCGCCGCGCGTCAGAACCAGTTCGGTTCTCTGGAGCCATCATCCGATGCATGGCTTCGGCCGGCCTCGCGCCGGTCGACATCGAATTTACGACCCTCGGCTCGCCTGACCGTTGCTCCGTCGGCTGAGACCGGAATGGGTTGTTCGGTCGCGTCTCCGGCGGATTGACCCAGTCGACACCTGCCCGAGTCGAGCCTGACTTCTGGCCCATTCCTCGCGTCTCTTCCCCGAATTCTGCCCCCTGCTCCCTTACGCATTCATATTCCGCAGCCAACTGCGTCAGCTGGGACAGAGACGAGAAATCTTGGCGCCGCACATACATCCGATACTCAGGAGCCGTATTCTCATATACCCGATACAACTCCTGAGCCGGTCTGTAGTTGGCATGGCGCATTAACAACCTGATCTCTACCAGGTAGTCCTTGAAGGCTTCGCCTCTCCGCTGCCTTCGCCCCCTAATCTGATCCTCGAGGCGCTAGAAATAATGTGGGGGCATAAAGAAATTCAGAAATTCGGTCCGGAATCTGCCCCAAGACACACTCCTCAACCCGCTGGTCAGGAACAATTTCGCGGCCTTATCTACCAGCACCTCGCTTACCACCCTAGGTAGGTGATCGAGCTCGATGCCATAAGTGATGGCGCTCTATTCCAAAATCTCGAGGAAGCCAAACGGGTCCGACTGGCCGTCGTAGCACATGCCCCACCTCCGGACCTGTTCAGCTTCGCACCTATGCGGCCGACCTTCGTGCTCCACGTAGGCCATCGGCCCTCGCGATCCTACCTCCGAGTCAGCGCGTAGCCCCCGGTCGTTGGTCGCGACCTTGGGCTCCCCTCGCGCATCGTTAACTCTAATCTCGGGCACATCATTGCCCCCCGGGGGCCTCGGACCGAATGTCGGGGCCGGGATATGTCCATACAGCTGAGATTTGCTTAAGTCGGGTTCGGACTTACGGCAAGATTGATGCCCAAGTCCCGACACGGCACTTCCCAGACTGGGCTCCAGCGCCTTGGCATCTAGGGATTCTAACTCGGCTAGCCGGGCCCAGACCTCTGCGGAATGCCCACCGCCTTGGATGAAGCTAGCTAAGCGTCTACGCAGCTCCTCTACCCGGCTGTCTTTCTCTAGCCCGAACTCTTGGGCCACAGACGTCAACTCCTCTTTCCGCCATAGGTACACCCAACGGACGCCCACCCCCGGATTCTGACATTCGCTCGGATCCATGGTAGTGTTAGTGAGAATTTTTTATTTATTAAAAAAAATTTTATTTTTACTTTATTTATTTTTTATTTAACTGTCTTTATTTAATTTTATTGAAAAAAAATTTTTTTATTTACTTAAGTTTTTATTTTACTTTATTTAATTTTATTTATTTATTTATTTATTTATTTTATTTTATTTTATTTATTTTTTATTTATTTATTTTATTTTATTTATTTATTTAAATTTTTTATTTATTTAATTTTGCTTATTTAAATTTTCGTTTATTTAAATTTTATTTAATTTATTATTTACCTTTATTTAATTTTATTTATTTAAACTTTTATTTATTCAGATTTTGATTTTATTTTATTCATTTTTATTTCACTCACTTTACCATGGCCCTCGGCCCACTGTTCCCTACACTCACTGTATAAATTTCGAGCCACCGCGCACCGAAATTTCCCCACTTGTTTGCGTGGTCTCGACCCACGGTCAGCCTCTCGCTCTCCGACACACGCACCGCTATCAGCCAACGGCACCGACAATGCTCTCCCTCGCACGCCGATCACAAGCGTGCCTTCGCTTGTCGCGTCACTTCTGTGTATGTATGTGTGTGGCTGGCTGCCGTCGCTCGCTTGGCCACGGCTTCACTATCTCGCTCTCTTTCTCTTTGCGCTCGCCCTTCGTTGCTGGGCTCGAGTGCATTCACACGCGTCGGCCGTCTCTTCTTTCTCTTCCTATTCCACTGTTCTTCTTTCCAACTTATGAGCGCTAGCTCGAACGCTCACTGCTGAGATTTTCGGCACCTCTTCCCCCACCCGTTTTACTTACGTATCTTATGCCCACACTCGCAATTGGCGCGCCAATTCGGTCAAACTACACACCAGAAATGTTAGAGTTCTGGGTCGAATATGCGCGTATGTATGCGCGTATTTATTTGGGCACACGATGCGGGGCTTTATGCCGCCCGTGTACCACACTCCCCTACGTCCCAGGGTCCCTGCTCGGGCGCCACTTGTAATGGTACGTTTTTCCAGCTGGGGCAGACTCAGCCTGGCCCAGGGTTACCTACAAGACAATTTATAGGATGCTGGGGCGCACTGGGGTAGGGGACGGGAAATACGGCAACTCACGGCCTCTGGCGGAGCTGCTCTCGCCTGGGTGTAGTGCGACAACGATTGCTGCACCGCGCCGGTCAACTTTGACTGCGGCAGCAGGTTCGAACTTGCCCGCTGGTCTCACACTCTGGCGGACAAAACACAAACGTAGGGGATCTAGCGTTCGTTAGCACTTATACATATGTTTTTCCAAAATTAACCTCGGCAATGCAATTTGTCGCGGCCGCTGCTTCTCACCACGAAGCTTTCAATTTGCCGCGGCGCGCCTAGCTACATTGCCGATCATCGGCGCACATATAAGGGGGATTCGCCTTCTAACTTAAACCTAATAAGGGCGGGCCCTCCATTGGCCGCATCTGCGCTCCATTGCGCCTACGCCTAATCTTCATTATTTACCTCCCAATCAAATCTCTTACTCACTATACTTATTAACTATACAAAATCGACTTATGACTAACTTACTACTAAATATGAGGCGGCAGATTTATCGCCGCCTTACAGTCTGTCTGTCTGTCCGTATGTATGAACGCGTCGATCTAAATTTTAGTTAAATTTTGCCCCCTTCGCCTCAAATTTGTAACTCCCGTATATCAAATACTAGAGACTTGTGCTTTGGCACATACATACATATGGATGTCCATTGCCATGCAAATAGCAGCCAAAGAACAGCTGACTCTCCGACTGGCGTTTGTGTGTGCGTTCGCCTGTGTATGTGTGTGTGTATGTGTTGCTTGTAATGAACATACATATACATACATATATATGTATTATAAAAGAAAAGGAGAATGCACGGAATAGTGGTTCTTCGCAGGGTTCAGGGTATACCCTAGTCGAGCGGTCTCGACTAGAGTTTTCTTACTTGTTTAACTTAAGAATGTAACTTAAAGAGGAATGTAACATAAAGGAAATTTAAGAATAAAAGAATCATATAATAAGTAAGTAAACTCTAGTCGTGATCTCTCGACTAGGGGATACCCTGAACCCTGCGGAAAAACGCTATTCCAAACAAAACGAATATAAACGTTTTTGATCAAACTTTCAGGGCGTGATCATGTCCTTCTTATGTGTGTATTTGTCAAAGCACAAGTCTCCAGTATTTGGAATGTATGTTTTAAAAATACGAACCGAAATTGTATAAGGTTTAAACACCACTAAAAGCTAAATTTGAAGACTCTAGCTCGAAAAATGAATTTGATAGAATTTTATTACTGAATTTCGATAACGTTTTAGTCGATAACATGAAAATGCGCTCCATATACAGGGACCTATATAAAAATTTCAAGTCTCTGGCTCTTGTAGGTTTGAGATCGACGAGTTCATACATACGGACAAGCAGACGGGCATAGCTAAAGCGATTTGGCTTGTCTCCTTGATCAAGAATATATATACTTTATGGGGTCTGGCACGCCTCCTTCTGCCTGTTACATACATTTCAACAAAACCCTGATTTCCCATTTTCAAGGGGTTCAGGGTGTAAAAAGGACAAATAAAGCGACTATACATATTAAACTTTTATCTTTTTTTGCACTCTTTCAACTTATCAAATACAATTAATAATTTCAGCATTTTCCAAATACTATATTATTGCTCAATTTAATTTAAAATGAACTTTCTTTTGTTCTTCCAGAAATGCCTGCCTCTTCGTTGTGTGATATACACAATAGTTCTGCGTAAGTAAAATTTGTATTTCCTATACAGAAATATACGTTGGCCTAAAATTATTTTGTTACCTCGACCACCCCATTAAATTTTTTTAATGCGACTCAACAAAATTATGAGTTGTCGATACAAACATAGTTAAATTAAAAATGCGTTGCTTTCCTATTGATTATTTGAAAGAAATATTGATATGCATGTGCTATAGACTTATTATTGATTATAAGATAGGCGCGCTTTTATATATTGTATTCTTTTCAATGTTACGTACATTTATTATAACTGAACTCCCACTTTCAAAAAGTAAGATCGTTGCAGTCGGGCGTTACCAACTGCGAGAAACCTATTCACGTCCCAGTACCCAGTTCTAAATCATTTTAAGATCAGAATTTTTCGATTTTTTCGCTCTATTAATTGCCCCCTAATTATACCCTGAACCCATTGAAAATGGGAATTCAGGGTATAATGTTTTTGTTGAAATGTGTATGTATGTAACAGGCAGAAAGAGGCGTGGCAGACCCCATAATGTATATATATTCTTGATCAGGATGACAAGCCGAGTTGATATAGCCATGTCCGTCTGTCCATATGTATGAACGCGTCGTTCTTAGAACCTATAAGAGACAGAAATTTTCGAAATTTTTTATATAGGTTCCAGTATATCACGAAAAGATCGAGTTTGTTTCAGAAATTCGATAACTCTTATCGCTTTATTGTTATCGATTAAAAACGAAAATCTAAATTCAGCTATAAAATTCTATCTAATTCATCTTTCTAGCTTGAGTCTTCAAATTTTGCATTAAGTGTTATTTGAGCCTTACGCAATTTCGGTTTTTGTTAAATTTAGTGTGCCACGCCCCTTCGCCTTGAATTTGTAAGTCCCGTAAATACTAGAGACTTGTGCTTTGGCACATACATATGGATGACATGATCACGCCCAACAAGTTTGATTAAACCCGTTACTCTAGAAAAAAAGTTATTAAACATTTAATTTCCCATAGCGTTGCCATGCAAACAGCAGCCAAATAACTGCTGACGCACCGACTGGCGTTTGTTTGGCTTGTAATGAACATACTTATACATATGTTTTATAAAAGAAACGGAGAATGCACGGAATAGCGGGTCTTCGCAGGGTTCAGGGTATACCCTAGTCGAGCGGTCTCGACTAGAGCTTTCTTACTTGTTTTGTATTTATTTTCAAGAAGTTAAATATATATACTTTGTGGGGATCTGCCACGCTTCCTTCTGCCTCTTACATATATTTTAACAAACTATTATACCCTAATTTCCCATTTTGAATGGGTTCAGGGTATAAAAATCAGAAAAGATAGAGGCATAAAATGATGTACGCACGCAATGGTGTACGCACCACTGACCTACCGCAAATTGTCGAATTGTAATAAATATATTAATATAATTGTTTAGCATATGATATGAACAATTGCTATGGCTTCTTTAAAGGAGCGCTAACATATATTTTAACTTTAATTTATTCATATAAAAATGCATACAAACATATATTTCTTATAACATAAATATCGAAATTTATGGATATTTTAAAAAGAATATGTAAACAAGAATTATATTTTTGTTTTTATTGCAGTGAAAAGTGTTTAAATTGCATAAATCAGGATAACTGGGTAACAAGTGGAAAAATTGGGTCACGTGATGCGGTATTAGTTTTTCGCACTAATATACTTAATCCAAAAACTAGAAAAACTTTGCAAGAAGCGAAATCGATACAAATGGGCATTAAAAATCAAGAGGTGACGTCTACAACGAGCCATATGATACCCAAGCAATCTTTATCTTCTACAATAAGCAAAATTCCATTAAATAATGTAGCACAAGGAAAGGCGTATGTGTCAGTTGAAAAATTGCCAATTTGCGGTGATCAGCGATACCAGCTTAAAAAAACACTTAATTTATTTTCTTCGTGTGATTCTTCTGATTTAAATGATGCAGATGAAACAACACAGTATAATGAAAAGAAATTTTATAAAAAAAACAAATAGATGCAGTTGTCGAAATTGAATCTAACTTAAATAAGGAAAGTGGCTATGATTCCATATCGGTTTCTCAATCTAATACTGACAGTAACACTAGTGAAGAAGATCAAGAAGCATCTAGTGAAGAAGATAATGACTGCGGAGTAAATATGCCTGCGCATCACTTACAAATTACGTATAAATTTATTCAAACAGAAACAAAATTACTGAGAAAGATATTCAATGTTCATGGCTTAACTGAAGTTCAGAGCGAATCAGATTTTAATTTGTTGTGGACAGGAGTTCATATGAAACTTGACACCTTACGAAACTTAGCGCTGTATCAACGAGTTAACCATTTTCCGAGGTAAGCAAATTAATGAAATTTTAATAAATTGGTTCAAAAGTCAAACATAATGGCTACGTGCCATATCTAACTATATATTGCTCGTTAAAAATGTCATATATGCTAATAAGCGAGGTTCTTGACAAATATTTTACACTTTCGTTAATTTTGGTCCCTGTTTGAGTTATCATTATCAAAGCATTGCAGACACAAAGATAAATTTTCTGTATCTTACTTAAAATACCAAGGCAAAAATCTGCACCCTATAAAAAATGGGAATCCAGGCTATGATTGCTTTGTACAAATTATGTATCAAATAAGTACATATATTTTTTACCAAAACAATCTTACCGAGTTGACTCGGTCTAATCATGTCTGTTAGATAATTTACAACAAGCGTGACCCACAAAAGCAAGATATTTTAAATTTTAAATGTATATTATTGTATAGCAATATCCAGTTCAATAAGAATCGATAGTTTAATTTAATACCCTGAACACTGCGAAGAACCGCTGTTCCGTGTAATCTACGATTCTTTTATATACATATGTATATGTATGTTAATTACAATCAACGCATACACACGCACACACAGGCGCACGCACGCACAAGCGCAAGTCGGTAAGTCAGCTCTTCTTTGACTGCTACTTGCACAAAATTTAACAAAACTCAAAATTGCGTAAGGCCCAAATAACACAAAATGCAAAATTTGAACACTCTAGCTATGAAGATGAATTAGAATTTTATAGGTGAATTTAGATTTTTGTTTTTAATCGATAACAATCAAACGATAACAGTTATCGAATTTCTGAAACAACTGACGGACAGACAGACGGACAGACAGACGGACAGACAGACGGACAGACAGACAGACGGACAGACAGACAGACAGACGGACAGACAGACAGACGGACAGACAGACAGACAGACAGACGGACAGACAGACAGACAGACAGACGGACAGACAGACAGACGGACAGACAGACAGACAGACAGACAGACGGACAGACAGACGGACAGACAGACAGACAGACGGACGGACAGACGGACAGACAGACGGACAGACAGACAGACGGACAGACAGACAGACAGACAGACGGACAGACAGACAGACAGACAGACAGACAGACAGACAGACAGACAGACAGGCAGGCAGGCAGGCAGGCAGACAGACAGACAGACAGGCAGACAGACAGACAGACAGACAGACAGACAGACGGACAGGGCTCAATCTCCGCTTGTCTCCCTGATCAAGAATATGGGGTCTGCCACGCCTGCTTATGCCTGTTGCATACATTTCAACAAAAACATTATACCCTGATTTCCCATTTTCAATGTATAAAAATTAAATAAAGGGTATAACAAGTCAGAACGTTGCTGTCGGACGCAACCGACAGCGAAATACTATTTCTCGACCCAACAGCACACAGGGGCATCTATCACATTACATTTTTTTAAATTTAACCTTAAATCCCCACTGTCGCCGCTTAAATTAGCTGCAGATTAAAACTTTTCATTGGAGGTAGCCAGACAGTTTCAATTAGAATCGAAGCTTAGAGATGCCACCTCCCTCGATTTATCTCGATTGCCTTACCTCAGCAAGAACACGCACCTAAATCGAGAGATGTGGCATCTCTCCAAATAAGAGAGGTGGCAACTCCCAAAATGAGAGAGGTGGCAACTCAGAAAATGTGATATACATAAGTTCGTTGGCGAGCGTAGAGGTGTGGGCTCGAGCCCCGGTGCGGTCATGTTGATATTTTTATACCCTGAACCCATTGAAAATGGGAAAAAAGGGTATAATGGTTTTGTGAAAATGTATGTAACAGGCAGAAGGAGGCGTGGCAGACCCCATAAAGTATATATATTCTTGATCAGGGAGAGAAGCCGAGTCGATTTAGCCCTGTCCGTCTGTCTGTCTGTCCGTCTGTCCGTCTGTCCGTCCGTCCGTCTGTCCGTATGTTTGAACGCGTCGATCTCAGAAGATATAAGAGCTAGAGACTTCAAATTTTTTTGGAAGTTCGTGTATAGTACGATTCGATCGAGTTTGTTTCAAATATTCGATAACTATAATCGTTTTAATGTTATCGATTAAAAACCGATATCTTCATTTAGTTCTAAAATTCTATTTAATTCATCTTTATAGTAAGAGTCTCCAAATTTAGCACTTAGTGTTATGTGAGCCTTCTGCAATTTCGGTTTTTGTTAAATTTTGGATGCCACGCCCTCAAATTGCTCCTTCGCCTCAAATTTCTAAATCACGTATTTCAAGTACTAGAGACTTGTGCTTCGGCACATACATACATATGAATGTCATGATCACGCCCCACAAATTTGATCAAAATCGTTCGACTAGAAAAAACATTATTAAACATTTAATATCTCATATTATCGGCGTCTTGCAGCAGCAGCGAAGCTGATGAGTCATAATGCACAGTTAGCAGATTGTGTGTTGGTGCGTGCGTCTGTGTGTGTGTTCTTGTGCGTGCGTCTGTATGTGTGTATGTATTGCTTGCTACATATGTACATACATATAAAAGTAACGGAGAATGTTAGCGGCTCTTAGGAATCGCAGTTCTTCGCAGGGTTCAGGGGATCTCTTTGTCGAGCAGTCTCGACTAGAGCACTCTTACTTGTTATTATATTTTCTTTATTTAGTTACTTTGTATTAATAAAATATTCTTTTCTAACACATATATATAATTTGGCAAATCAAAAGACAAGGTCAAAGGTCACAAAGTCATTATGTGGCGCGTTATTGGCTCAGAAGCTACAGATTTTACAGTTTTGAATTGCCACGCCCCCAGTGGCCGTAGACAAATGATTTTTGGCATGTGCATAGAGTGGGCGTTTAAGAATATAACTGTAAAGTTTGGATGCTTACATTCGAAAAATGCGAAAATTACAGGGTATTTTTCTGTATGTCACGCCCCTTTTGGGGCGTAACAATAATTTTTGGGGAATCGATAGAGGAGGCCCCCAGTAACCTAGCATCCAATTTTGAAGCTTCTAGCACTAAAACTGTGGGAGATATAAGCTGATATTTGTTGCCACGCCCCCTGAAGGCGTAGATATATCCGCCATAGCTTATCGGTTGTGGGATGTTAACCCGAGTATATATACCAAGTCTCAAGTCTCTAGCATCAATAGTGCGCAAAATATAACGAAACTAGTAAAATCACTATATATTCAGATATTTTCCGATTTGTCACGCCCCTATTAGGCGTGGCCATAAAATTTTTTGGACGATCTTTATAGGATCGTAACAGTAACTCACGTGCCAAATTTGGGCGTTCTAGCTTTAAAACTGTAGAAGATACAGTTTGACCCGATTTGCCACGCCCCCAATGGGCGTAGATATATTCGCCATAGCTTTTTGATTTTGGGATGTCGACATGAGTGTTCAGTTAAAATCTCAACACTCTAGCCCTTCTAGAAGTAGTGTTTCTGAGATACAGGAAAATGCATTTTCCTATTTGCCACGCCCCTAGTGGGCGTATCGGGAAAATCTTGACACTTTATCAGACGAGGGTATACACGAGTATATATTTCAAATTTCAAGTCTCTAGCTTCAATAGCGTGGAAATGGTTTGCGTTCATACGGACAGACGGACAGACGGACGGACAGCATGACGGACATTGCACAAAACAAATGTACTATATCACTACGTGAAATAGTATAAAAATTAAATTTTGATTTTTGTTAAATTTTGTATGTCGCGCTTCCTTTGCCTCGAATTTGCAAAACGCGTATTGCAAATACTAGAGACTTGTGCTTTTGTAAATACACTCATATTAATGTCGTAATCACACTGTGAAAGTTTGATCAAGAAAGTCCATCTACGAAAAAATTAGTAAACGTTTAATTTCTTATTACATCGGTGTCTTGTAGCCTAAACGCAGTTGCGGCGTCATGTGTTGCTTGTAATGTAAATACATACATATGAAAGAAAGGGAGAATGCTACGGGTTCAGGGTATCTCCTAGTCGAGCAATCTTGACTAGAGCACTCTTAATTGTTGTCTTTTAAATTAAAAATACTAAATTAATTATTATCGTTAAAATTTAGATCATATGAACTCACACGAAAAGACCGACTTTACAAAAACATTGAACGAATGCAACATTTGCGTGGAATGAAACATTTTGATATTGTGCCCCAATCTTTTATTCTTCCGCTTGAATCGCGAGATTTATTGTTTACCCATAATAAACAAAGAGGACCTTGGATTGTTAAACCAGCAGCATCAAGCAGGGGACGTGGAATATTTATTGTGAATTCGGTAAACTATTGTTTTTTTTTTTATAATTTAAATTAAAAAAAAAAAAATTACTAAAACTATTCTTATTGCAGCCAGACCAGATACCACAGGACGAACAAGTTTTAGTATCCAAATATATTGTGGATCCACTTTGTATTGATGGACATAAGTGTGATTTACGAGTTTATGTATTGGTAACATCGTTCGATCCGCTGATTATATATCTTTATGAAGAGGGTATAGTGAGATTGGCAACTGTTAGGTACGATAGAAATGCCGATAACTTGTGGAATCCTTGCATGCATCTTTGTAACTATAGCATCAACAAATATCATTCCGATTATATAAGGTCGTCGGATGCTCAAGAGGAAGATGTTGGTCATAAGTGGACCTTGTCAGCACTTTTAAGACATCTTAAACTCCAAGGATGTGATACTCATGTACTGATGCTAAACATTGAAGATTTGATAATTAAGGCTGTTCTCGCCTGTGCTCAAACAATCATTTCCGCGTGTAGAATGTTCGTACCTAATGCAAACAACTGTTTTGAACTTTATGGTTTCGATATACTAATTGACAATACTCTTAAACCGTGGTTGTTGGAAGTAAACCTTTCACCATCAATGGGTGTTGACAGTCCGTTGGATACTAAAGTAAAAGCTTGTCTTGTTACGGATTTGCTAACCTGTGTTGGTATTCCAGCATTTAGTCCAGAAATGAGATCTCTTTTCACCAACAAATCAGCGCGACGACGTAGTTCGAGTTGTCAAAGGCAAGTTGACACAGCTGAATCCAGCACTACACTTCGATCATCAAAAACAAAACAAAAACCTTTTGGCCTCATTAGTTTAACGCAAGAAGAGCAGCGCATATTACGTAGCGCTCGACTTCAGTATACGAGACGTGGAGGTTTTGTTCGCATATTCCCAACAGACGACACAATGCAGCGATACGGGCAGTTCTTAGATTCTGCAAATGGTATTCCACTATCCACCCCAAATGTTCAAGGTCAAACATTTCAAGCATTAGTAACGCAACATAATTACAACCAAATGTTGTATTCAAATTTATTCGGTCAGGGCTCACGATGCATTCAAGACGATAATTCGCAAGAAAATCGTATTAAACAATACGAACGAGCTTTGGAAACTGACTCAGAAATTCCCTTTTTAAAGAAGCAAACTGTAGAGAAATGTGAAGAAGAAGGACGAAGGCTTCGCAAGCAGTTACTTAAAAAAATTGGAAGTGGTTCCACATTAACTCATTTTCAAGCACGTCAAACCTTTAGTTTATATTTAGAGTCCGTATTACGACGACTAACTCAAGACCCAAAAGATAGTCATGAAAAAATTATTCTGAGATTTCTTAATAAGTATGGTGGTGGTGTGAAACCTCCAGTTCTATTTCGACATACGCAAAACATTAGTAAAGCTCGTTCAGCAATGGTGGCTAAATTATTAGGTGATTTTTTAGAAAATTACAAAAGGGACACCGAAGCTTACGTAGATTCATTTGATCATTTTGGAATGATACCAACCAGTGCCTACAGTTTATTTTTAATACACGCTCAAGAATCAGATTTAGAGGCTGTCCTAACTCATCATACAAATATAACTGGAATAATGCCATTTTTGTATAATCGGTGTGGATTATCAGTGCCATCAACGCCGCCTATTCCGTCCGGATTGTATGGGTTTTTAAGGGCTCTACCAGCAATGGTATCTAATTCAGGCTGCTCAAGAGATGTTAGCAAGTATGATGGGTATATCAAGAACTACGATAAAAATTGTGAAAATATACGTGATATTTCATTAAGATCAAGAAGCACAAAAGATATCAAATAGTAAATATAGTTTGTTGCAATTTATTTGTTTTAAGAATAATATTAGTTAAATATTTTTTCAATTATCTGTTTTGGATTTAAAAATAAAATACATAAGGCTAGATTAAATAAAATACAACGAAAAACATGCCTATATAAAGGCTGTCACAAAATTCAAGCAAGAAGTAATTTTGGTAGAAAACATGACGGCTGGCTGACAATTCAGGGTTATTAAAAATGGAGCGCCACACAAAAGAACAACGTATGCTATATATGTATATAAACCAATCAAAAATATATAATTTTTAATTATCAAACTGGGTTTCCTATATGAATTACTTCTTTGCGTGGGTTTTGGGACAATCTTTATAAACTCTATAAACTAAAAAGTGTTTGTGTAATATATTAATTATATTATGTTAAAATATTAATTAGGGATATTTGTAAACAATACATTCGACCTTTACCTCTAACATTCTATAAAAGTTATCGCTACAGTAAAACATTCCCTTATTCATTCCTTTGTTGTAAAAAAATAAAGAAGGCAACTAACAATTTAACTTTAAATTAAGATTTTACTTAACAATATTGAGACTTAAAATATTACATTAATGTATATATATTTGCGTTATATGTTTCGAGTCGAATTAATGCCGCGACATATACTGACGACAACGATAATACGAAATTAAAGACGAACTTGATTTTTAAGACGAACTTTCTTTATTCATGATTACCTTAAGACTAACTTATGCATCTGTTGAATAATAAAAAGAGCCCTTTCAGACTGTTTGCAACTTTTCTGATACATGTTGCTAGAAACAATATGTTGCTGAGAGTGAATTTATGCTGATTAGGATTTGTTTCGATCGATACCGATCGATGGGGGAGAAGCGCTGGCTTGGCCGTTCTCTGTTTACATTTACTGCTTGGGAATGTTTACGTTAATAGTTTGGCTATGAGAATATTTATGTGAACTCGGTGTCTAGACAGCTTGTGGATGTGGTGGACATGATCGGTATGATTATGTCACTATATAAGGTGTGCGAAATGAGTCTCTGGGACAAACACTAATCACATTGTAATTTCCATAAAAATTAAAATTTTCATTTGATTTTTTTTTATATTTCGATTAGAGTTCTTGAGCGCTATGCAAAAATTTACGAAAAAGTACCTTAAGGTTTTCCCGTTATGTTTTTTTTTATAACCTCAAGTTGTGTTTTACGAACGAAATAAGTCTCTGGAAAAATTTTTTTTCTGTCATTAGTGGCTGGAAAACATTGTAATATTTGAACTTTGAGGACGGAATTTTGTTTAAACTATTAAAATAAATAAAAATAAATGATTTTTAATTAAAATTAATATTTTATGAAGTTCGAATTAATTTTTTTTATAAAAAAAAAAATCGAATTTCGAATGTTTAACTGTTTAAAGAGCGTGGCAGAGTTGTGAAGCTCCTTGATATTAGGATGTAAATGATCAAAATTACAGAAATTGTTGCTGGAAATAAGAATATTGTAGAAAATGTTCCCAAAGACCCAAAAAAATTATGAAAAAATCCACATTATGGTCGCACACCATTAATTGGCATCCGGGTCAAAAGACGAAAAAAAATCTAGAGGTCAAAAAACTATCGCTGCATCTCACGTTTGGATTAATTTCCCTTTACCAATAACCAAGAGATGTGTGAAAAAAATCTTGAAGAGATCGGAAAATGTTTCAGATGAAAAAATTCCTTAAACAGGAGCTACTGCCTCGACTTAAAGTTGCAAAATTACAATTTGCCAAAGACACCAATTTTGGGACACTGAATGGCAAATTTAATTTTTAGTTATTTATAAAAGAGGTTATAAAGGAGGCTTGTTCGGTATGTCTTCATGAGCTTGCCAGTATCCAAGCGGAAGGTGGTGGTGTGTTTGTTTCATTGATCAAAACGATGTCTCCAGAAAAAATGCTTGGAGATTTAGCATTCCGTTTGTGACGCTGTTGCAAAGTAGTCAGATACTCCATGTGCCACTTCTTTCAAAAACTTTGCAGAATGGCTTGAGACTACTGCCAGTAAGCTAGTAATCCGGAAACAGATGCAATTTGACTGAGCGCACAGCAGATTCCCATTTGCCACCCCAGTGTGGTGCATGTGTTGGAATAAAGTTCCACTTGATTCCATCATTGACCAGCATCTGTGATACAATGCTGTTGTTCGTTTGGGATGCTAGCAACTGCTCCATTTCATTTAGCGCTCTCTTAGCGGCGACAAAGTTTCATGCGCTGTCGCTATACATGCGAGCACATTTGCCACGGCGTGATATAAAGCGACGCAGTGCTGCCAAAATGGATTCCGTGCTGAGATCAGTAGCTAATTCAAAGTGAAGTGCAGAAGTAGCCAAACGTATAAAAAGCCATGTGTAGCCCTTCTCCTTGCGTGGGTTGCGTCCCTTGTAGACCTTGAGTGTTCGGCGTTGTCACAGCCGGTGATTTCGATTGGAAAAGCTTGTCACTCTGACCGCTGGTAGATCAGCCTTGAATTGTTGTGCTGTGAGGTTTCATTGTCGAAAGCAATTCAAACAGTCGTGTGTGATTTTTCATATTAGGTTTCGGGCGCCCAATATTCAGTAGCGTTGCAGCACGATGACAAATACAAACACCTGGGTGTAGATGAGACTCGTGTTCCAGTTCCAAGATAAGTTTGGTGATCGATGACTCTTCGGTAGTATGATTGGGTGCTTGGTACAGAATGCCAATTCCGAATTGCTTAATCGTCCGCCTACACGAAGGAGTCCAATATCGTCAATGATGGGTGTGTGCGCAGTTTGGAGTCATTCCTCAGTGGCTGCTTGACGCTCCTGTAGAAATGTGTCATAAGCATAGCGAAGGCAGCATGTGTGTGCTTCGGTTATTTCGTCAAATGTGAGTGGGCCTGAGATGCCCTTGCGTCGTGCAAAGCGTAGAACGTATGCCAAGATGCGTAACAATTTTGTCCAGGAGGAGATGCGATCTCCCAATTCGTCTAGGAAAGACTCTGTAGCCTTATTGTAATTGTCTTTACCTCTTCTTGAAATTGCTCACCTGCAATCTAAAGAGAAGATTGTCCAGGGATTATGGTGGCTACGTTAAAGTTTTTATCACGTAGGCAGTTGTGTCCTGTCCACCAAAAATCGAAATTGAGCAGATCTGCTGCAAACATGCCTATGAAAGCGCAATCTGCAGGATTTTCTTTGGTTTTTACTGATGCCAAGCATGTCGGGGTGTGATGGTGTTTTGATAATCACGCCAAGGCAAAAGTTGAGTCGCACGATTCGTGTACAGTGATGTTGGCACCTTTCAGCGAAATTTTGATCGACGCAACAAGTCGATTCAGCAGCAGCGCTCCGAAGAGTTCCAAACGTGAAAGAGATTGTTGCTTCAGTGGTGCAACTTGTGACACTAGTGACACTTATATGTGGCCATCAGCTGTCTAGCTCGACAGTAAACAACTGCAGCGTAAGCCTTGATTGATGCATCTGAGAATGCATGTTGTTCCATAGTACCTAAGTTGTATCCAACATAACGCTTCGTCTTGAATTCCTCGATTGCCGTGATATCCATTCGATATATTTGCCATTGTTGTGCCAAGTTTGATGGAAGCTAAGTGTCCCAAACCATCGCGATCTTGAAAAGATCCATCAAAAACTACCCTTGGTTTTTGTCCCAAAACTGGATGATGTGGCATGTAAAATATTTGTCCCTGGTGAGTATGGTGAGTTCTCGCATGTGCCCTAGACTCTTATAGTCTTCCATAAATTGGAAATATTGTTCTCGTAGTTGAGGATTTTTGAGCAGTCGTCGTTCTACTGTCTCAAAACTTGATACTGCTCCTGGTAGAGTATCAGCAAAGGTTATACTCGGTTCTTCGAACGAAAGTTCGATATAACTCCCCATGGCATCTCTTGTGTGCATGTCACGAAAGTGTTCTTCCACTTTCAAGTCTTCCTTATCAGGCGGCAGGCCAGTATAGGCGTTCTCCAACTTCCAGAATCTTTGAAGTGCGACGTTGATATCAATTGAAGAACTGGCTTCGGGTTGGTGGCAATGGCAGTGATCATCCATCCAAAAATAATTGATATGACAATTTCATTGCCATGGTTGTCAAGCATCTTCTCACCGATGAATATGCTCCATACATAATCCGTGCCTAATAGAATTTCAATTGGAGATTTGGTGTTGTACATGGGATCTGCAAGCGGAATTTGATTAAAGATCTCTAGCGAAGATGAATCGATTTTGTCCCTTGTCAATGGTGAGTGATTTTGCTCAAAATGTGTACTGTAACTTTTATACAGTTATCTGACATGTGACTTCATGTGTAGCTGGCTGACACCTCTTGTGGTTTCAGCCTTTATAGATAAAATGCCTGAAACTAGAATCCGGGAGGATGAACGTGCGATGCCAAGTGCGTGAATGCAGCGTTCCGATATGTATGATAGTTCTGATACATTATCCAAAAGTACACGGCAACCAGTGCATGTTCCGTGTGCATTCGTACGTTTACCCAAGCTGTGGGTAGAGCTCCTTTATTTCGTCCTTGTGACAAATTACATGGTGTGGCGCGCGGCTATAGCGCAAGAGCCGCGCTAACCGTTTATTACCAATGATACTACATGCGTCTGATCGTCTTCATAAGCAGTATCGGGTTGACCGCTTTGATCTGCAGCAGCCTGCTCAATAGACAAGTTATGATACTGGGAATAACTGAATAGAGGGTGTTCAGTTGAATCACATTTGGCACATGCACCTTGATCAGTGGCTATCCACGTGTGTGACGCCTTCTTCTTTGACTTAATTCAAATTCCTCGCATGTGCATCGAGAAATTTGAACAGCTCTTCTATGGTTGGAGAATCTTTGTCCTGGCTGATCTCCACCCATTTGCGTCTTGACTCTGGATCTATTTTCGCAAGCAGTAAATATGCTATCCAACAGTCCCGTCCTGTTTGCCCAGCTGCATCCAGTCCGCGTACTATTTCGTTAGCACCATCCGTCACCTTGCGCAGCATTGACACGTTGCTAGTCTTTGAGCAGGGTAACTTCATGAATGCTTCTAGCTAAGCATTCACATGACGTCGGTTGTGGCGTTCGTTGAGACGTGCAGTACCATGCAGTATCACATGCCGCCTCTGTTATGGATAAATGACGTATTAAAGTTGCTGCTTCATTTACCAAAAATGATTTCAAATAATGAAATTTGCGAGTCCTTTCCAAATGCGATTTGTTGTGAACAGAGCTCGCAAATAACAGTTGAGCATTTTGCGCGGTCTTCGAATAACAGTTTTCACTGAGTATTTGACGAAAATGTTCGCGAGTGACCGAAAAACCCCGGTCTTCGCTCAGTTCGCTCGCGCTCAGACTACAACCGTTTTTTTCGTTTCTCATTTGTTGCGGTCAGACCGCGAGCGAACGCTTGAGTAAAATTAAGAAAAAGGTCTTTGAGCGACTGATGCGTGTTCATGTGCGATGCAAACGTACTTTGTATATGGTATTATTCAAAGTACGCAAAATATTCTTGCGTCGCAAGCTTGTATCTTACATTTACTAAATATTTTAATTTTTTAATGATATCAAGATTAAACTGCCACATTTAAATGCGCTTGCACAGATAGTTCTAACCAGCAACTTATTTTTAGCCCTGCATTTCATATTAAATAAACTGCGAAGTTCAATAAGCGCAGACAATTTAAATGTATAATTAGTTATTTAACTTAACAATAGGCAGTATAAGTTTAGTACTAGTTAAATAACATCTTAATACCAAAAAAATATTTTTTTTCCAACAAGGCAAATTAATGTAAGAGTGCCAAAAGACCTTTTGCATTGACTTTTTCGGTCATTTGCTCACTTGCTGAGCCTCAGCTCGCGAACAAAAAATTTTCCGCTCGCGAACAGATGCTCAGCAATAACGATCGACGCAAAAAGCCCAAAAAACAACCCTCATGCGAAGACCGATTCAGACATGAAAAAATCGCTCTTGCTCAGAGCAAGAGCGGAATACTTTCTATTTTTCGCTCCTGCTCTGACTTTGAGCGTGACGAAAAACGCTCAACTGTTATTTGCAAGCTCTGGTTGTGAACGGTGTCCTCAAATAAATCCTTAATGGCTTGCCGGGAAATGCGCGAAGAATTGTTGTACCAAACGTGAAATTGCGTCTTCGTTTGCAAACTCACTACGTTCAGCAAGCTTAGTTGTTGTTGCTGAAGCAAGTGCTGCGTGTTGTGCAATCGCTTTAGTCCATGCAGTTTCTCCAGGGCTTTCAAGTAATTGCCCTCATAAACTTCATTGTCATTCGCTGGGTCGACATACCCTTCCACTGTGGCGTTACAAGCGGCATTGAGTCTCATCAGCATTGTCTTCACAAAGTAATGGTCACATTCAGCTGAGGAATGCTCAGTCTGTTGAAGAAACCTGCCCCTTGTGTGTACCAGGATTTTGAGTTGTTCCATGGTGAACTTGTGAGTAATAAACTACAACAGATCCGGCTCGAAGAACCAAACATTATGATGAGGAAAAAAAAAGGCTGGTTCGTTCTCTTCGCCTCTTTGCAGACCGCCTTTTGAGCGTCAGCTGTGTTCTGTTGTCAATTGTAAAATAAAAACGCAATAGGTGTAATCTCACCATGCTGCTAACATGTTGCAAAGAGTGTTGCAGAGTATTTCTCTACTGCGCAACTGTGTAACTGCAGCTAGAGAATGGCAAAACATAAGACGAAGAAAATGATAGATGAGTTCAAATTGATGTGTTCCTCAACACATAACATATATATAGCAGCACCGGCGCAAATGAAGCAGCGACTTGGGCTTGTGCGTGCGTGCGCATGTGTGTGTTGCTTGTAATGTACATACATATACATATGTATATAAAAGAAACGGAGAATGGTCGGAATAGCGGTTCTTCGCATGGTTCAGGGTATCGCCTAGTCGAGCGGTCTCAACTAGAGTTTTCTTACTTGTTTTAAGAAGAAATTGATTATAATATAGGAGCACTCTTAAAATAATTTTCATTTACTCTTTGCCTCTTATATCGAAATTGAAGTAAGCTTCGCTGTTTTCAGCCCATATACAAGAATATTTAGGTTAAAAAAATATGAATATAATCAACTCTTTGAAGTTGACAAGCCTTATACTGGACTATCGTTGCGAATATCGACTGGTATACTTATCAGAAAGACCGAAGAGGTATTGCGATTTTGTGATCACCGCTCCTTAAAATTACAAATGATAGATGACGTACCATTGAACCTCAATCCAGACCAACAAAAGCAACTGTTAAACTACAGTTAACAGCCAGTCAAAGCCACTGCAACTAAACAAGAGGCAAGTTGATAAATATTTATATTTCGATTACTTATTTTATTTTTGTATTACTTGGAAATCCTATAACAGTATCTCAGTAAATCTATTATCAAGTTTTAATATGTATGTAAAACTTTAGAAAATATACATACATTTTTTCGATATGTCAATCGGAAGGAT
Source organism: Drosophila paranaensis (assembly GCA_035047545.1). Taxonomy (NCBI): domain Eukaryota; kingdom Metazoa; phylum Arthropoda; class Insecta; order Diptera; family Drosophilidae; genus Drosophila; species Drosophila paranaensis. The sequence continues at coordinate 668,505 of JAWNPL010000102.1, read as the reverse complement.
TGGTTAGTATTATATTTGTTATTATGCCCAGAACCCATTGAAAATGGGAAAATGGTATTTTTGTGAAAATGTATGTAACAGGCAGAAGGAGGCGGGGTTGACCCCATAAAGTATATAAAGTATAAATTTGAACGCGTCTGATCTCAGAATCTATAAGATCCAGAGCCTTCGATTTTTTTAAGGTTCGTGTATAACTAGAGCCTTCTTTCTTGTTTATTTATGCAATTTTGATCTTTGTAAAATTTTGGATACAGTCTCCAAATATTAATAATTATGTAAATTGAAGGTCAGTTGCAAATATATGAATGAGTTTGCTTTTTTCTAAATTGGAAAAAAATCAATCAAATATGTGATATCTTGAAAATTTTTATTTAAATCTTTTAAGTCATACAGAAGTTTTTAAATGTTTGGTCAATTGACAAACACTTGCCCAGCATCGCCGTTTTTGGCAGTTTTCCTATATGGTGCACTTAGTAAATTTTAAGAACCTCAAGTTTTAGTGTACGTCTACTAGATGGCTGCTCGCATCAAAAAACAAAATTGTAAATTTAATTCTGTGCGTTTATGCTAAACGAAAGCTCTGCAGTATTCGTGAAAACCCAGATCGGTCTGGATCTAAGGAATGTCCTAGTCGGCACGCCCGAGTAGAGTTTTCTTACCTTACATGAATATATTAATTTTCTTTATTTAAGTATACAAAGTAATGTACAAATTTAATTTATGCTTCATCAAAATTACTTACTTTTTAATTTCTTGTTGCTTAGCACTACAGCATATTAACATATAAACATAATAAACGACTTATTACGTAAAAAAAACGTTTTGAACAAAATTACTTTAAAATACTATTATTTTATTTTTTTAGTGTTACATACGGGTTTGCATTTAGAGAACACTACAGGTTTTCTGAATATTGATCATAGATCCCGATGGACACTTAAAAACCTCTGTCGCACTGCCTCCTTGTGCAATAAGCCAACCCAATCTGAAATGTATGATATCAATTATTAAAGTATTGAGCTTCTATATTTTCTTTTACTGTCAATCCACTGAAAATGGGAAATCTGGGTATTAATGTTAAGTTAACATGTATGTAAAAGGGACAAGAAGCCCTTACAGACCCTATGTACATATGTAGTACATATGTACATAGGGTCTGTAAGGGCTTCTTGTTTGTTTACTAAACTGAAAGTATTATTCTTAAATGTGGAATTTAAATTTTCTTAATATTGTTTATAGTTTTTGTTTATAGTTAATATGTACATACATACATGCATATACAGTGGCTCACACCTTATGTGATACAGTGAATTTAACGAAATTTCTGTTGCTGTAACTCAAAAACTATAAACAATATTAAGAAAATTTAAATTCCACATTTAAGAATAATACTTTCAGTTTAGTAAACAAATGTTTTTAATTCATAATTCATATTGTTTAAGAGCAATAAAAAACGTAAGCAAAACAAAGTCAAATATATATCCAACAGCTAATTTGATACAGTAATAATAGTATACTTAAACTAAACGTTTCTACTAATTTTCATATTTAGTATGCCTTCCCCTAGCTTTAATTACAGCCTGCAACCTATTTGGCATTGAGGTCACTAGCTTTTAGGTGAAGCTAGGAGCTATTTTCTCCCATTCCTCCAGCAAGACTTCCTTCAGGTCTTCTTTATTGGAAATCCTATGTTTCCGAATACCATTGTCCAAAAATGCCCACAAATTCTCAATGACATTTAAGTAAGGAGACTGTGCCGGTGGTGCAGTTCCATATAAGCAAGGTTTGCACAATTCTGGCCTTATGCTTCGGGTCGTTATCTTGATAATAACGGAAATTTTCAGAAATACCTAGGTTTTCAGCACTGAAGAAAGTTTTTCTTTAAAATATCTACATAGGTACTGCATCTTGTCAATATTTCCCCCAATGAAAACCAAATGAAAACCCTACCCCAGCTGCAGACATGCAAGCCCAAACCATTACGTGGTCCCCTCCATGTTTTACTATGGCTTAAAGGTTCTCATTTTTAAGCTCGGTATTTGGCTTCCTTCATATCCCTTCCCATCGGAACCGAAAATGTTAAATTTGGATTCGTCCGAGAATGTCACTGTGTTCCAAAATCCGGAATCCTTAAGAATTGCTCCTGGGCAAAGGCAAGTCGACTTAGGTCACTTTTTCTTTGGGGCAGATAGCTTGGGGCCACCTTTAATTTTCCCAACTATGTATCGCTTCTCTGTCCTTATTAGCAATACGGTGTTTGAAGCGCTCAATTATGTGCTGTACCGTAGTAACCAATTCAGCCGTTTTCCGCATATTCTCTATCTTTTTAAAGTGATCACTGAGTTCACACAGCCGGACGTACGGACGGGCAGGTCTTAATCGACTCGGCTTGTCTCCCTTATCAAGAATATGTATACTTTATGGGGTCTGCCACTCCTGCCTGTTACATGCATTTTAACAAAAACCTGATTTAAAATTTTCAATGGGTTCAGGGTATAACAAGTAAGAAAACTCTAGTCAAGACCGCTCGAATAGGGTATACCCTGAACTCTGCGAAGAACCGCGTATTCCGTGTATTTTCCGTTTCTTTTCTATTCATATGTATATGTATGTACATTACAAGCAATACATACACACACAGACGCACGCACTCACAAACGCTAGTCGCTGCGTCAGCTGTGCTTATGGGAAAAATGTATAATAACTTTTTTTTCCAGATGAACGTTTTTGATCAAACTTGCAGGGCGTGATCATGTCATTCATATGAATGTATGTGCCAAAGCACAAGTCTTTAGTACTCGAAATACGTGTTTTGAAAATTTGGGGCGTGGCATCCAAAATTTAACAAAAACCGAAATTGTATAAGGCTAAATAACACTAAATGGAAAATTTGAAGATCCTAAAAAGATGGATTATATAGAATTATATAACTGAGTATCGATTTCGTTTTTAATCGACAACATTAAAATTAAGATAGTTATCTATTTTTTTAACAAACTCGATCTTTTCGTGCTATACAGAAACCTACATAAACAATTTTAAGTCTCTAGCTCTTATAGGTTCTGAGATAGACGCGTTCATACATACGGACAGACGGACGGACAGACGGACAGACGGACATGGCTATATCAACTCGTCTTGTCATCCTGATCAAAAATATATATACTTTATGGGGTCTGCCACGCCTCCTTCTGCCTGTTACATACATTTGAACAAAAACATTATACCCTGATTTCCCATTTTCAGTGGGTTGAGGGTATAAAAATATGTTGACTAGGACTTTGTTACTGTTTAGTTTCAGTATTGATTTGATACAAATTTTATATATAGGCGGCCAATTGGAAAATCTGCAAATCCTAGAAGGATTTAGCTTCACTCAATGAATTTTGAGCATTCTACAATCGAATGTATTTTAGTTTTGCCTGTCATGGAGCCCCATATCCGGGCATCACGAGAGCTTTCTAATTTTGGATGTCACGCCCCCTTCGCCGCAAAATTTGCAAAACACGTATTTCAAATATTAGAGACTTGTGATTTTACACATATGTACATACATACACATGAATGACATGATCACGCCCTGCAAGTTTGATTAAAAACGTTCGTCTACAAAAAAGTTATTAAACATTTAATTTCCGATAACATTAGCATAAATTTAGCAGCCCAAGCACAGCTGACGCATGTGTGTGCGTGCGCCTATGTGTGTGTGTTGCTTGTATTGTACATACACGCACACGCACACGCACACACACACACACACACACACACACACACACACACACACACACACACACACACACACACACACACACATATACACATATATATATACATATATATATATATATATATATATAAATATATATATATATATATATATATATATATATATATATATATATATATATATATATATATATATATATATATATATACATATATATAAGCGGTTCTCGACCAGATTTTCTTACATGTTTATTGTAAGTCCTATAACTTATATTACACACAAAATTAACAAGCTACTGGAATCGCAAGATATTCGACAATTCTGATCAGACGCACACATGTAAAAATGTGTGTGTGTGCAGTCTACGGGTCTCACTACTTCAAATGTTGGTTTCTACAATTTATCACAAATGCTCATAATGTGAGCTGCTGTAACGGTAAGTACTGATAGTGTGTGTGCATGCTCGTCGCGAAAACATATTCTTCGTATGAGCCTCACACATCCATACCCTTTTCATAAATAATAATAACAAGTAAGAAAACTCTAGTCGAGACCGCTCGATTAGGGTATACCCTGAACCCTGCGAAGAGCCGCTCTTCCAAGCATTCCTTGTTTCTTTTATATACACATGCATATGTACGTTAATTACAAGCAAAATATACACACACAAGCGCCAGTCGTTGCGTCTGCTGTTCTTTGGCTGCTTTGCATGGCAATGCTATGGGAAATTAAATGTTTAATAACTTTTTTTCTAGAGTAACGATTTTAATCAAACTTGTTGGGCGTAATCATGTCATCCATAAGTATGTATGTGCCAAAGCACAAGTCTCTTGTATTTGAAATACGGGAGTTACAAATTTGAGGCGAAGGGGGCGTGGCATCCAAAATTTAACAAAAACCGAAATTGCGTAAGGTCCAAATAACACTAAATGCAAAATTTGAAGACTCTAGCTAAAAAGATGAATTAGATAGAATTTTATAGCTGAATTTAGATTTTCGTTTTTAATCGATAACAATAAAACGATAACAGTTATCGAATTTCTGAAACAAACTCGATATGCGCGCCCTACACAGGGACCTACAAAAATTTGAAGTCTCTAGCTATTGGAAGTTCTGAGATCGACGCGTTCATACATACGGACAGACGGACAGACAGACAGACAGACGGACAGGGCTAAATCGACCCTGATTTCCCATTTTCAATGGGTTCAGGGTATAAAAATGTCAACATTTTGCATGGGCATGACAGACACTTTCAAAAGTTTGTTATACTATACTGTCGCAAGAGAAGAAATGAAGCCTCAGCGAGCAAATTTCAATTTTGGTGTGCTGCTGCTGGTGAGTTCTTACATATATATATTCGAGAGAGAAGAGAGCAGATAATAAAAATATATGAGAGAGAAGAGATCAGAAAATAAGCATACATGGTTGCATAGAAGGGCTTTATATACAAATGAACCATTACCGAACGAGCGCTCGCAGAGCACTGATTTTCTTGACACAGAGTACCGGCTGCTCGCAGCAAAAGTAAAGCGAATTCAGCGAATTCGCCATGGGGCTGTCTTGTCACTGTGGGAATTCGCTGAATTTCAGTGCTCTGCGTGTTATATCTATGAGTTATGTGGTTAGTGATTATATCCAATAAATCTTTCTGGGGCGTTAAATATGGTCAAAGTGTTCACCAAACCTAAAAAGGACGTGAATGATGGACATATGTAAGTTAAACAAGTAAGAACGTTGCAGACGGGCGCAACCGACAGTGAAATACTATTTCACGTCCCAGCAGCCCACAGGCGCATCTATCACATATTTTTTAAAATTTAACCTTAAATCCCCACTGTCGCCGCTCAAATTAGCTGCAGATTAAAACTTTTCATTGGAGGTGGCCAGACAGTTTCAATTAGGATCGAAGCTTAGAACCCTTACCTTAGCAAAAACACGCACCTAAATCAAAATGAGAGAAGTGGCAACTCTCAAAATGAGAGAGGTGGCAACTCAGAAAATGTGATATAACTTCGTTGGCGAGCGTAGCACGCAACTCATTTCTACGCTATTGAAGACAGAGTCTAGAAATTTCCAATATATACTAGTGTACACCCTCGTCTGATAAAGTTTTAAGATAGTTAATTCCCTAGATCAAAAAGCAATGGCGGATATATTTAGGCAGGTTGGGGGCGTGTCAAATCGGGTGAAACTTTATCTTCTACAGTTTTATAGCTAGAACCCCCGAATTCGAACGTGAGTAACTGTTATTATCCTATAAAGATCGCCCACTGGGGGAGTTGCATGGCAATCGAATCTGATTTATAATGATTTTACTAATTCTGCTGTATTTTAAGCACTATTGATGCTAGAGACTTCAGACTATATCTACGCCTACAGGGACCTAAAAGCTTGAAAATTGGATGCTAAGTTACATCTATTAATTTCCCAAAATTTTATTTTTACGCCTCGTTTGGAGACTAACTTACAAAAATTAGAATTTAAGCATTCAAATTTTAAAGTAACAGTCCTGAAGTCCTCCTCTTTTGAATTGCCAAATATTATACGTATATGTAATTAAAAGAATACAACATGACCGCACCTGTATTCAAACCCATACATGGCACTGCTTCACGGTGCTAGTCAGTGCTGAAATTTACTATTCCGAGCATTCTCTGTTTCTTTATATATACACTGCCATGCACTTGAATAGGGAAAAAGTATGCAATTTTTGAAGAACTCACAATTTTTTTTTTTTTATAAAAATATGGGTATTTTGAATAAGTTTTTGTTTTGTTACATTAATAGAGGATGAAATACTGAATAGAAAACAAGTAAGAAAACTCTAGTCGAGACCGCTCGACTAGGGTATACCCTGAACCCTGCGCAGAACCGCAATTCCAAACAATCTCCGTTTCTTTAATATACATAAGTTTATATATATGTTCATTACAAACAACACATACACACACACATACACAGGCGCAAGCACTCACAAGCGCAAATCGTTGCGTCAGCTGTTCTTTGGCTGCTGTTTGCATGGCAATGCTATGGGAAATTAAATGCTTAATAACTTTTTTTCTAGAGTAACGATTTTGATCAAACTTGTTGGGCGTAATCACGTCATCCATATATATGTATGTGCCAAAGCACAAGTCTCTAGTATTTGAAATGCGGGAGTTACAAATTGGAGGCGAAGGGGGCGTGGCACCCAAAATTTAACAAAAACCGAAATTGCGTAAGACCCAAATAACACTAAATGCAAAATTTGAAGACTCTAGCTATAAAGATGAATTAGATAGAATTTTATAGCTTAATTTAGATTTTCGTTTTTAATCGATAACAATAAAACGATAACAGTTATCGAATTTCTGAAACAAACTCGATATGCGCGCCCTATACAGGGACCTACAAAAAAAATTTGAAGTCTCTAGCTATTGTAAGTTCTGAGATCGACGCGTTCATACGAACAGACGGACATACGGACAGACGGACAGACGGACAGACAGACAGACAGACGGACAGGGCTAAATCGACTCGGCTTGTCTCCCTGATCAAGAATATATATACTTTATGGGGTCTGCCACGCCTCCTTCTGCCTGTTACATACATACGCCTTCCAACAAAAACATTATACCCTGATTACCCATTTTCAATGGGTTCAGGGTATAAAAAATATGGCGTGTCGGTTTAAAAAGTTTATTTGAGTCAAATACTTGTATATTCCATTTTAAATAGATGTCCCTTATCAAGTGCATGGCAGTGTGTATATATATATATATATATATATTTTTTTTTTTTTTTTCTCTAGCTTTTATAGGTTATGAGATCGACGCGTTCATACATACTCGACTTGTCTCCCTGATAAATAATATATATACTTTATGGGGTCTGCCACGCCTCATTCTGCCTGTTACATACATTTCAACAAAAACATTATACCCGATTTTCCATTTTCAATGGGTTCAGGGTATAAAAATGATTTAGAGCTGGGTGATATAATGTGAATAAGTATTTCGCAGTTCTTACAAGTTTAAATGTAACAAGTAAGAGTGCTCTAGTCGAGACTGCTCGACAAAGAGATCCCCTGAACCCTGCGAAGAACTGCGATTCCTAAGAGCCGCTAACATTCTCCGTTACTTTTATATGTATGTACATATGTAGCAAGCAATACATACACACACACAGACGCACGCACCAACACACAATCTGCTAACTGTGCATTATGACTCATCAGCTTCGCTGCTGCTGCAAGACGCCGATAATATGAGATATTAAATGTTTAATAACTTTTTTTCTAGTCGAACGATTTTGATCAAATTTGTGAAGCGTGATCATGACATTCATATGTGTGTATGTGCCAAAGCACAAGTCTCTAGTACTTGAAATACGTGATTTAGCAATTTGAGGCGAAGGGGCAATTTGAGGGCGTGGCATCCAAAATTTAACAAAAACCGAAATTGCAGAAGGCTCAAATAACACTAATTGCAAAATTTGAAGACTCTAGCTAGAAAGATGAATTAAATAGAATTTTATAACTAAATGAAGATATCGGTTTTTAATCGATAACATTAAAACGATTATAGTTATCGAATATTTGAAACAAACTCGATCGAATCGTACTATACACGAACTTCCAAAAAAAATTTGAAGTCTCTAGCTCTTATATCTTCGGAGATCGACGCGTTCAAACATACGGACAGACGGACAGACGGACATACAGACAGACGGACAGGGCTCAATCGACTCGGCTTCTCTCCCTGATCAAGAATATATATACTTTGTGGGGTCTGCCACGCCTCCTTCTGCCTGTTACATACATTTTCACAAAACCATTATACCCTTTTTTCCCATTTTCAATGGGTTCAGGGTATAACAAGTACGAAAACTCTAGTCGGGGGTCCCGACTAGGAGATACCCTAAACGTTCTTTTAAAATACGTTCTTTTAAAATACTGCATAATTAGCATTTCGTATAAACGCACAGAAAACTAAATTCAATTCATTTTCAATTGTTTAGCCAATAGCGCCATCTATGGTTCGATTGAATAGCGCCATCCAAGTTTCGATCCAACTGAGCAGCTGATAATTCGCAAATCATAGCGCCATCTATTGGAAATATGTACACTAAAACTTGCGGGTTTTAGAACTTGCTAGATGCACGCAGCTCAATGTGTATGTGTGTATGTGTGCACTTGTATAGGAAAACAGTTTGCTTTGTTGTGCTGGTCACGTGTTTGGCCGATTGGCCAAACGTTTTGTTTAATAACTTCTGCGCGAATTAATGGATTTGAATGAAATTTTTAGCGTATGTTCAACATATTTTATTACATTTTTTCCAATTTTTAAAAATGTAAACCCATTCATTTACTGGCTTTGAGTGCAACTAACCTCAATTTAAATATTTGGGGATATTTGGAGCCGGTATCCAAAATTTAACAAAAATCAAAATTAGAGAAAATAAATATAAAACTTACAAAAAAATTTGGGGACTCTAGCTATAAAGACGTGGGAGATATAATTTTATAACGAACAATTGATAATGTTTTTAATCGATAACAATAAAATTAAAATAGTTATCGACTTTTTTCAATAAACTCGATCTTTTCGTGCTATTCACGGACCTACATAAAAAATTTCAAGTCTCTAACTCTTATAGGTTCTGAGAACGACGCGTTCATACATACGGACAGACAGACGGACAGACGGACATGGCTATATCAACTCGGCTTGTCATCCTGATCAAGAATATATATACTTTATGGGGTCTGCCACGCCTCCTTCTGCCTGTTACATACATACGCCCTCCAACAAAAACATTATACCCTGATTTTCCCATTTTCAATGGGTTCAGGGTATAATTAAAAATCTATTGAACGAATAGTGACACACTAACTTTACTCAATGTTGGTTAACTTAAAACATAATCTTCTTTTATACATATGTATGTCCGCAATAGAAACTGCAACTGCACGTGAGTGCAGACATACGTACGCACGACATATGAAGCTGGTGTGTTTGGGATGTAGTAACGGCGTGGAAGCTAGGTAGACTTTCCTTTTACCATTTTTTCTAGACATAAAATCTGATTTACTGAATACATATTCTCTAGCTCTATTGGTTGACAAGGGTGCCTCCAATACCTGCCTAAATACTTTTTATACCCTGAACCCATTGAAAATGGGAAAAAAGGGTATAATGGTTTTGTGAAAATGTATGTAACAGGCAGAAGGAGGCGTGGCAGACCCCATAAAGTATATATATTCTTGATCAGGGAGAGAAGCCGAGTCGATTGAGCCCTGTCCGTCTGTCTGTCTGTCCGTCTGTCCGTCTGTCCGTATGTTTGAACGCGTCGATCTCAGAAGATATAAGAGCTAGAGACTTCAAATTTTTTTTGGAAGTCCGTGTATTGTACGATTCGATCGAGTTTGTTTCAAATATTCGATAACTATAATCGTTTTAATGTTATCGATTAAAAACCGATATCTTCATTTAGTTATAAAATTCTATTTAATTCATCTTTCTAGCTAGAGTCTTCAAATTATGCATTTAGTGTTATTTGAGCCTTCTGCAATTTCGGTTTTTGTTAAATTTTGGATGCCACGCCCTCAAATTGCCCCTTCGCCTCAAATTGCTAAATTACGTATTTCAAGTACTAGAGACTTGTGCTTTGGCACATACACACATATGAATGTCATGATCACGCCCCACAAATTTGATCAAAATCGTTCGACCAGAAAAAAAGTTATTAAACATTAAATATCTCTTATTATCGGCGTCTTGCAGCAGCAGCGAAGCTGATGAGTCATAATGCACAGTTAGCAGATTGTGTGTTGGTGCGTGCGTCTGTGTGTGTATGTATTGCTTGCTACATATGTACATACATATAAAAGTAACGGAAAATGTTAGCGGCTCTTAGGAATCGCAGTTCTTCGCAGGGTTCAGGGGATCTCTTTGTCGAGCAGTCTCGACTAGAGCACTCTTACTTGTTTACTAAGCCACCCTAAATTCCCATTTTCAATGGATTTCGGGCATAAAAATCGTATGAATATACTTACATGTGGTCAAACTCGGTTGCGTTAGTATCGATGCCCAAATAATTTGATTCGGAGCACAGCTCTTGAGCGGAAACCAAAAAAAAAATTTGTGTTGGTGTCAAATTTAATCCTGGAAGTCGTGCCATACCCTTGATTGGACCAGTCAGTGACAGCATGGAATGGTATGAAATCTGCATTCCTCCAGAATGAATTAATATATCCATTCGACTAAAGTTTGAAAATATATTGACAGAGTGCGGCACACAACGCATTGCCTTATCATCAAAGCTTTTCGTTATTGAACGTAAAATTTCCTTGGCAATAGAAACACCAATTGAAGCATAATGCAGGTATGGAGGCAAACGGGCATTGAAATATGGTATAAGTATGACCGACAAAGGAACAACTGTGAATGTTGTAATCTAAAATTATAGTTTTAGATATCACTTTATATTTATTACGCACCTATTGAATGGCTTAATGTATCATAGAATATGGTCGACACAATAGGGTATGCCCATCTAAAATTAAAAAATATTTAAACCTAATTTTTCATTATTTATATATATTTAATACTTACGCATCATGAGAGCTAGCTTCCATATTTATCTTATTGGGTACAATTTTATTCGTTTTATATATTTCTAAAATATTTTCGAGCCAATTATCTGCACTGATTTTAAGCCTTCCCATTGCTTTCGTTAATTCGGTGACGTTCGTGAATCCTTCCCAAGTTTTTGATTGAATTTTTAATGCTGACAGCTTTACAAGTGCGGCACCTTTGAGAGACGGTGCTCTTTTTAAGTGAGCTTTGAGTGATTTGAAGATTATATCTGCCTACAAATAAAAATCTTTGAGATCATTATTATTATTTATATGAGGTGATAGTAAGATTTTTAAAGTTTTTTGTCTTATATGATAAGATCCAATTAGTAACAAAAGCAAACTGAAAAAAATGAGTAATAACATTCTGTACCCGTTTAATTATGTCTTTTGAATCAACTGACGAATGTTGTGAAATATATAATGCTGATGCCAATTCTGGCAAGGCCCACATAGTAGATCGTGTGCACACCTCTGGAGTTGGAAAATCTTTCGGTAAAATTTCCAGTACACTTAGTAACAGCATTGAGTTGTGGGCGATTCGAGATGGATATTTTGTAAGAAATGATTGCAACGCCTTGAGGTAATCTGCGTTTCTTACAACTATTGGACCACTCCAGTCTCTCGGAATTAACAAAGTCCAGTTCAGCTGAAATATTAACATAAAAATGTAGTGAACTAATTTATAAATAATTTTGAAATTTATACTTATTCCCGAAGTGAAATTAATTGGTTTTGTGCAATGTCCGTCATGCTGTCCGTCCGTCTGTCTATATGAACGCCAACCATTTTCACGCTATTGAAGCTAGAGAATAGAGCAATTTGGAGTATATACTCGTATGTACCCTCGTCAGATAAAGTGTCAAGATGTTCCCGATACGCCTACTAGGGGCGTGTCAAATCGGTTAATACATTTTCTTGTATCTCAGAAACGCTACATCTAGAAGGGCTAGAGAGTTGAGATTTGGAATGAGCACTCACGTCGACATCCAAAGATCAAAACGCTATATCGATATATCTACGCCCATTGGGGGTGTGGAAAATCGGGTGAAACTTTATCTTGTACAGTTTTAAAGCTAGAACACCCAAATTTGGCACATGATTTACTTACGATCCGATACACAAACAAGTAAGAAAACTCTAGTTGAGACCGCTCGACTAGGGTATACCCTGAACCCTGCGAAGAAGCGCTATTCCGTGCATTCTCCGATTCTTTTATAAAATATATGTATATGTATGTTCATTACAAGCAACACATACACACACACATACACAGGCGAACGCACACACAAACGCCAGTCAGTGCGTCAGGTGTTCTTTGGCTGCTATTTGCATGGCAATATTACGGGAAATTGTGCCAAAGCATAAGTCTCTAGTATTTGATATACGGGAGTTACAAATTTAAGGCGAAGGGGCGTGTCACACAAAATTTAACAAAAATCGAAATTGCGTAAGGCCCAAATAACACTAAATGCAAAATTTGAAGACTCTAGATAGAGAGATGAATTAGATAGAATTTTATAGCTGAATTTAGATTTTCGTTTTTAATCGATAACAATAAAACGATAACAGTTATCGAACTTCAAACTCGATATGCGCGCCCTATACAGGGACCTACAAAAATATTTGAAGTCTCTAGCTATTGTAAGTTCTGAGATCGACGCGTTCATACATACGGACAGACGGACAGGGCTAAATCGACTCGGCTTGTCTCCCTGATCAAGAATACATATACTTTATGGGGTCTACCATGCCTCCTTCTCCCTGTTACATACATTTCAACAAAAACATTATACCCTGATTTCCCATTTTTAATGGGTTCAGGGTATAATAAAAGAAATATTGACATGCCAGCATTGGGGCTCATTTTTGCATTGCTAGGCGATGCGTGTTCTAAACATAGATCCACATTGAAATTTCTATGGCTTTCTCCGATTAAAATTTAAATAAAGCTAATTTGAGCGCGATACTACGAATTAAAGATTTAAAATCAAATGTGCCGGATGCCTTCGGGGTGCGGGGACGTGAATAAGTATTTCGCAGTCATTATCGCCCGACTGCAACGTTCTCATTTGTTTTTTTTTTACTCGTTGACAAATGTACTTACAACTGGGTACATGGTATGTAGGCTAGAAATGTTATACAAAACTGAGCTATCCCAAAATCCTCGGCGTGATTGCTCAACTTGAAGCTGAAAAATATTACAAAATAAAAAAAAAATATATTAGTGCTATACGATTCTTATATTAGAAATTCATTTGGTTAAGAGTCATTTAGATCTCGGATACTGTTATCGAAGGTTTAGTGTGCTTGGAATAATCATCAGGTGCGCATTGGCTTTGGTGGATAAAAGAAACTCGGCATAGCTGTAGGAGATCATCTTAATCAGCATCAAAATTCCATCAAAGAGTATCTTGCGGTCATTATAGAAACAAGAATGAATTTTGGAGAATCGATGAAAGAGGTCACCAGTAATTTAACATCCGAACTTAAAGCTTCTAGCACTAAAACTATAGGAGCTGCAGAATTTGAAAAATCACTATATAGTCAGATTCGATTTTCCACGACTCCTAGTGGGCATAAGCGTTCTAGCTTTAAAATTGTAGAAGATATAGTTTGACCTGGTGTACTAAACGAACTCATTCATGTATTGGCTTAAGTTGCAACTGGCTTAAATTTAAATATTTCGGGATATTTGGAGCCGGCATCCAAAATTGAACAAAAATCAAACATTCATAAAATCAACTTAAAACTAATCAAATAAATTTGGGGACTCTATAGGTTCTGAGATCGACGCGTTCGTACATACGGACAGACGGACATGGCTATATCGACTCGGCTTGTCTCCCTGATTAAAAATATATGTACTTTATGGGGTCTACCTCGCCTCCTTCTGCCTGTTACATACACTTCAACAAAACCATTATATACACTGTTTTTCCATTTTCAATGGGCTCAGAGTATGAGATCGACGCGTTCACACATACGGACGGATAAATTGACTCGACTTGTCTCCCTGATCAAGAATATATGAAATTTATGAGGTCTGCCAAGCCTCCTGACATTTTAACAAAACCATTCTACCCTGATTTCCCATTTTCAATGGGTTCAGGCTATGAAAAGGTATTAATAATTTAATTTCCCATTGAAATATCTTTCGATTTTAAAGTATGCAAAAAACAAAGCCAATTTATAGATTTTTATCGACAAAAGTAAACGGGATAAGTTTTCGAATTTATAAAGCAAACTATGTATATGAGTATACATTTTAAATTTGTTTACATATATTGCATGTACTTAAAAACTCGACTAGGGGATACCCTGAACTCTGCGAAGAACCGCTATTCCGAACATTCTTCGTTTCTGTTCTATACATATGTACATATGTAATTAAGCAGGCGACTCAGCGACTGCGCTTGGGCTGCTATATGTATGCAAATATCGTAAATTAAATGTTTAATAACTTTTTTTTGTATAAGAACGATTTTGATCAAACTTGCAGGGCGTGATCATGTAATTCATGTGTGTATTTGCCAAAGCACAAGTCTCTAGTATTTTATATGCGTGATTTGAAAATGTGAGGCAAAGCGGGCGTGACACCCAAAATTTAACAAAACCCGAAATTGTGATAGGCTCAAATAACACTACAAAAATTTGAGGATTCTATCTAGAAAGATGAATTAGTTAGAATTTTGTACATGAATTTCTGTTTTCGTTTTTAATCGATAACACTAAAATGAAAAAAGTTATCAATTTTTTTAAACAATCTCGATATGCGCGCTCTATAGAGGGACCTACATAAAACATTTAAAGTTTAGCTCTGGTAAGTTCTGAGATCGACGCGTTTATATATATGAACAGACGGACGCACGGATAGGCTAACAGAGAGACAGACGGGAGGGCTAAATCAACTAAATCGACTTTATGGAGTCTGTCAAGCCTCCTTCTGCCTGTTACACAAAAAAACCATTATACCCTGAATTCTCATTTTTAATGGGTTCGGGGTATAAATATATAGAATTAAATTATGGGAAGTGAGAACTGTACCTTGTTAAGATCCTTTATGAATTGAATAATTGTGTCTTTCTCCGATACTCGTTGAGCATACGATAAGTAACTTGGTAAAACATTATCAATTAAATCTGGTAAAAGATTTGGTATTCCTTGTCGTAAGCGATTTGGTGGTGCTTTTGGGCTCATCCAACGAATTTTATTCTAGAAATAAGTGTTTGCTAATTTTTAAGGTCGTTTAAACAAAGCCGTGTAAGGAAAGCCCGCTGAGCTTCAAGGATTTCCTTACAACAAATTTAATACCACTAAATAAATATAATCCTAAATAATACAAAGCTGAAACACACATATTATGTGGCTTTTAAAAGCTATCATAATTAAGTATCAACTTGCTCTCCGTTACTTAGGATTATGGATCTAACTGCTTCGAAGCTTGGTGAATTAAAAATAAATTAATTTTTGAATAAAGGAATGTAAGTGTAGTTTATTCTATACATACCTCTAATATAACAGATGAAGTACTTGGTCCACTTATGATCAGAAGCACATGTGGTCTTCTTCCATAACTTAGATCGTAATATATATCAACAAGTGGGCTTGGACCAAGTTCATAGATTTTAGCTACAAGCGGTGCAATTGACGAAGGGCCAATGACTCCAATCGTTAAGTAACCTCCTAAATGATCAAAAATGCGGTGTATAGCACTCGAATTTATTGTAAGCTTTAGGCAGCTTTCATATAAGATTTTAAGTTTCTTAAAATTTTCACTTATACTTGAATTATCCAAAAGCACTAAAATATATATAACATTAGTATACAAAATATTTATACATATGTAGACAAATATACAACTTACTTTGCATTTGAATATCAACCGATTTTTGTGAATTACCCATTTCAATTATATTAGTTACATTTTTGTTGAACTTTCGGCGCCAACAACTAAACTTTTTAAATTCTGAACAAGGATCTTTATTCCAATTGAGTCTGGCTTGAATGTTAGATGAAACAGTTTCACAAATATCTTCCGTACATTCCGAAGTAGATGAAACTGTAGGCGAACATCCCTCTCCCTCCATATAACAATCTCTTGGAAGAGGAGACGGGGCTGTACTTATTAAAAATAATATTGGTGATGCGACCAATAAAGTTGTAACTAGTAAAGTTGCGGACGTAATAGCCACTTTGTGTACTGCAGCGGAGGTGCGCAGCCAAATACATGGGGCACAGCATATCCAGCCAATGATATTGTTCTAAAAACGGAATTTTTATCAAGCATAGTGTTCAGTGAGCAAATAGTTGCAATGCTTGTACTATACCTTATTGTATTGCCCTGCCAAATTGTCTAATTTAGAATTGTCAATAATTTCAACTTCATCAGCTTTACCAAATTGATTCGAACAAATTGGGGTTTTAAATGACAACTGTTTTTGGAGAAGCGTTGCGCTACTTCCCCCAGATGGATTAGCAGAAGTAATTACATTACGAGCGTTGTTGCCTAGACTATTTACGCCCGATTTTCGAAATGTGTTACGCGAATTAAACTCAGTTGCCATCGTATTTTTCCGTTTATTCTAGAGAATAGTGATATTATTTATTTTTAGATAAATATATATTTTAAAAGATATTTCATAAGAGTTTACACGGCTCATAATAATAAAATCATATATTTATATACAAGAAGCGATAGCTATTGCAATTAATATAATACGTTTCGTACATTCAGATGTAATAATATTTTATAATATGGTATTATAGAATCTACCGATATTTTAAATTTTATATATTTATATTTATATATTTCCGGTTAGATAAAAGTATATAAAATAGGACAAAAAGAATCAATTATTATTATGAGATATATGTCGACTCTCAATATAGGCCCGATATAATAAAACTGATAAGTATTACAATCAATACAATACAATACAACATTTTTTAATCGTAGGTCAATAATTAGCCGCCAAAATGTGAAAAACACACACATATGTGTGAAATACATACACATATGTGCATGTGAAATTGCAGACGTTATTAAAAAAAAAAGTTATGAGTTATACATTGCACTCCCTTTTATTCGCATTTAAAAACATAGTATAAGCTGTTTTAGTAAATTTTTATTTTATTTTTATTTGACAGTAATGGATGATTGAAACTGAAGTCCAAAACCCACAGCCATTATATAACTAAAATTTGCTGAGCTTAAAATATTTCATTATTTGTATATAAAAAATAAGCATAGAATAAAAAAAAGCTGCACGTATAATGTGTCAGAAACACTTGCCGCAAAAACAGGCTAACCGCACAAAAAAATTAAACTTCACAATTTATTGCTTCACATGTTTTGTGCGTTGTCTCATTTTCCTTATTGATTTTTCCCAAAAAAAAAAAAATTTTAACGAAATCTACGAGACTGCGCATTACCAAGGTCGCATATATATATATATACACCTTCTTTATCATAATTTCCGAGCGTGATTATATCATTCATATGCATGTTGTATTGTATTTGTCAAAGCACAATTCTAGTATTTGAAGGGGGCTTGAATATCGATTTCGTTTTTAATCGAAAACATTAAAATGAGCAAAGCTTCGATTTTTTAAATAAGCTCGATTTGCGCTATACACGAACCTACAAACAAATTTTCAAGTCTTGAGCTTTTATAGGCTCTGAGATCGACGTGTTCAAACCAGAGCTTGCAAATAACAGTTGAGCGTTTTTTCGTCACGCTCAAAGTCAGAGCAGGAGCGAAAAGCAGAAAATATTCCGCTCTCGCTCTGAGCAAGAGCGATTTTTTCATATCTGAATCGGTCTTCGCATGAGGGTTGTTTTTTGGGTTTATTGCGTCGATCGTTATTGCTGAGCATCTGTTCGCAAGCGGAAAATTTTTTGTTCGCGAGCTGAGCCTCAGCAAGTGAGCAAATGACCGAAAAAGTCAATCCAAAAGGTCTTTTGGCACTCTTACATTAATTTGCCATGGAAAAAAATTATTTTTTTTTTGGTACTAAGATGTTATTTAACTAGTACCAAACTTATACTGCCTATTGTTAAGTTATATAACTAATTATACATTTAAAGTGTCTGCGCTTATTGATCTTCGCCGTTCATTTAATATGAAATGCAGGTCTAACAAGTAAGAAAACTCTAGTCGAGACCGCTCGATTAGGGTATACCCTGAACCCTGCGAAGAACCGCAATTCCAAGCAATCTCCGTTTCTTTAATATACATAAGTATATATATGTTCATTACAAGCAACATATACACACACACATACACAGTCGAACGCACACACAAACGCCAGTCGGTGCGTCAGCTGTTCTTTGGCTGCTATTTGCATGACATTGTTATGGGAAATTAAATGTTTAATAACTTTTTTTCTAGAGCAACGATTTTGATCAACCTTGTTGGACGTGATCATGTCATCCATATGTATTTATGTGCCAAAGCACAAGCCTCTAGTATTTGATATACGGGAGTTACAAATTTGTGTAAGGCTCACATAACACTAAGTGCAAAATTTGAAGACTCTAACTAGAAAGATGAATTAGATAGAATTTTATAGCTTAATTTTGATTTTCGTTTTTAATCGATCACAATAAAACGATAACAGTTATCGAATTTCTGAAACAAACTTGAAACAAATTTCTGAAAATCTTGTTCATCTTTCTAGCTAGAGTCTTCAAATTTAGTGTTATTTGAGTCTTACGCAATTTCGGTTTTTGTTAAATTATGGATGCCACGCCCCCTTCGCCTCAAATTGGTAACCGTATATCAAATACTAGAGACTTGTGCTTTGGCACATACAATCATATGGATGACATGATCACGTCCAACAAGGTTGATCAAAATCGTTACTCTAGAAAAAAAGTTATTAAAAATTTAATTTCCCATAACATTGCCATGCAAACAGCAGCCAAAGAACAGCTGACGCACCGACTGGCGTTTGTGTGTGCCTGTGCGTGTGTGTATGTTTGGCTTGTAATGAACATACATATACATATGAATGTGAAAGAAACGAAAAATGCTTGGAATAGCGGTTCTTCGCAGGGTTCAGGGTATACCCTAGTCGAGCGGGTTCGATTAGAGTTTTCTTACTTGTTTATTTTTTAATTAACTTGCGTTTGAGCTGTACTCTGGTTAAAAACCATTGCAACTCTTTTTCAAATGAATAATTTAAATCCGGTTTAAATTAACTGTCCAATTAATGATAAAGAATCGCCTTGTGAACCGCATTTGTTCGTCAATATTCATTTTAACCCCAGTTTAAATGTTAACTCTCAAGATAACCTTATAATATTGCACGAGACCTACGAGCCTTCTAACCAAAAAATTTTTGAAACGCTGTCTCCTTATATAATAGTAGTAAGCACGAGAGAACCGATTATAATGCAGTCTCAACTATTCTCAAACGTAAGTTACACTTGACCTATTAAATAATGAGCATACATTATAAAATGATTACAGTGCACAGACTCGACTAATAATTGTAAGCATTTTTTGTTGGTAATATTATCATATCATTTTTTTTATCAGGGTATAATTGTTTTGTGAAAATTAGTTAAACACGCAGGACTCGTGACAGAATATGTATATTCCTAATCAGCAGTGTCCTTTTTAAATGTATCCTTGTCTAAACCACTAACTATAAAACATATACATACATACAATGAAATTCAAAGAATACGCACCAGTGTTGCCGAAATTGTTCGCCCCAAAGCCCCAAAACCGAAAAGCATCTGAAAGTCATCTTACAAACGGAATGTCGACCTAAAAAAAGGTCACCCGCACGAATTTGAACATGTTATTATTTTGCATGAGTTTTGTATACTCTACTGTCGCAAGAAAAGAAATGGAACCTCAGCGAGCAAATATCAATTCACAGACCGCACTATAACAGAAAAGACTTGTTATAGCAGGGGTCAATATGCTAGTGTGGAAATGGAATTACGAAGAACTTTATTTTGTTAAAAAAATAAATGTAATTTCTAAGTAAAGGCAGCTACACGTCATTAAGTTACTCAATTTGTTGAATTGGATAAACATAAAAAATGTTTAATGGAAGCAAGGAATTATTGAATTTTGTAAAACTATCTTGTTAATTTTTGTTAGCTAAGAAAAAACAGGAGTGCTATAGTCGAGACTGCTCGACTAGAAGATCCCCTGAGCCCTGAGAAGAACCGCTATTCCTAAGAATCACTCCGTTACTTTTATGAGTATATAGCAAGCAACACATACACACACAGACGCACACTCAAGCACACAATTTGCTAACTGTGAATTCTAACTCAACAACTGAGCTCAGTCTGTTTAGTCAAACGTAGACAAACGATTTTGATCAAACGTACATAACACAAAATGCAAAATTTGAAGACTCTAGCTAGAAAGAATTAGATAGAATTTTATAGCTGAATTAAGATTTTCGTTTTTTATCGATAACAATAAAACGATAACAGTTGTCGAATTTCTGAAACAAACTCGATATGCGCGCCCTACACAGGAACCTACAAAAAAATTTTAAGTCTCTAGATATTGTAAGTTCTGAGATCGACGCGTTCATACATACGGACGGACGGACAGACAGACGGACAGAGAGGTAGACGGACAGGGCTAAATCGACTCGGCTTGTCTCCCTGATCAGAATATATATACAGAATATATATACCTGTTACATACATTAAAAAAAAACATTATACCCTGATTTCCCATTTTCAATGGGTTCAGGGTTTAAAAATTATTTTGTTATCAGACCTCAGCAATCCATCGATCACCCAAAATCATACAGCCAACGTATTTGGCTAAAAACTTTCAGAAGGGCTTTAGTCCTCTTTGGCATTGAGTCCACGAATTTATTACATATTTCGGACTCACTCTTGTTCCACTCCTTATTGAGAGCCCTTTTGAGGTCATCCTGTTTGAACTTTTTGTGCTAGGATGTCTTGGCTTTCAACAATGTGTGTTTTGGGTCGTCAACCGCATATAGCTTAAAACTGCTCCGAATTCCTAATTTTTCGGCATTTGGTATTATGAGTTCCTAGTTTCGTCTATAAATACCAAACTATCCACTCCTCCAGCCGACATACATTCACATCATAGTGTGTGACGCATAGTGTAGGGTCGATGATGCTGTGTGGATCGATTGTTTAGTTTCAGTTTTATCTGGTTTTGTGAAATGTCACTCTTATCGTTCTACCTTCTTATTCCGGTGACTCTGGATGAAGACACATGTGTAGAAGAGAAAGTAATTATATAATAATAGAAAAATTATCGCCAATTATTTAAATTAAAGAGTGTATTACATCTCAGAAGTGGGACTTGACCTATTCCTGATTCTGATTTTTTAAGTGACAAGTGCAGTTGATTATGGAAATCAGCAAAGTAGATATGGTCAAATTACTGCAAATGAATGAAATGGAAGTGCCACCGTCGGCCACGCTGGGCCAGATACACAGGCTCTTCGCTGACTTCTCAAAGGTAACGTCCGCTGCCTCAATAAGCGCTACGCCAGCTGTCGCTGCGTCGAATGATGCTGGCTGTATTAGTTGCCCGCCTGGGTGACACAGATGTTGTTGCCACTGCTGCCAGTGTTTCTACTGTCTCTGACGTAGTGCTGTCACCTCCGCGACTTCTCCTACCTCCACTACTGTTGCTACCCCCTGTCACTACTCCTAACGCTGCTTCAACTTTGGGCCCGTTTCATCAGTCGACGGAACTGAACAAACTTAACCGTTTTGCGCAAGCAAAAGGAAACTATGGACAATTCTAACAATTTTAACAACTAAGGACTTGATTCGTTGATACACACATTCATTTTATTCTAGTCGAAATTTACTCGACCATGTTCCGTCCGTCATTGCAGGGGATGCCTCTGCACCTTTTTTATGCTAGCGACTGGTAGCTGCAACGGGGTTTCGTTGGGAATTTCTTGATGGCAGACGACTGTCGTAGGCTGACACCGCTGGACTGTATTCAAATAAAATATAATTATTAATTGTTCAGTTTTATAAATTGGAAATTGGAAGTCAAGAATCAAGTATTAACAGAGCAAGAAGAATAATAATAGAGTTCCTACGCAACAGCTCATTAACATGGCTTGTAGCTCGGAGCTTTCTGTATGTTAATTGTCTTCTACAGAAAGCTCTTTTGGTACAGGTCACAACCCCAACGAATACAATGTCAAAAACAACAACAACAACGCTTAGCTGGGAGAGCACTAAAAATGCTAATCGACACAAGATACACTCAGTTCGTTTGATGCCATAATAGGATTCTACCATCAGAGGCGCCACGATTTTTAAAATTTAAATGTGTAAGAGCAACCGGCAGCTGGCAGATAGCGGACTCCGTTGGTCCACATGATCCGGGCTGTATGGCCTGCTCCGTTACCCTCCAGCCTACTGGCAGGATCCTCCATCTCCGTGGGCCACTCTTCGCGCTGCACCTCGGTCCATTGGCCTGCGGCGGTCGCCACTGGACACGACGTCTGTCGCTGTAAGAACGGCTGCGGTGGTGATGGTGGCGTGGGCGAAGAGAGTTGCCTTTGGAGCGTCGGCCTTCTCCGCATGTGGCGAGGAACACGTAGTTCGGAGTCGGGATCTGCCCGTACCCGGTGAACGACTTCGACGCATCGGCGTTCTCCTGCCTGGAGCCGACGTTTCTACTCCCATGCTCATCGAGCTGGCCGGTAACCAGGTCCCTGACTCGGTCCCCGCTTCCTCTTTGCCCTCCGATATGTTCAGTGTCAAGTAGTGAGACAGCCTCACATTTCCCCGCCGTGAGAGACGGGCAACTCCAGTTCTTCTTTCGTGCAGCTCCAGCGAAGTCGGCAGGGCCAGAAGTCGACGATCCGCCGGCACCTAAGTCCGGGGCACAGAAAGTAGCGTCTGCATTGTTCTGCTCCATTATGTCGTCTTTCAAATATGCCGATTCCACGCCTACAAGCCTCTTTTATACTGACAACCGCCGTGCAGTTGACTGCGCGGGAATTACCATACATGTATATGTATTTAGCTGCCCTGCAGTGTTATATGTATGCATATGAGTATGTGTATGTGTGTGAATATGTATGTATATATACATATCATAGCTCGCAAAAACCTGTCGACCTTTTGTCCGTCTGTCAGTCTATCCGTCTGTCCATATGTGAACGCGTCGATCTCAGAACCTATAATAGCTAGAGACTTAAATTTTTTTGTAGTTCCCTGTATAGGGCGCACATATCAAGTTTGTTTCATAAATTCGATAACTGTTATCGTTTTAATGTTATCGATTAAAACGAAAACTTAAATTCAGTTATAAAACTCTATCTAATTCATCTTTATAGCTAGTCTTCAAATTTTGCATTAAGTGTTACTTGGGCTTTACGCAATTTCGGTTTTTGTTAATTTTGTGTGCCACGCCCCCTTCGCCTCAAATTTGTAAATCCCGTATTTCAAATACTAGAGACTTGTGCTTTGGCACATACATACATATG
Source organism: Drosophila paranaensis (assembly GCA_035047545.1). Taxonomy (NCBI): domain Eukaryota; kingdom Metazoa; phylum Arthropoda; class Insecta; order Diptera; family Drosophilidae; genus Drosophila; species Drosophila paranaensis. The sequence continues at coordinate 644,674 of JAWNPL010000102.1, read as the reverse complement.
GATGACATGATCACGCCCAACAAGTTTGATCAAAATCGTTTGTCTAGAAAATAAGTTATTAAACATTTAATATCCCATAACATTGCCATGTAAACAGCAGCCAAAGAACAGCTGACGCACCGACTTGCGCTTGTGTGTGCTTGCGCCTGTGTATGTGTTGCTTGTAATGAACATATATATACTTATGTATATTAAAGAAACGGAGATTGCTTTGAATTGCGGTTCTTCGCAGGGTTCAGGGTATACCCTAGTCGAGCGGTCTCGACTAGAGTTTTCTTACTTGTTTGTTTATCGTTTTGCTTGAGATATTTGTGGAGTGGTGAATTTGAGCTGTGTAGTAGTGTTTTGTAAGTTTTGGTTGTAAGGAAGTCCCTTTCTTGTTCTATTATCGTATTTTGTTGTGTTGTATTGTTAAATAAGGGTTTAAGTTTATTGAGGGTTGATTTGGGGGCATGTTTATATATGTACATGTAAACAGCGGTCAGTCAATTTTTGATATAAGAATAGCTTTAGTTATGGTTATGAAAATTGGGTATTGTGGTTTTATTTGAATTTTTTTTTATATGAGAGTCCTTTCTATATGTTTTATTTATTTATTTATTTATTGTAATGTTTAGCAGTAATTAAAATTACAGCTAACTTAATTTTTTTTTTTTTTAAAGCACTGGCTGCTGGGGCCTTCGGCTTGTTTACATATTTATATACTTATATTTATATATTTATATTAATTTGAACATTTTACTATTATTAAGGAACTTTATTATCTTATGTATATTTTCTTTTGAGGGGTTTGCAAGTATAGATATGGGACAGTTGTTTTGGAAGATTAGGGTTTTAAGGTGGGATGTAGCGGGACAGTTGAATATGTGTTGGATGGTGAGGTCTGTGGAGGTGTAGCAGTTTGGGCATGGAAGGATATTGTCGGGATTTAGATGAATTTGTTTTGAAAATAGTGTGTGTCCAAGTCTCAGTCGTATTATTTTAGTTTGATCCCTACGTGTAATAGTTTTTTGGTTAATAATTTTTGTGAAGCTATTTGCGTTTATTAAATTTGTGTTTATTTGTTTGTACCAACTGTTGCATTGTTGGATATTGTTTTTTAGTTTTTGTGAAAGTATGTTTTTTATTGAGTCCTACTATTTTAAAATTGGTTACTGGGGGAATGGGGGTATTGTTGGACATTATGTTGCAGAATCAGTTGTGTTTACGGCAAATGTGGAGGTGTTTGCATTTATTTGCTGACAAGAATGCTCCTGAGTATGAGCACCATTCCTGGATTTTTGTAAAGAGGCTTTCAAGGTTGAGGGTGAAGGTTTTTTGTTATTTAAGGAGAGGAAGAAATCATCGGCATAGGCGCAGAATTGCAGTTCTTTATGATGCTGGAGAGTTCATTATATGCTATTAGAAATAATATTACGCATATTGGGGATCCCTGAGATGACTGAGATGTGCTTTTTGGATCTCAGGGATTCATTTATCAGGTGGTCTGCAAGGATCAGACTATCTGTAACTGATTTACCCTGTTTGAAGCCTGTCTGGTTTGGGTGTATTAATTTGTTTTGTGTGAGAAACCACCAAAGGCGTTTTGCAATAATTTTTTCTAGAGTTTTGGATAAGCAACAGTTAAGGGAGATTGATCTATAGCTGGTTATTGTTGTTTTGTTAGAGTTGGGTTTTAGTATGGGTATGAAAGGCTAGTTTTGTAGGATTGAGGGATGAAATTATTGAAAATATTGTTGAAAAGGTTTTCTATTCTGATTTTTAGTGTGTAAGAATTGTTTTTGATTAGGGGATAGGGTATTTTATTTAAGCCAGTAGTTGTTCCTTTGAGGGTCTGTAGTGCGGATATTAGTTTTATTAGTGTAATATCTGTTTCTATTTCTTGTGCTCTCCAGTTGGAAGTGTAGTTAATTGATTTTTCGCTCTATTTAGTAGTGCTAAAATTTGAGGAGAAGTTTATATCTTTTGAGTGGTCAGACCAATTGTATTGTCAGTAGTGGGTGAGTTGTTGGTTGTATCTGTGATGCAGTGTATTGTTTTGTTTGGGTTAAGCCCACAGAGTCGTCGGATATTTGTCAAGATTTTTTTCAGAGAAGGTATTAGGTTCTATGGTGCTTGTAAGATCAGTCACAGCTTTATGGTCTATGATGGTTCTATGGTGGTTGAAATTATAAGTTCTCTCCTAAAAAGGGTATTGGCTTGTTTGTAGTTGAGGAGTTTTTCAGTGCTGTTATTATTTTTGAAATTATTCCATGTTTTAAATTTGTTTTTTTCCGAAGTACTGTGATGATCTTATTCCACCAGGGTGTGTTTTTGTTGTAGTGGTGTGGGGTAGTTTGGGGTATGCTGTGATGGGCGGCTTGAATGATTATCTTGCTTATTGCTGCAGCTTCTTTATTAATATTTGTGCTATTGGGTATGAGTTTGCCAATGGCGTTAGTTAATTTAGCATATTGCGGCCAGTTGGCTTCTTTTATTTTGAACAAGTAAGAGTGCTCTAGTCGAGACTGCTCGACAAAGAGATCCCCTGAACCCTGCGAAGAACTGCGATTCCTAAGAGCCGCTAACATTCTCCGTTACTTTTATATGTATGTACATATGTAGCAAGCAATACATACACACACACAGATGCTCGCACAAGAACACACACAGACGCACGCACAAGCACACAATCTGCTAACTGTGCATTATGACTCATCAGCTTCGCTGCTGCTGCAAGACGCCATTAATATGAGATATTAAATGTTTAATAACTTTCTAGTCGAACGATTTTGATCAAATTTGTGGGGCGTGATAATGACATTCATATGTGTGTATGTGCCAAAGCACAAGTCTCGAGTACTTGAAATACGTGATTTAGCAATTTGAGGCGAAGGGGTAATTTGAGGGCGTGGCATCCAAAATTTAACAAAAACCGAAATTGCAGAAGGCTCAAATAACACTAAATGCAAAATTTGAATTTGACTCTAGGTAGAAAGATGAATTAAATAGAATTTTATAACTAAATGAAGATATCGGTTTTTAATCGATAGCATTAAAACGATGATAGTATCGAATATTTGAAACAAACTCGATCGAATCGTACTATACACGAACTTCCAAAAAAAATTTGAAGTCTCTAGCTCTTATATCTTCGGAGATCGACGCGTTCAAACATACGGACAGACGGACGGACAGACGGACAGACAGACAAACGGACAGGGCTAAATCGACTCGGCTTCTCTCCCTGATCAAGAATATATATACTTTATGGGGTCTGCCACGCCTCCCTCTGCCTGTTACATACATTTTCACAAAACCATTATACCCTTTTTTCCCATTTTCAATGGGTTCAGGGTATAAAAATAGACGAGATAAGTTTGTTGCTTGTGTTTGTGGGAATAACGAGACTAGGATTGGAAAGTGATCACCTCCGTGTAGGTCGTCGAATATTTTCCAGTTGGTGAATGGGGTGAGTTGGGGGTGCATAAAGAGAGGTCTATGTGGGTAAATGTATTATGGGTAGAAAAATGAGTTGGGGAGCCGTCGGTGAGTATGGTGAGGCTTATGTTTTGTATAAAATTGGTAAAAATTCTGCTTGTTGAATCACAGCTTAAGTTAGTTTAAGAGTACAAGCAAATATTAGTTAAGAGACTTAAAATGAAGTATTAGAGTTAAGCAAACATGAATTCTCTTATAATGTAAGCTAGCATGCAAGCGCACAATTGCATTCGGCAGTGCAGCTGTCGCGAGCGACAAGCCAATTGCAGAATTTCGTTCGTATGCACCGCACGCACGCTGCCAGCCTCTCCGCGCCGAACTGTCCACTAAATTATAAGTTGCTGAACACACAAGTGTTTTTATTTAAATATTTTGTTTGCGATTTTTCATTGGCGCCCGAGCAGGGACTTTTCTTCGCGGTTGTCGGTCTAATTATTAGACATTTCGAGGCTTGGTGTGCGTGTGTGTTGGTTTCGGTTGAAGCAGCACAACTTTTTGGAGCTGCCCCTTTTCGAGCTGGATCTAGATGGATTCTGGAGGTGGACCAATATCAGCGCGGAATTGAAACCAATGCCCAGAATTGAGCCAATGAGCGACTCTTCTGATGACCAGGTAACAGTGCCAAAAAAAAATAAAAATCAGTGCAGTTATATGTAACCACATACATACATACATACTTGTATGCAGTCGCACTTAAAAAGACCCAAAATAACCTAAATTGTTGGCACAAGTGATATTCGTTTCGGCACTGATTATACCCTGAACCCATTGAAAATGGGAATTCAGGGTATAATGTTTTTGTTAGAAGGCGTATGTATGTAACAGGCAGAAGGAGGCGTGGCAGACCCCATAAAGTATATATATTCTTGATCAGGATGACAAGCCGAGTCGATTTAGCCCTGTCCGTCTGTCTGTCTGTCTGTCCGTCTGTCCGTCTGTCCGTCCGTCCGTCTGTCCGTCTGTCCGTATGTATGAACGCGTCGATCTCAGAACTTACAATAGCTAGAGACTTCAAATTTTTTTTGTAGGTCCCTGTATAGGGCGCGCATGTCGAGTTTGTTTCAGAAATTCGATAACTGTTATCGTTTTATTGTTATCGATTAAAAACGAAAATCTAAATTAAGCTATAAAATTCTATCTAATTCATCTTTCTTGCTAGAGTCTTCAAATTTTGCATTTAGTGTTATGTAAGCCTTACACAATTTCGGTTTTTGTTAAATTTTGGATGCCACGCCCCCTTCGCCTCAAATTTGTAACTCCCGTATATCAAATACTAGAGACTTGTGCTTTGGCACATAATTTAAAAACCTTTTATACATATGGATGACATGATCAGACCCAACAAGTTTGATCAAAATCGTTACTCTAGAAAAAAAGTTATTAAGCATTTAATTTCCCATAACATTGCCATGCAAGCAGCAGCCAAAGAACAGCTGACGCACCGACTTGCGCTTGTGTGTGCTTGCGCCTGTGTATGTGTGTGTGTATGTTTTGTTTGTAATGAACATATATATACTTATGTATATTAAAGAAACGGAGATTGCTTGGAATTGCGGTTCTTCGCAGGGTTCAGGGTATACCCTAGTCGAGCGGTCTCGACTAGAGTTTTCTTACTTGTTTTATAATTGTGTTATTTGGTAGTGAATAGTCGAAGCAAAACTGCAAACAGCAATAATAAATACATTGAAATTAACTCGTGCATTAATCATTTAATTATTTATTAATAATTCGCAAAATTTGATGTGGCTTATAACCGCGCATACATATATACATACATACATACATATGTGCACTTGCCGTTATCTCGCGTTCTGCTATTCGCTTTGATCGACGGTTATTCGGTGGTGTTTTTTTTTACCTTTGCTTTCGCGTTCTCTTCCAAATTGGCCCATAAGAAAAAGCGCGGGTCACTGTACATACATACAGCTTGTGAATTTCGGTTTGCGTTGGTGTCAACGGTGCTTATACCGACATACATACGTACGCTGTTGTTGTTATAGTTGGTTGATCGCATCGTTCTGTCTGTCTATACCTAGATAAGCACTAGCAACATACATACATACACATGCGTATGCTAATTAACTGCAAGCCTTTTTAGTTGTTGTTGGTAAATTCGCTTTGGTGGTTACATACATACGTGCGTGTTGTTGTTTATCAACTGTTAATTTGTGCCTGCGCTTGCATTTGGTGTAGCTGGTATTTCAACTATTTGAAGGGTCTGCGTAGTCAGTTTTTTGTTGTTTTTGCTGGTCATCTGACTATTGACAGTACACTTACGTGCAGTCGAAAAGGTCCGAATTTAAAAATAAAAATAAAATAAAAGTACACTTCTGTACATTCAAATAGAACAAAAAAAATATAAATTTAATATGGCGCAAAAAAGAGATCTTAATGAAACCGACCTGGTTGACGCAGGAGCTTGCTTTAGTAATCGTTTAAGTCAACTATTCGTTAAATTGGAAAAAGTAGAGAGCGATATCGAGAGACAACGGAGTTCACTCATAAATAATATAATGACTCCAAGTAAATTTGAAATTCAATGCCGGCTAGATATCCTCAACTCATACATTTCGAAGGCTATGGATCTTCAGTCAGAGATCGATTCGATAGATACTGACAATACTAGCCGCGCAACGCTTGAGGAAACGTGCATTTTGGCTCGATCGTCATATATGTCTGCCCTTAGTGCGTACCAGGCTTCTGAAACCGTGCCTCCACTTTCTCACCACACTCACCTACCCAAACTTAAGTTGCCCAAGTTCACTGGTAAGCACTCGGAATATAGACAATTTATTGGTCTGTTCAATAGTTTAGTAGACTCCGATCGCTCGCTATCAAATATTGAGAAATTCAATCATTTGATTTCGTGCTTATCGGATGAGGCGTTGGGGACCATCAGAGCCTTCAGGTCTCTGATGCTAATTACCCAAAGGCATTAAAGAGTTTGAGTCGAGTATACGACAACAAATGTCTGATTTTCTTCGATACTCTCGCCCAGTTGTTCGACATTGAGCCGATGTCCAAACCAACGGCACTCGGAATTAGAACAATGGTGGACTCAGTATCGGCAATTTTCGATTCGCTAATGTCAGTTGGGAATGAGGAAGATTTCGCTAACGCGATTTTAATACACATCGTCATGTCAACAGTAGGTCCTCATACGAAATCGAAGTATGAGGAGCAACTCGACTATAAAAAATTGCCAACATGGGCCGATTGCGTTATGGCTTTGAACAGGGGATATCAGCACTTATCTGCTGAAGAAAGTTCAAAGTCCAGAATGAAGCAGAAATCCGACATGAAATATGCAAAAAAGTCGTCATTTGCATGCTCGAATGTCGAGAAAGAAATGGAACCCAAATGCAACTTTTGCAGTGCCAACCATATGATTGGAAAAAGCCAGGGGTTCGCGGCATTGCCAGTTGACGAAAGATTCAATTTCGTGAAATCAAGCAGAGCAGCAAGTGTCCGCTCATCCTGCCCAAGTAAATCACGCGGTTAGCGTGGGTGGGTGCTGAGGTCGATTTCGAGCAGACAACCTGACTATGATCTTCCCATTCGTCGGTGGAAGATTCCGTCAAGCATAGAGTTGGCTGACCCGGAATTCCATAAACCCGAGCGAATTGATCTGCTGCTGGGAGCTGACTCATTTTTCGACCTATTGTGCACTGGACAAATTCGATTTGCAGAAAACGGTTCGGTTGGGTAGCGTTCGGGCGACGCAAGAAGATGCATACCCAAAGCCCTGTTTACTGCGCCGTGATGAATCCTATGAACGATGATAGGCAGGAAGCTCTGGTAGATAGATTCTGGGAGCTGGAAGCTATCCCAGAGATAAATGAATTGACAAGGTATTCTGCAGAGCACCTTGCGTGTGAGAAAAAATTTAAAGACAGTGTTCATCAACTCTTGACAGGACGGTTTGAGGTCAGCTTGCCTTTTAAGACTGATCCGCAAGTGTTGGGCTCCTCCTTTGAAACAGCGAGAAGACGGTTTCTCGCATTAGAGCGGAAAGTTTCCAAGGATTTGGAACTTAAAGAAATGTACATGAGTTTTATGAACGAGTATCTCGACCTGGGTCACATGTCTCTGTTAGGTACAACAGTTCCACCAGGACCACACTACGTCATTCCGCACCAGTGCGTCCTGAGACCTGAAAGTAGTTCCACTAAGCTTCGAGTAGTGTTTGACGCGTCGTGTAAGACTACATCGTCACACTCTCTGAATGAATTTCTCATGGTGGGTCCTACTATTCAGAGGGATCTTATTTTGTCGCTTCTAAGGTTCCGTCTGAGCCGATATGCCCTCACGGCAGATATCAAAAAAATGTATCGTCAAGTGAGCATATCCCATGACGTTCGACGATTTCAGCTAATTGTTTGGAGTGAAAATCCATCAGATGAGCTTCAAGTTTCTCAATTAAACACGGTGACTTATGGAACTGCGTCTGCACCGTTTTTGGCCATCAGATGTTTGCAACAGCTGGGTTTGAGTCATAGAGACACCCACGCTCTTGGTTCAGAAATCATTTGTAACGATTTCTACGTCGATGATATGCTTACGGGAGCTGACGATATCGAAACATTAAAAAAGATATGCAAACAAGTGCCCGAAATTCTCGAATCGGGCGGTTTTCAATTGGCAAAGTGGTTTTCAAACCATCCACATTTTGTAGAAGAAGGCGGAAATGAGAAACTTCTAAGTTTCAATGATGCCGATTCGACTAAAACGCTTGGCATGAGGTGGACACCAAGATTGGATACTTTCCAGTATCACTTGGACGATAGCTTTACCAAGTTAAGTCCCACCAAGCGCAATATTCTGTCAGTGGCTGTACGCATGTTTGACCCACTTGGCTTGTTGTGCCCAATTAGCATACGGGCAAGAATTCTGCTTCAGGAGCTGTGGCGCATGCAGTTCCCGTGGGATGATACACTTCCCATGGAACTACATAGCAAATGGGATAAGTTCAAGGAGAATCTTCTAGAACTAGATAGAGTTCAAGTCCCCAGATACGCTCACGCCAGCTCCAATGCAAGCATACAAGTGCACGGATTTGCGGACGCATCCAGTCAAGCTTACGGCTGCTGCATCTACGTTCGGGCTAACGATGGTACCAACACCGTCTGCCGGTTGCTAACGGCAAAGGCAAAGGTCGCTCCACTCAAAACCAAGTCCATTCCCAGACTTGAACTGTGTGCGGCTTATATGTTAGCGCAACTGTGGTCCTCCATAAAGCACATGTTGGATCGATGTCGAATCGAGAGTGTGAATTTCTGGACTGATTCAGAAATCACACTACATTGGATTAATACTTTCCCTTCGTTATGAGCTACATTCGTAGCCAATCGAGTTGCAGGCATCCAAGAGATGTCACCTAAAGTATCTTGGAGACATGTACTAACATCAAGCAATCCAGCTGATTTGACGTCGAGAGGGTGTGACGTTGAAGAAATATTACAGTCGATTTGGTTCGAAGGCCCTCCATTTCTTTACGACGATGAAAAAGAATGGCCTCACAATGAACACTTTGAGATACCGAAGGAGTAAAAAGAGAGTGAGGTCAAAAAGTCAGCACTTGTCTGCTTACTTAGCAGCTCAAGTTGCTTACCTGAATTTGTGTCCCGATTTTCGTCATGTCGCAAATTGGTGCGAATAGTTGCGTACATGTACAGATTCGTTTCAATGTCGAAACAAGAAATACGAACTGTCGAACTAGGACCAAGGGAATTAAATTTCGCTTTTCTAAAACTGCTGGAACTAGTTCAGCGAGCAGAATTCAAGGTGGAATATGAGAATTTAAAAAAGGGTAAAACGGTGCACCCAAGCTTGCAATCACTGACTCAATTTATTCATGAGTCGGAAGAGTTTGGAAGGCGAGTTTCGTTAATACGAGTAGGAGGCAGACTAGTGAACGCGACGCTAGATTATGACGCGAAATTCCCTGTCCTCAAGCCGAAAAATGGTTTGTTTGTGCAACTGTACTTGAGAGAGTTGCTCATCGGCAATTGTCACGCAGGAGCAAAGACGATGATCGCTTTACTCAGGCAGAGGATGTGGCTCGTGAATGCTCGACGGGAATGCACTCAGATAATTCGGAAATGCGTCCATTGTTTCAGGTATAAACCGAAGTTAATGGAGCAAATCATGGGAAATTTGCCGGCCGACCGATTTGCCGCGGTTCGGCCATTTAATGTTTGTGGGGTAGATTTTTGTGGTCCAGTCAATGTCTCGCTGAGGATTAGAGGACGAGCCCCAATTAAAATGTATATTGCCGTTTTCGTTTGTTTTGCTTCGAATCCTGTTCATTTCGAACTTGTAGCAGACTTGTCCACTAACTCGTTCTTATGTACTTTGAACAGCTTCATCGCGCGACGTGGCATCCCCGTCCGGCTATACTCGGACAATGCGACGAATTTCGTGGGGGCGAACAACCAGCTCAAGGAGTTTCAAGACGCCTTCAACCGCCAGCAAAGCAAGCTGCAGCTGTATGCAGCGGAACGAGGGATGGAGTGGAGGTTCATCCCTCCGAGAGCGCCGCACTTTGGAGGACTGTGGGAGGCGGCGGTGAAGTCTGCCAAGCATCTACTCATGCGCCAAATAGGCAGCGCGTCGCTGACGGCGAGGTCCGAGGGCATCTGGCAGACGTGGAGGCCATCCTCAATTCCAGGCCTCTAACGCCACTAGGCAGCGATCCCAGCGACGGAGAGGCGCTCACCCCAGGCCACTTCCTCATAGGACAGCCGCTTCGTTCGCTGCCGCAAGGATTCGAGCAGGAGAGACAAAGCAGCGGCACTTCGTTTTTTACTTACCTGGCGTAGAGGTTAACCGTGATCACGAAGGCGGTTCCTCCGGAGCGAGGCTTGGTCATTGCACTTTCGGCTGAGTTGACCTTTGCGATTATTCCTAATGTGAATAACTCGTGCGTGTAATTTTCACAGGTGGCAGCTGCTGTCCACGCTCAGACAGCGCTTTTGGCAAGCGTAGTCGAGAGACTACATCCACAGTCTGCAGCAGCGAGGGAAGTGGCAGGAGGCGCACGACAACGTCACAGTGGAGCAGAGTCGTGGAGGTAACTCCAGGAGGCGACGGGCGAATCAGGGTCGTAGGCGTTAAGACCAGCATGGGCATTATGAAGCGCCCAATAGCGAAACTGGCCCGGCTACCAGTAGGTTGAAGGCGATCCCTTCAAGGTGGCCGGTGTTGAATCACAGCTTAAGTTAGTTTAAGAGTACAAGCAAATATTAGTTAAGAGATGAAGTATTAGAGTTAAGCAAACATGAATTCTCTTATAATGTAAGCTAGCATGCAAGCGCACAATTGCATTCGGCAGTGCAGCTGTCGCGAGCGACAAGCCAATTGCAGAATTTCGTTCGTATGCAACGCACGCACGCTGCCAGCCTCTCCGCGCCGAACTGTCCACTAAATTATAAGTTGCTGAACACACAAGTGTTTTTATTTAAATATTTTGTTTGCGATTTTCCACTGCTTCTTCAGTTGTCCTGAGGTGAACCCCAGCTGTGACTGATAATGTTGTGTTTCGAAGTGGTTATGTAGGCATTTGAGTGAGAAAGATTTGTTGGGAGGGATGTATGTAGAGCGTATATTAATTTTAGTTTTTGACATCATTTCTATCGCAATTGCTTCAAATTGTCCAGGTTGGTTTGATTGTTTGTGTTGTATGGATATATGAATTAATATGGATACGCCGCCAAATCGGTTGGAGGCTTTATTGGTGTATATTTGGTAGTTTATTGGTACAGGGATGGGAGTGTTTATGTTGTAGTAGTGTGTTTCTTGGAGGCATATGATTTGCCCTGAGTATTTTTTATTATAATTAAAATTTTATTGTAGATGTTTGTATATCCATTCATGTTCCATTGTAATTTTTTTTAACATTATGTATATTATTAAGAATTTGTTGTGTTTTGTTTTTTTTTTTTATATACTTTTTTACGAACTGAAATAAGTATATTGGTTTCGTGCAATGTTCGTCATGTTGTCCGTCCATCTGTTCGTCTGTCCGTATGAACGCATACCATTTCCACGCTATTGAAGCTAGAGACTTGAAATTTGGAAAATATACTCATGTATACTCTTGTCAAGATTTTCCCGATACACCCACTAGGGGCGTAGCAAATCGGAAAATGCATGTTCCTGTATCTCAGAAACACAACTTCTAGAAGGGCTAGAGAGTTGAAATTTGTAACTGAACAATCATGTCGACATCCCAAAATCAAAAAGCTATGGCGGATATATCTCCGCCCATTGGGGCGTGGCAAATCGGGTCAAACTGTATCTTCTACAGTTTTAAAGCTAGAACGCTCAAATTTGGCACGTAGGTTACTGTTACGATCCTATATAGATCGCCCAAAAAATTGTATGGCCACGCCTACCAAGGGCGTGGCAAATCGGATCTGAATATATAGTGACTTTAATAATTCTGTTATATTTTGAGTACTATTGCTGCTAGAGACTTAAGACTTGGTATATATACTCGGGTTAACATCCCACAATCGAAAAGTTATGGTGGATTATCTACGCCTACAATATGGCGTGGCAACTAATATCAGCTTATGTCTCCCACAGTTTTAGTGCTAGAAGCTTCAAAATTTGATGCTAAGTTAATGGGGGCCTTCTCTATCGATTCCCCAAAAAATTATTGTTATGATCAAAAAGGGGCGTGACTTTTAAAGAAATACCCTATAATTTTCGCATTTTTTTGTATGTAAGCATCCAAGCTTTACAGTTATATTCCTGAACACCCACTCTATGAACATGTCAAAAATTATATGTCTACGGCAACAGGGGCGTGGCAAATCAAAACTGGAAGATCTACAGCTTTTGAACCAATAACTCGCCACATGATGACATTTTGACCTTTGACCCTGTCTTTTGATTTGCCAAATTTTATATATGTATTGAAAAGAATATTTTATTAACACAAAATAACTAAATAATGTAAAAATAACAAAATTATCAACATGACCGCACCGGGGTTCGAGCCCACACCTCTGTGCTCGCCAACGAGCTTCTATCTCATTTTGAGAGATGCCACCTCTCTCATTTTTAGTGGTGCGTGTTTCTGCTAAGGTAAAGTTCTAAGCTCCGATCCAAGTTGAAACTGCCTGGCCACCTCCGATTAAAATTTTTAATGGGCAGCTAATTTGAGCGGCGACAGTGAAGATTTAAGATTAATTTTAAAATATAATGTGATAGATTCCCCTGTGGGGGGCTAAAACGTAAAAAGGATTTCGCAGTCGGTTCCGTCCGACTACAACGTTCTACTTGTTATACCCTTAACCCATTGAAAATGGGAAATCAGGGTATAATGTTTTTGTTGAAATGAGTATGTATGTAACAGGCAGAAGGAGGCGTGGCAGACCCCATAAAGTATATATATTCTTGATCAGGGAGAGAAGCAGAGTCGATTTAGCCTTGTCCATCTGTCTGTCTGTCTGTCCGTCTCTACGTCTGTCCGTATGTATGAACGCGTCGATCTCAGAACCTATAAGAGCTAGAGACTTAAAATTTTTTTGTAGGTCCCTGTGTAGGGCGCGCATATCGAGTTTGTTTCAGAAATTCAATAACTGTTATCGTTTGATTGTTATCGATTAAAAATGAAAATCTAAATTAAGCTATAAAATTCTATCTAATTCATCTTTCTAGCTAGAATCTTAAAATTTGGCAGTTAGTGTTATGTAAGCCTTACGCAATTTCGGTTTTTGTTAAATTTTGGATGCCACGCCCCCTTCGCCTCAAATTTGTAACTCCCGTATTTCAAATACTGGAGACTTATGCTGTGGCACGTACATACGTATGGATGACATGATCACGCCCAACAAGTTTGATAAAAATCGCTGCTCTAGAAAAGAGTTATTAAACATTTAATTTCCCATAGCATTACCATGCAAACAGCAGCCAAAGAACAGCTGACGCACCGACTTCCGCTTGTGTGTGCGTTCGGCTGTGTATGTGTGTATGAATGTGTTGCTTGTAATGAATTACATATACATATGTATTATAAAAGAAATGGAGAATGCACGGAATAGCGGTTCTTCTCAGGGTTCAGGGTATACCCTAGTCGAGCGTTCTCGACTAGAGTTTTCTTACTTGTTATACTATTTCACGTAGTGATATAGTATATTGGGTTTGTGCAATGTCCGTCATGCTGTCCGTCCGTCTGTCCGTCTGTCCGTCCGTCCGTCTGTCCGTCTACGCTATTGAAGCTAGAGACTTGAAATTTGAAATATATACTCGTGTATACCCTCGTCTGATAAAGTGTCAAGATTTTCCCGATACGCCCACTAGGGGCGTGGCAAATCGGAAAATGCATTTTCCTGTATCTCAGAAACACTACTTCTAGAGGGACTAGAAAGTTGAGATTTTAACTGAACACTCATGTCGACATTTCAAAATCAAAAAGCTATGGCAGATATATCTACGCCCATTGGGGGCGTGGCAAATCGGATCAATCTGTATCTTCTACGGTTTTAAAGCTAGAACGCCCAAATGGGCACGTGGGTTACTGTTACGATCCTATATAGATCGCCCAAAAATTTTATGGCCACGCCTATTAGGGGCGTGGTAAATCGGATCTGAATATGTAGTGATTTTACTAGGTTCGTTATATTTTGAGCACTATTGATGCTAGAGACTTGAGACTTGGTATATATACTCGGGTTAACATCCGTCGACCGATAAGCTATGGCGGATATATCTACGCCTTCAGGGGCGTGGCAACTAATATCAGCTTATATCTCCCACAGTTTTAGTGCTAGAAGCTTCAAAATTGGATGCTTAGTTACTTGGGGCCTCCTCCATCGATTCCCCAAAAATTATTGTTACGCCCTAAACGGGGCGTGGCATACAGAAAAATACCCTGTAATTTTCGCATTTTTCGAATGTAAGCAACCAAATTTTACAGTTGTATTCCTGAACGCCCACATAATTACTTTGTGACCTTTGACCTTGTCTTTTGACTTGTCAAATTATATATATATGTTTGAAAAGACTATTTTATCAATACAAAATAACTAAATAAAGAAAATATAACAAAACTATCAACATGACCGCACCGGGGTTCGAGCCCACACCTCTACGCTCGCCAACGAACTTATATCACATTTTCAGAGTTGCCACCTCTTTGCTAAGGTAAGGTTCTAAGCTCCGATCCTAATTGAAACTGTCTGGCCACCTCCAATGAAAATTTTTAATCGGCACATAATTTGAGTGGCGTCAGTGGGGATTTAAGGTTAAATTAAAAAAAATATAATGTGATAGATGCCCCTGTAGTTTGTTTAGTTTTAGTTGTAGCTTTAGAGGGCTTAAATTTAGTAGTTAGGGTGTCAGACTTATTTTTGATAAAATATTTGAGTTTTAGATATTCGGTAGATTGTGATGTGTAGGGTTTGTTTTCCATATTGGAAATGTTACTATCAGTTTCCATATCTTCAGTTGTTGTTTTGATGTTGTTGGTGTGTTTTATGTTGGGCGTTGGTGTGTGCGTAGGTTGATGTGTGTGTTGCTGATGTTTGTATTATTGGCTGAGTAAGCGTTTTAGCATAGGTGTTACTCAGTTGTTGGTTACGTCTTTTGTAGTATATATCGGTTGCAATTTTGTGATCTACTTTATCGGTTATTTTTATTGCTGTCAGTTTTTTGTTGTTTGAGATACGTAGGGAATTTGCGATCAGGTGGGCTATGTTGGTGGCTAATTTCTGGATTATGTTAACAATTAAGGCAGCTTTGAGTATTTTTGCATTGCTCCTTTTCGCTGGTGTGTTTGCTATCAGAGCAGTTTTTGCAAGTTTCTGGACTTTTGCAGATGGTAGTTGGGTGTCCAAAGCGTCGACAGTTTTTACAGCGCAATGGAAGAGGACTGATTCGTAGCCAATTTTTATTGTTTCTGGCAGTTTATGTTGTTTCAAATTATTATGATGAGTCCGGTTTCTACGAATGTGTTGTCTTCTGGGTTTGTGTTTCTTGTTTGCTTTTTTAGGATTTTACGTACTTAACTCACTTTTTGTGTTTTCAATTCTTGTCGAATTTTGTTTTCACTTATGTATAAGATGGTCGTTCGAGCTACACACATCAGAGCAGGCAAACTTTAATTGAGGGAAACAATAAATAAATATCGGTTGTGTACTGTTGCTACAGTGTCTCGTCCAAGACACGTTGACCGTGAGAATAAAACTGAACTGAAAAATTGGTGTTTTAAAAACATCTGTAAAGTGGGGCTCCGGCCGACGGCGATTAACTGGTGTCCGTGATAAGAGTTGGTGAACCATAAAACAAAATGTCCACAACTGACATAAACAATGAGGCCGAAAGGAATTTGGTACAAATAAACCGCAGAATGGATGAACGAATGGCTGCAATAAGAGCGAAAGCCAATCTTTCGACCCTGAGGCCAATCGATCTGACACTCGTCCAGGGGCCAATCCGCCAAGGGCCAAAGCGAAAGCAGCAAACATCGCCAATTCCTATATGCAAACAAGTAAGAAAACTCTAGTCGAGACCGCTCGACTAGGGTATACCCTGAACCCTGCAAAGAAAAGCAATTCCAAGCAATAAAATATTCTTTTCAAACACATATATATAATTTGGCAAATCAAAAGACAAGGTCAAAGGTCACTAAGTCATTATGTGGCGCGTTATTGGCTCAGAAGCTCCAGATTTTTCAGTTTTGAATTGCCACGCCCCCAGTGGCCATAGACATATAATTTTTGGCATGTGCATAGAGTGGGCGTTTAAGAATATAACTGTAAAGTGCTTACATTCGAAAAATGTGAAAATTACAGGGTATATTTCAGTATGTCACGCCCCTTTTGGGGCGTAACAATAATTTTTGGGGAATCGATAGAGAAGGCCCCCAGTAACCTAGCATCCAATTTTGAAGCTTCTAGCACTAAAACTGTGGGAGATATAAGCTGATATTTGTTGCCACGCCCCCTGAAGGCGTAGATATATCCGCCATAGCTTATCGGTCGAGGGATGTTAACCCGAGTATATATACCAAGTCTCAAGTCTCTAGCATCAATAGTGCTCAAAATATAACGAAACTAGTAAAATCACTATATATTCAGATCCGATTTGCCACGCCCCTAGTGGGCGTGGCCATACAATTTTTGGGGCGATCTTTATAGGATCGTAACAGTAACCAAATTTGGGCGTTCTAGCTTTAAAACTGTAGAAGATACAGTTTGACCCGATTTGCCACGCCCCCAATGGGCGTAGATATATCCGCCGTAGCTTTTTATACCCTGAACCCATTGAAAATGGGAAAAAAGGGTATAATGGTTTTGTGAAAATGTATGTAGGCGGAAGGAGGCGTGGCAGACCCCACAAAGTATATATATTCTTGATCAGGGAAAGAAGCCGAGTCGATTTAGCCCTGTCCGTCTGTCTGTCTGTCCGTCTGTCCGTATGTTTGAACGCGTCGATCTCAGAAGATATAAGAGCTAGAGACTTCAAATTTTTTTGGAAGTTCGTGTATATCACGATTCGATCGAGTTTTTATCAAATATTCGATAACTATAATCGTTTTAATGTTATCGATTAAAAACCAATATCTTCATTTAGTTATAAAGTTCTATTTAATTCATCTTTATAGTAAGAGTCTTCAAATTTAGCATTTAGTGTTATTTGAGCCTTCTGCAATTTCGGTTTTTGTTAAATTTTGGATGCCACGCCCACAAATTGCCCCTTCGCCTCAAATTGCTAAATCACGTATTTCAAGTACTAGAGACTTGTGCTTTGGCACATACACACATATGAATGTCATGATCACGCCCAATAAATTTGATCAAAATCGTTCGACTAGAAAAAAAAGTTATTAAACATTTAACATCTCATATTATCGGCGTCTTGCAGCAGCAGCGAAGCTGATGAGTCATAATGCACAATTAGCAGATTGTGTGCTTGTGCCTGCGTCTGTGTGTGTTCTTGTGCGTGCGTCTGTGTGTGTGTATGTATTGCTTGCTACATATGTACATACATATAAAAGTAACGGAGAATGTTAGCGGCTCTTAGGAATCGCAGTTCTTCGCAGGGTTCAGGGGATCTCTTTGTCGAACAGTCTCGACTAGAGCACTCTTACTTGTTTAATGTGCGTTTGGGCAGCTGATCCCCATAGTGGTATAGCGTATGTGAACACTGGTGCCGCAATCGCGTTATAAATAATCCTTTTGCTAAAGAGAGATTTTAATCAAATCGTAATCATGTCATCCATATGTACATATGTATGTGCCAAAGCACAAGTCTCTAGTATTTGATATACGGGAGTTACAAATTTGAGGCGAAGGGGGCGCGGCATCCAAAATTCAACAAAAACCGAAATTGTGTAATGCTCACATAACACTAAATGCAAAATTTGAAGACTATAGCTATGAAGATGAATTATATATAATTATATAACTAAACGAAGATATCGGTTTTCAATCGATAACATTAAAATTAAGACAGTTATCGATTTTTTTTAACAAACTCGATCTTTTCGTGCTATACAGGAACCTACATAAAAAATTTCAAGTCTCTAGCTCTTATAGGTTCTGAGAACGACGCGTTCATACATACGGACAGACAGACGGACAAACGGACGGACAGACGGACAGGGCTAAATCGACTCGGCTACTCTCCCTGACCAAGAATATATATACTTTATGGGGTCTGCCACGCCTCCTTCTCCCTGTTACATACATTTCAACAAAAACATTATACCCTGATTTTCCCATTTTCAATGGGTTCAGGGTATAACAAGTAAGAAAGCTCTAGTCGAGACCGCTCGACTAGGGTATACCCTGAACCCTGCAAAGAACCGCAATTAAAAGCAATCTCCGTTTGTTTAATATACATATGTATATATATGTTCATTACAAACAAAACATACACACACACATACTCAGGCGCATGCACTCACAAGCGCAAGTCGTTGCGTCAGCTGTTCTTTGGCTGCATGGCAATGTTATGGGATATTAAATGTTTAATAACTTTTTTTCTAGAGTAACGATTTTGATCAAACTTGTTGGGCGTGATCATGTCGTCCATATCTATGTATGTGCCAAAGCACAAGTCTCTAGTATTTGATATTCGGGAGTTACAAATTTGAGGAGAAGGGGGCGTGGCATCCAAAATTTAACAAAAACCGAAATTGCGTAAGGCTTACATAACACTAAATGCAAAATTTGAAGACTCCAGCTAAAAAGATGAATTAGATAGAATTGTATAGCTTAATTTAGATTTTCGTTTTTAATCGATAACAAAAAAACGATAGCAGTTGTCGAATTTCTGAAACAAACTCGATCTTTTCGTGATATACAGGAACCTACACAAAACTTACATATAATTTCAAGTCTCTAGCTATAGTAGGTTCTAAGAACGACGCGTTCATACATACGGACAGACGGACAGACGGACGGACAGACGGACAGACGGACATGGCTATATCAACTCGGCTTGTCATCCTGATCAAGAATATATATACTTTATGGGGTCTGCCACGCCTCCTTCTGCCTGTTACATACATTTCAACAAAAACATTATACCCTGATTTCCCATTTTCAATGGGTTCAGGGTATAAAAAGTGCACCTTTGACGGGGAACAGTACGCAAATCAGAACTAAAGCTAAAGACAAAAGCAAGTGCATGCATCACGCCACCTAGCTGCAGTTTGCACGCCGACTCAGCTGATTCTCAGCTAAACATCGCTTCAGCATAGGAAGCGTCGTTTCACGCTGTTACAGCAATGCGCGTCAGCATTGTTTGCATTGTTATACTTATTTGCTAAGTGTTACTTACTAACTTACATGTAAATATAAATTACAGTCAATGCCGAATGCGACTTAAATAATATATATATATATATATATATATATATATATATATATATATATATATATATATATATATATATATATATATATATATGTGTGTGTGTGTGTGTGTGTGAGTGTGTGTGTGCGTGAGTGTACGCTTGGTCACGCTAGAGCGACAACGAAACGCGTCGACCAGTTGGCGTCCTTTTTCGCATAAAATTATTGTTATTGCTTGCTGCTGTAGTACTGATACCCATATGTACACGCATACATACATACGTGCTCAGCTGTTGCTATACAGTATCGCTGCTGCTTTGTTAATACAAACTTAATAACAATTCCACTGTATGTTATTTTATTGCAGTTTCGACCAACAATAACAGCGACGACGAAAACCATTCCAACAAATAATAATAAAAACATGAGAGAGCACGAGGAAAAAAGAGAGACAGCGAGAAAACAGGGATGGTGATTCCATAGTGGGCCCCCGCTTCTAGTTCAAAACTCTTATAAAAAATTGCTAAATTTGATTATGACCATGGATCTAAAAGATTTACCAGTCGAAAAGTTTTGCTGGAAGACAGTTGCTGGTGAAAGTGTGGAGGTGAAAGATTGGAGTTCAAATAGAGTGAACTTTTTATGGTTAAGGCGAACATGTTAATACACTACAAAACAAAGCCAACAACAGATGAATTATTATCAACAACAAAAACAATATCAGCGTCATTATCAACAATATCGGCATCAACTGCGTGTATGTCATTTTTGTCATTTGCCGACAAGTGTTAGCAACAAGGAAATGTTGCTGAATTCAGCAGGCAGCAACAAACAGCAAAGGGCGCGTGACATCCAATCGAACAAAAATAAATATTGTATAAAACACTAAATTTGAAAACTCTAGCTATAAAGATGAATTAGAGTTTTATAAATGTACCTTCGACCACAGGGAGAGTGGCAAATCTTATGAGCTTATATCTCTTACAGCTTCAACATTGGATGTTGAGTTACTGGTGACCTTCTTTATCATTTCCCCAAATGTTATTTTTACGTCTTTTGTCTTTCAGGGCGTGACTTGCAACAAAATATCGAGGAATGTAACACACTTTTCCTACTGAATAAATGTTTGCGCCCACTGACTGCGATTGCGATTACTCTCTCCCTGCTCGGTCTCCCATGCTCTTTCTCTATCTCTCTAGCTACATACATACGCAAATAGGGTTATATTTGAAGAGACCGCAAGTTCCATCAATTTTGGCTTTTGACCTTTTCACATGACATTTTTGGCGCCCCGGGCGGACTTTTCATCAGCAGTGTGTGGAACAGGAAGAGCAACCGGAAGAAGAGAACAGTGCACGTTCAGTGTGTCCATTAAGTCATTATTTCGAAAATACTAAAAATACAATTCAGCTGTGAATTAATAAATGTTTAATTCTAAATGGTTGTCTAATATAACTAGTCATTGATCTTTATATCTACTTGAATTTGACAAACATATGTTTTATTCTTTTAATTCGGATGATTCTGACACTGCAGCAGGTGTGAACTGTACCTTAATTGATATACCTTCAATGTGTATTATACATTAATATTTCGATATATTGGCATAAATAGGCATTACTCATAGTGAAAATCTAGTCAATTCCGTCTTTTAACCATTTATTCTGACTAAGTATCCACTTTGGGCACATCATTGCTGCTCCCGAATGTCCTCTCAGTTCATACTATTATCTACTTAGCTTTTTATACCCTGAACCCATTGAAAATGGGAAAAAAGGGTATAATGGTTTTGTGAAAATGTATGTAACAGGCAGAAGGAGGCGTGGCAGACCCCACAAAGTATATATATTCTTGATCAGGGAGAGAAGCCGAGTCGATTTAGCCCTGTCCGTCTGTCTGTCTGTCCGTCTGTCCGTCCGTCCGTCTGTCCGTCTGTCCGTATGTTTGAACGCGTCGATCTCAGAAGATATAAGAGCTAGAGACTTAAAATTTTTTTTGGAAGTTCGTGTATAGTACGATTCGATCGAGTTTGTTTCAAATATTCGATAACTATAATCGTTTTAATGTTATCGATTTAAAACCGATATCTTCATTTAGTTATAAAATTCTATTTAATTCATCTTCTTCTTAGAGTCTTCAAATTTTGCATTCAGTGTTATTTGAGCCTTCTGCAATTTCGGTTTTTGTTAAATTTTGGATGCCACGCCCACAAATTGCCCCTTCGCCTCAAATTGCTAAATCACGTATTTCAAGTACTAGAGACTTGTGCTTTGGCACATACACACATATGAATGTCATGATCACGCCCCACAAATTTGATCAAAATCGTTCGACTAGAAAAAAAAGTTATTAAACATTAAATATCTCTTATTATCGGCGTCTTGCAGCAGCAGCGAAGCTGATGAGTCATAATGCACAGTTAGCAGATTGTGTGTTGGTGCGTGCGTCTGTGTGTGTATGTATTGCTTGCTACATATGTACATACATATAAAAGTAACGGAGAATGTTAGCGGCTCTTAGGAATCGCAGTTCTTCGCAGGGTTCAGGGGATCTCTTTGTCGAGCAGTCTCGACTAGAGCACTCTTACTTGTTTTTGTTAGTTTCTATGCCTTTATCTGAAATAACAAAACCTAAAAATTCTACTGTAGTTTTAAAAAATTCGCATTTGTCTATTTGGCATTTTATGTTAGCTTCGTGGAGCGTATGGAATATTGTTTCGAGGTGATCTAGATGGGATTTTTCATCTTTGCAGAACACGACTATGTCGTCTATGTAAACATAGCAGATTTTTCCTATGTGTTGCCTTAGTATGTCATCTAAGGCTCTTTGAAATATGGATGGCGCGTTTTTCAAACCAAAGGGGAATCGTTTAAACTCATATTTTCCATTTTTTATGGAGAAGGCAGTTTTCTCTATGTCTTTTTCTTTCAATAGGATCTGATGAAATCCGCTTTTCAAATCAAGTACTGAGAATATTTTGTTGTCCCCTAGCTGTGCTAATACCTCGTTTATTTCTGGTATGGGATACCGATCGGCGATGGTTATGGAATTTAACTTTCTATAGTCAATGACTAATCTATATTTCCTTTCGCCAGATGCGTCCAACTTTTTTGGTACTATTATTACAGAAGAGTTATATGGAGAACGAGAGGGGCGTATTATGTCGTCGTCTAACAGTTTTTGTATTTGTGCTTCTACTTCTCGTTGTAAAGACATGGGATAAGGGTAATATTTCGTATAAATTGGAGCGTCTGAGGTGGTTCTTATTTCTGCTTGGACACAGGTAGCAAATGATAATCTGTCATTGGGTTTTGAAAATAAACTCGAGAATTTCTTTGTTAAGTTTGTAATGCTAGTGAGTTGTTCTTTAGACATGTGTTCAGTTCTAATGTTTAAATTATTAACTGCTTGTATTCGTTTTTCTTTGATGGGAATATTGTATTTGTTTTTAAGAGTCATAATGTTGTCGTTAGAAAAGATTACTGCATTTAGCTGCTTAAGACTATCGTTTCCTAGAATGGCATCGAATGATTTTAGAGTCGGCAGTAGAAAGAATCTAATTCTTACGTCCTTAATGTCAAACAGATTTGCTTCTATGTGCTGTGTTATTTTTATGTTACCTCCTACAGAGATTGCATCGAATGGTTCTATATTTTCTTTTGGGTTTTTTACTAAATTTGGTTTGATATAATTATTGTTCGAGCCAGTGTCAATTAAAATTTACAGGGTTTTTCCTCCTCCAAGCTTGCATTCAAAGTATGGAAGTGAGGAGGACTTTATTCTAAAAAATGTACGTCCGAATGTCCAACTTGGTAATCTTCACCCGAGTATTCGTACTCGTGTGGTGAGTTGTCGGCTAGATTTTCTACGTCTGCATAGTGTTCGTTACCGTATTGTTCCAATTCTGCCTGTCTTTGTTCTTCTATGTGAGTTTGATTTTCGATCTCTTCGGCTGTTTCTATATTATAATTTCGTGGTTTTTTTAATTCTGGTCCTGTGTTGTATGGAGGTTGTTTTCCCATATCGAAATTTGGGCGATTGACATAATTAACCTGCTTTGTTTGTATAGACTTATCTACGTCCATAGGTTCAGGACGAGGGTAAGGTTTTGGTTCAGACGGACGAGGGGGTGCTACAGGATAACTGTAGTTTGGCTGTTGAAAGAATTGTTGTCCGGACGGACGAGGATGTGCTATTGGGAAGGTGTAACTTGGCTGTTGCCTGAACTGCTGTCTATAAGGTGTTGTTTTATTTTGTTGAAAACTGGGGTTTGGCCTATAAGATTGAATTGGTTGACGTGGCATGTTATTTTGTGTTATTGGAGGAGCTCGGAATGATTGCATACGGCCTTTTTGGTTGGTTTGGGAGGCGACATACTTTTGATTTTCTAACTTGAGGCATAAATGAAGGGCTTGTGGCAAGTCGGTGGGTTCTTTAATTCCTAGAAGTCTAGGAAGATCACCTTGGAGACCTCTTATGAAGGTGTCAAGTGCCTTATCACGATATACTTTGGTTAGTAATCGCTCGGATTCTCTGGTCACATTCATACAACCCACTTTGTTAAGAATAAGTGATAAATAAGTGATAAAACGTCTGAATGGAATTCTTCAACAGATTGATTACCTTGAGTCAGTCCAGTCATCTGATATTCTAGGGTTGTAATATCCCTCTTATCAGCGTAATGTAAAGTCAGGCATTTGGTAATGGCACTCCAGTCGAGTGGTACGTTGTAAGATTCTAATGCTGTATCTGCTAGTCCGGCTATTTTGTTTCTTATTGTATGAAGGATGCCGAAATATTTAGGGCTACCTTCCTGTCCGGTATAAATTTCCATTATTCTGTCAACACTCTTCTTCCAGGAGCTAAACTCAGCTGGATTTCCACTGAATTCTCTTAAGCCTTTGACTATATCTGGTACCTTGTCTAATTCAGATATTCTATTACTATATTCGGGTCTGATTGATACGTCTGGGGCGTCGAAAGGGCTTGGTTTGGGTGATTCGGCTGTATTGTTTTTTGCTAGAGTCTCGATGACAATTTTCGAAATTAAGTGTGTTAGTTGGTCTATATTCATTTGGGCGTTATTGGGGGGTGTTGGTCTGGAGGATGACGCATCATCGGACAGCAATGATGGTCTTGTTAAGTTACTTGGGTGTGCCATGATTAACTGTAATTATAATTTTTTTTTTTTTTCTTATTTACTTATCTAATTTTGTTTTTGATTACTTATTTGACCTATTCTTTGACACAAATATTTAATTTTTATTTATTTTTTTTTTCTATTTGAATTCTATTTTTGATTATTTTTTCTTATTTTAACTTACAATATGATAGCAGCTATGGTCATCCTCTGCGGAAGGTCGAAAGTCTCCTTTTTGGTGTCGTGCTGTCCTACTCAGGTTTCGGGGCCTTCACTTCATCCAGGGGTTGGCTAGGAGCGGGTCTTATAGCCTTGACGGTTGCTGCTTGGCACGTAATAATTGAGTTATTGTTGTGCTTTAATTATTTTTTGTTGTTGTTTGGCGCTTAATAATTGTTTTATTATCGCGCTGTTTGTTTTGGCACTTAATAATTGTATAATTGTCGTGCCTAATTTTAATAATTTCACAGCCACAAATTAATTTATGGGGCTATATTGTTATACCGATTACGCACTTAGAAACTGGGTATTCTGTTGTACGCGCTGGTCCCTGCTCGGGCGCCAGTTAAAAAACGATTTATTTCGTTTAATTTTTAGTTCAACTGGTCCATCTCCTCTAGCAATTTTCTTACATATTCTCGAGCATACTTGTACTTCCTATTATTTGTCAATGATCTAAGGATATATCTATCTCCGTTCAATAATTCAGCTATTTGTAAAGGTCCTCTAAACTTTGGACTTAACTTTGTATCTAATATCCATATGCTGTAGTGTCGCTCGAGCTCTTTATTCTGCCAAATCAACCTCTTGTGCCATTTCACATGGTGGAAGCAACCCACATGGACGAGCAACCTTTCCATAAACAATTCCAAAGGACTTGCCTTTGTCACTCGACTTACTGTACAATTTAAGGCTAATTGTACCTCGCCCAATGCGTCCTGCCAAGATCTGCTGTTAGTCTCAACTGCCGTTATTTTTTCAAAGTGCTCATTAAGCGTTATACCTGCGCGTTAGCTCTTAGCAAAGATCGAGCTCTACAATTTCTTTGAATTTTCCTATAAAATATTCCTGCTCTTAGCTCGTAAGTTATTACAATGTCCTCGGCAAGAGAATTACCTTATCAATGGGTTCAGGATATATTAAATGAAAGAAAAACAAGTAGAAAACTCTAGTCGAGACCGCTCGACAGGGGATACCCTGAACACTGCGAAGAACCGGTATTCCGAACACTCTCCGTTTCTTTTATATATATTATGCATATGCGTGTGCATTACAAGTAACAAATACACACACACAGTCGCTGCATTAACTACGCTTGGGATGCGATATGTATGCAAATATTATGAGAAATTAAATGTTTGTAATTTTTTTTGTAGACGAACGTTCATGTCTCATCAAGAAAAACGCGCTTCAGAACTCACCCCACATAAAATAAGATAGTAGGTATAAGGTTTATCAGTTTGCCCAAATGGCAAGCCATCATTATCGCTATATATAATATATATATATATATATATATATATATATATATATATATATATATATATATATATATATATATATATATATATCATTACTGAACCTTCGAGCCAAAGAAACTGTATATAAAATCATACCATTTACAAAATAAATCATTATAAATAAAGCACTTGAAAATATAGCATCGTGTCTCGTCTTTCACTAAATTCTATTCATCTCCGTTGTCCACTAGTTCTGTACTAGAGGTTTACAATAAAACCATAAACACATACCTAGTCTTGGTTCTGTACCAAGGACTTAAAGAAGTACACAACATTTGGTGATGCCAATGTGATAATTACAAGCATTCCGTAATTCCATCATGAGGGTTGGCCAAGTGCAACTTGGCGACCTATCTCATCAAGGAAAATAGTGGATTCATTTAGCGAACCCTATTTTGTCTAAATTGATCAACAGGTGATTAACGACTAGATCAACGGGTAACTCGAGTAGCCAGGTCTACCAACCAACTAAACTTGTCATCTTAGCGGCAAGTCGGCATCTATAACATCGATGAATTAGCTAGAATTTTATAACTAAATGACAATATGGGTTTTCAATCGAGTTGCTCGAGTTGAAATACAAAGAAACAACGGAGATTTCAGAGCACTTCTGGATTTAGGATCTCAAATCAACGCTATTTCTAAAAGAGCCGTAAATACGTCACTAACAGTCAAAAATTCAGCGAGCTGGCTATAAGGCCATTTCTTTCATGGGGAAAAAAGGCTTTTCCGTGATTTAGATCTAAAAGGCATCCAAGACACCATTGCTGGACAAAGATGAAATCATTCGACATTGCTGGATGATGAAATCATTCGAGTGGGTGGCATAATCGAGAAATCTGCGTTATCCTTTGATGAAAAACATTCAATTATTGTTACCATACAACGATATACTGCTAAAAACTCTTCTATGAGAATTACATCAGGATAATATGCACTGTGGACCTCAAGCACTACTTGCCAAGTCAAATTGTGGATAATTAAGGGAAAACACTCTGTAAAATGATGCAAGCTAAGAGCCATCGTAGTCAGGAATGTTGTGTTCATATATCAACAGACACGTTGGAATTGTATAACGTAAACCCTATTCCAGTGGTGTCCTCCCAAGGAATCGCAAAATATCAACAAATGTTTCACTAACCGCCGTCAATGATCATCGAGACGAATTCCTGAACCTGACACATGACGAATTTAAAAATTGTCTCCCCCTTCAAAGAGATGAATACATATTTATGTTATCATAAACAATCATTCAGAATGGAACACTGCTATGGATTTCTAATGTTGAACAACAAAACATCGGTCAATTGTGTAACAACAACAATAAACCAATCGCTCATCTGGGCTAATTAGTTCTTCAAGAATCAGTGGACATTCGCGACACGGACTCCTACGGATCTCTCAACTGTCTGTATTGACGGCACCTCAAGCATTCAACTACGAGGTGTCGGACTACTTGCTATGAAAGCTGGCTGTACCATTCGCAACTCAAATAGGATCATAACGGGTCACAGCACATAGACAAGCACTATGTATTCATCTTATGTGCGCTTTGCCAACTTAACCACACAGCCGCATCAGCAAGGTATACCTGCGAACAAACCAAGAGAACTACTAATACCAGCAAGTGAAATACAACTACCACAATGGATTTCACCAATGAATCATTCCGTCATAATGCCATGTATTGTAGTAGCAGCCTCAGTAATTTTACTTGCGCTATACGCCAAGAGCAGAATCCAACCAACAGTATCAACAAGACCCAGGACCCAAGACAAGACTTCAGCAACTTCCAGCAACTAGGCAAGATGCCTTCCAGTGCGATATGTCTGATAGTTAAACTATTCTTCAACGTCATACCTAGTCTTGGTTCTCTACCAAGGACTAAAAGAAACAACATACATACATACACACCAGTCCCACCCATTTTTTTGTAGACTAACGTTTTTGATCAAACTTGCAGAGCGTGATCATGTCATTCATTTGTGTATATTTGATAAAGCACAAGTCTCTAGTATTTGAAACCTGTGTTTTGGAAATTTAATGCAAAGGGGGCGTGTCATTCAAAATTTAACAAAGATCGAAAGTGTATAAAATATTATAAAGCAGCTAGAAAGAGTCTGTCCGTCTGTGAGTCTCTACTATATTTTTCATCAGCTGTTTGTTGTTAGACTCTTCGTCAACTGGTTGTTGTTGTTGTGATTCGCTCTCTCAACACAGTAATTCCTCTCTTGGTTTTGTATTTTTCTTATTTAAATCCAGTTTTAATTCTGTTTTGATTTACCTCTTTTGCCAATATGATATGCTGCAAAAAATCATGCTCACTATACCCTGAACCCACTGAAAATGGGAAATCAGGGTATAATGTTTATGTTGAAATGTATGTAACAGGCAGAAGGAGGCCATAAAAATATATATTCTTGATCGGGGTGACAAGCCGAGTTGATATAGCCATGTCCGTCTGTCCGTATGTATAAACTCGTCGATCTCAGAACTTACAAGAGCTAGAGACTTAACATTTTTTGGATGTTCGTGTATAGCACGATTGCATCGAGTTTGTTTCAAATAATAATGTTATCGATGAAAAGCCGATATCTTCATTTTGTTATAAAATTCTATTTAATTCATCTTTATAATTAATCTTCAAATTTTGCATTTAGTGTTATTTGAGGCTTACGCATTTTCGGTTTTTGTTAAATGATGCCACGCCCCCTTCTCCGCCCGTCTGTCCGTCCGTCTGTCCGTATGTATTAACGCGTCGTTCTTAGAACCTACAAGAGCTAGAGACTTGAAATTTTATGTAGGTTCCTGTATAGCACGAAAAGATCGAGTTTGTTTCAGAAATTCTATAACTGTTATCGTTTTATTGTTATCGATTAAAAACGAAAATCTAAATTAAGTTGTAAAATTCTATTTAATTCATATTTATAGTCAGAGTCTTAAAAATTTTGCTTAGTGTTATTTGAGCCTTACGCAATTTCGGGTTTTGTTAAATTTTGGATGCCACGCCCCCTTCGCCTCAAATTTGCAACTCCCGTATATTAAATACTAGAGACTTGTGCTTTGGCACATACATACATATGGATGACATGATCACGCCCAACAAGTTTGATCAAAATCGTTACCCTAGAAAAAAAATTATTAAACATTTAATTTACCATAACATTGCCATGCAAACAGCAGCCAAAGAACAGCAACGACTGGAGATTGTGTGTGCGTGAGCCTGTGAGTGTGTGTGTATGTTTTGCTTGTAATGAACGTACATATGCATGTGTATAGAACAGAAACAAAGAATGCTTGGAATAGTGGTTCTTCGCAGGGTTCAGGGGATCTCTTAGTCGAGCGGTCTCGACTAGAGTTTTCTTACTTGTTTTAAATTGTAAAAAATTTAATAAAATAGGTTGATCATAAGCTGAAAATTGCATTCAAATCAATTAATCGCGCAGAAGTTATTAAACAAATCTTTTTGACAATAGGCAAACACGTGACAAGCAGCACAAAGCGAACAGTATTCCTATACATGTGCACACATATGTACACATTGAGCTGCGTGCATCTAGCAAATTCTAAGAACCGCAAGTTTTATTTTATTTATTTATTAAATATAGTTGACAAAAAACGAGTGTCAACATAAACACAAACTAAACACTTTTAATTAAAGCCTAGGAGCAAACAGAGCAAATATTTCAAAATATCACCCACCAATTGGGAGTATTTTATTTGCCAGTCCGGACGGTTATGCCCCAGTTCACAGCCCAGGTCAGTGATATTATCGAATTGAAGAAATTTATGACAGAGGCGGCATTAAAGGAAAATTAAAAATAAAACAAGTAAGAAAACTCTAGTCGGGGGTCCCGACTAGGAGATACCCTAAACCCCGCGCTATCTGCGTTAAAATACTGCATAATTAGCATTTCGTATAAACGCACAGAAAATTAAATTCAATTCATTTTCAATTGTTTAGCCAATAGCGCCATCTATGGTTCGATTGAATAGCGCCATCCAAGTTTCGATCCAACTGAGCAGCTGATAATTCGCAAATCATAGCGCCATCTATTGGAAATATGTACACTAAAACTTGCGGGTTTTAGAACTTGCTAAATGCACGCAGCTCAATGTGTATGTGTGTATGTGTGCACATGTATAGGAAAACAGTTTGCTTTGTTTTGCTGGTCACGTGTTTGGCTGATTGGCAAAATGTTTTGTTTAATAACTTCTGCGCGAATTAATGGATTTGAATGAAATTTTCAGCTTATGTTCAACATATTTTATTACATTTTTTCCAATTTTTAAAAATGTAAACCCATTCATTTACTGGCTTTGAGTGCAACTAACCTCAATTTAAATATTTGGGGAAATTTGGAGCCGGTATCCAAAATTTAACAAAAATCAAAATTAGAGAAAATAAATATAAAACAAAAAAATTTGGGGACTATAGCTATAAAGACGTGGGAGATATAATTTTATAACTAACATTCGATATTGTTTTTAATCGATAACAATAAAATTAAAATAGTTATCGACTTTTTTTAACAAACTCGATCTTTTCGTGCTATTCACGGACCTACATAAAAATTTCAAGTCTCTAGCTCTTATAGGTTCTGAGAACGACGCGTTCATACATACGGACAGACAGACGGACAGACGGACAGACGGACATGGTTATATCAACTCGGCTTGTCATCCTGATCAAGAATATATATACTTTATGGGGTCTGCCACGCCTCCTTCTGCCTGTTACATACATACGCCCTCCAACAAAAACATTATACCCTGAATTCCCATTTTCAATGGGTTCAGGGTATAAAAAATTAAGTGGCAGACCCCATAAAGAATATATATATATATATATATATATATATATATATATATATATATATATATATATATATATATATATATATATATATATATATATATATATATATATATATATATATATATATATATATATATATATATATATATATATAAATATATATAAAATAATATAATGTAAAGGCAGATATGCCTTAACAAGAAATTTATCCACCGTCATTATTGGGTACTTTGACGGATATCTTTAAGAAAAGCTGAAAGCAAGGATTTGATTAGAGGGAGAGAGAGAGATCAGAGGAAAATACGCGATATAATTTATTATATTTCGCGCATAATACGTGAAATGCACTGTGCAAAGAGCAATCCCATATGAACAGTGGTAAATGCAACGGACGAAAGTGTCTAGTTGAAGGAACCGAGAAATTAAGTTTCATTAAGAAGAAGGACGAACATACATATTTCCAGTAGATGGCGCTATGATTTGCGAATTATCAGATGTTCAATTGAATCGAAACATGGATGGCGTTTTTGGCTAAACAATTGAAAAATTGAAATTAATTTTCTGTGCATATATGTATACTAAGTGCTAATTATGCAGTATTTTTTAAAAACGCAGATAGCACAGGGTCCAGGTTATCTCCTAGTCGGGACGCCCGACTGGAGTTTTCTTACTTGTTTCGTAATTGTGATAGATAATTTTGAAACTCCGCATAATCAATTCATGGCCCCATCATTGTTAATCTCTCTCCTTCCTTTCAAGTATCGTCTCCTAATTCATCAGCCCCTTATTCACCTTGTCAGTAATTATCGTCAATTCTAATATCTGACGACTCTACTGAAACATCTATTGTTCGTATTATAATAGACACTCAAAAGGCTTCAATTAAAACAAGTAAGAAAACTCCGGTCGAGACCGCTAGACTAGGGTATACCCCGAACCCCGCGAAGAGCCGCTATTCCGAACATTCTCCGTTTATTTAATATATATACATACATGTATGTACATACATATGTATATGTATAGATTTATATAAAAGAAACAGAGAATGTTCTGAATAGCGGTTCTTCGTAAGGTTCAGGGAATCTCCTAGTCGCGCGATCTTGACTAGAGTTTTCTTAGTTGTTTAATTTAAGCTTTAACTTATTAATGGGAACAGTTACATATATTCATATGCGTCTCTATATATGCATTCATTTAAATCGAAAGCTTCAGTACTATTCGATAAAACATGCGCGCGCAAATGTTATGCTCAGACGAGGACTAAACATAATGGAACGACAAGAAAATACCCTTTAGGGAGAAAAAATTATATTTAGTAGTAGGATATATACGTATATATATATATATATATATATATATATATATATATATATATATATATATATATATATTTATAGTCATTAATTCTATATCACTATGACTATAAATATATATAACTTTATGCCTTTAAGTTTGTCATGAATTTTGATATTCATTTCTAAGCTCACCATTCCTTGCTATGTTTTATAAAGATATAAAGGGTATAGAAACAATTCGAGAAGAGAATTATAGAAAGTTTAGTTTGTTCTCATCAGAGCGAAAAAATTGCGCTGTAAAAAATAATTATTTGATTTTTGTTCTTAAATAATTATTAATATACTTATAAGTGCAAAATTAGTTTTGATCAACGTTA
Organism: Drosophila paranaensis; assembly: GCA_035047545.1. Taxonomy (NCBI): domain Eukaryota; kingdom Metazoa; phylum Arthropoda; class Insecta; order Diptera; family Drosophilidae; genus Drosophila; species Drosophila paranaensis. Next base: position 612,231 of record JAWNPL010000102.1, on the reverse strand, counting down.
AAAAACATTTGGAGCTAAGTAAGTAGCATAAAAAAAAACACATTATTAGTTTTATCTGAGCTAAAACATTTTAATGAACATCTAATTAGTTGCAAGTTCAAAAATAAATGTTTTGAAATTTGTAATATTTACAAATCAAATTCATATCTTCAATCAAGTTTATTGATTATATTTGACTGTCATTTTACCAAGTGCGCAGAATCAGCAACAAATATTTACTACATACATACAGTCACAAAATCTCGCCTTCTCATGAATTTTTAGCCGCAGATCTCAAACTAATCAAAATATTACTATAATTTTTTTTTTTTGCAAAATGAAGTCAATGTATTAGATAATAAGACATATACATATTATTGGTTAGCTTTCTGCTGTAAATGTGTTTTATTCGTTCGCAAAATTTCTGATTTAAAAAAAAAAATATGCTTAAAAACATTCTTATACCACCAGCAAAAATTAAAAATCACAATCAATATACGATTGTTTGCAAACTGAAAAAAGTTATACCAGTTAAACTTTAATATCAAAATTTATTAGGAAAGGCACATTTTTTATACCCTGAACCCATTGAAAATGGGAAAAAAGGGTATAATGGTTTTGTGAAAATGTATGTAACAGGCAGAAGGAGGCGTGGCAGACCCCACAAAGTATATATATTCTTGATCAGGGAGAAGCCGAGTCGATTTAGCCCTGTCCGTCTGTCTGTCTGTCCGTCTGTCCGTCTGTCCGTATGTTTGAACGCGTCGATCTCAGAAGATATTAGAGCTAGAGACTTCAAATTTTTTTTTGAAGTTCGTGTATATCACGATTCGATCGAGTTTGTTTCAAATATTCGATAACTATCATCGTTTTAATGTTACCGATTAAAACCCGATATCTTCATTTAGTTATAAAATTCTATTTAATTCATCTTTCTAGCTAGAGTCTTCAAATTTTGCATATAGTGTTATTTGAGCCTTCTGCAATTTTGGTTATTGTTAAATTTTGGATGCCACGCCCTCAAATTGCCCCTTCGCCTCAAATTGCTAAATCACGTATTTCAAGTTATTAAACATTTAATATCTCATATTATCGGCGTCTTGCAGCAGCAGCGAAGCTGATGAGTCATAATGCACAGTTAGCAGATTGTGTGTTGGTGCGTGCGTCTGTGTGTGTGTATGTATTGCTTACTACATATGTACATACATATAAAAGTAACGGAGAATGTTAGCGGCTCTTAGGAATCGCAGTTCTTCGCAGGGTTCAGGGGATCTCTTTGTCGAGCAGTCTCGACTAGAGCACTCTTACTTGTTTTTTTTTTGTTTTTACTAACATGTTGTAGGTATTAATACATTGTATTTATTAAAATTTTGTCTTTAAAAAAAATAGGGTCTTGAAAGACACTGTGGTTCAACAAGTTTTTTATTTCACTGGAAAAATCACATTTTTTTTTTTTGTTAAGTGTTGCAAGCAAATCGGCAAAGTGGCCAACAATAGTTGGTTCAAATATTTAATTTCTATTTATAAATTTTTTTTTTTAGAACCTTTTTTTTCTTGGGCCCGAACCACAGAAACTTTTTCTTTCGTCAGCCACAACAATTAGCAAGAGAAGAACCCAATTTCGCTCTCCCGCTTCTTTTATACCCCCTCTATTCTTAAAAGCTCGGAACCTCTTCAAGTTGGCCGCGCTTGCGCACGCGGTTAACCTACAAGGGCACAGCTGGCGACGAAAGCTTCAAGGGCACAGCTGGCGACGAAAGCTTTAAGGGATCAGCTGGCGACACAAGCCTCGCTTAAGCCCATTAAAAAGCTTTCACAGTTGTTGCTGTGCGCACGCAACTTAAAGATACCGAATTACTATTTGAATGGTCGGGCTGCGACCATTACAAAATCGATAACTGTCTTAATTTTAATGTTATCGATTAAAAACGTTATCGAATGTTAGTTATTAAATTATATCTCCCACGTCTTTTGAGTAAGAGTCCCCATTTTTTGTGAGTTTTATATCTATTTTTTTAATTTTGATTTTTGTAAAATTTTGGATACCGGCTCCAAATCTCCCCAAATATTTAAATTGAGGTTAGTTGTACTCAAAGCCAAGAAATGAATAGGGTTGCATTTTAAAAAATTGGAAAAAAAGTAATAAAATATGTTGATCATAAGCTGAAAATTTCATTCAAATCCATTAATTCGCGCAGAAGTTATTAAACAAAACGTTTGGCCAATCGGCCAAACACGTGACCAGCAGCGCAAAGCAAATAGTTTTCCTATACATGTGCACACATACACACACAAAATTATAAGAACCGCAAGTTTTAGTGTACATATTTCCAGTAGATGGTGCTATGATTTGCGAATTATTAGCTGCTCAGTTGAATCGAAACATGGATGGCGCTATTCTATCGAAACACAGATGGCGCTATTGGCTAAACAAGTGAAAATTCATTGAATTTAATTTTCTGTGCGGTTATACTAAATGCTAATTATGCTGTATTTTAAAAAGCTCAGATAGCACGGGCTTCAGGGTATCTCCTAGTCGGGACGCCTAGACCTAGAAACTAAATAAATATAAAGTCTCTAGCTCTCATATGTTTTGAGATCGACGCGTCCAAAGATATGGACACACAGACAAACAAAGGTACATCGACTTGGCTTGTCTCCCTGATCCCATTTTCAATGGGATGAGAAGGATTGTATGACGAACGTTATCAGATTCAAAATGAAGTACATTTATTCAACCAAAACATCATCCTATTAACATTCTGCATCCTAATTCACACTCACATTGACCTTGTGCTTCGTAGTAAATCAATCGAAATCAACAATATTTTTCCAATACAAGTTCTCACATAATAAGTAAGAAAGTAAGATGAGTATAAAAGAACTTAGGCATCAAGAGGAACTTAATCATCAAGAATATTTGCAACATCAATATTATAACCAAACAGCCAAGTATTCCGATATTATTTCCGATTTCGCCGTTTCAACAGATTTGCTTTACTTTTGCTTTGAGCAGTGCTCTGCGAGCGCTCGATCCCGATGGTCGATTTATGCAAACATGTACATATGCTGTTTTTTACCTCTTCTCTCTTATACCATTCTTATTCTCAGCTCTCTTCTCTCACATATATGTATATATGTAAGAACTCATGAGCAGCAGTGTACAAAAGTTGAAATTTGCTCGCTGTGGTATAAAAACTGTTGAAAGGGTTTACCATGCTCATGCAATATATTGCATATGGTAACATTTTAATTATTCATTATTTCAAATTATCAATAGATCCGGATATAATTTTAGGGACAAAGTTTTCAATTCAAAGAATTAGACATGCTTCTGTGTTTTCGTGATTTTTATACTATTTCACGTAGTGATATAGTATATTGGTTTTGTGCAATGTCCGTCATGCTGTCCGTCCGTCTGTCCGTCTGTCCGTATGAACGCAAACTATTTCGACGCTATTGAAGCTAGAGACTTGAAATTTGAAATATATACTCGTGTATACCCTCGTCTGATAAAGTGTCAAGATTTTCCCGATACGCCCACTAGGGGCGCGGCAAATCGGAAAATGCATTTTCCTGTATCTCAGAAACACTACTTCTAGAAGGGCTAGAGTGTTGAGATTTTAACTGAACACTCATGTCGACATCCCGAAATCAAAAAGCTATGACGGATATATCTACGCCCATTGGGGGCGTGGCAAATCGGGTCAAACTGTATCTTCTACAGCTTTAAAGCTATAACGCCCAAATTTGGCACGTGGGTTACTGTTACGATCATATAAAGATCGCCCAAAAATTGTATGGCCACGCCTACTAGGGGCGTGGCAAATCGGATCTGAATATACAGTGATTTTACTAGTTTCTTTATATTTTGAGCACTATTGATGCTAGAGACTTGAGACTTGGTATATATACTCGGGTTAACATCCCACGACCGATAAGCTATGGCGGATATATCTACTTCAGGGGGCGTGGCAACAAATATCAGCTTATATCGCCCACAGTTTTAGTGCTAGAAGCTTCAATTGGATGCTAGGTTACTGGGGGCCTCCTCTATCGATTGTCTTTTGATTTGCCAAATTATATATATGTGTTTGAAAAGAATATTTTATTAATACAAAATAACTACAAAATAACAACGAACTTATGTATATCACATTTTCTGAGTTGCCACCTCTCTCATTTTGAGAGTTGCCACCTCTCTTATTTGGAGAGATGCCACATCTCTCGATTTAGGTGCGTGTTCTTGCTAAGGTAAGGCAATCGAGATAAATCGAGAGAGGTGGCATCTCTAAGCTTCGATTCTAATTGAAACTGTCTGGCTACCTCCAATGAAAAGTTTTAATCTGCAGCTAATTTGAGCGGCGACAGTGGGGATTTAAGGTTAAATTTAAAAAAATGTAATGTGATAGATTCCCCTGTGTGCTGTTGGGGCGTGAAATAGTATTTTGCTGTCGGTTGCGTCCGACAGCAACGTTCTTACTTGTTATATTTATATAAAGTGAAATAAATATCGTCTATCCGCATGAACGCAAACTATTTCTACGCTAATGAAGTTAGATACTTAAAATTTGTATAGCCTGAACCCATTGAAAATGGGAAAGAGGGTATAATGTTTCTGTGAAAATGTATGTAACAGGCTGAAGGAGGCGTTGTAGACCCCATAAAGTATATATATATTCTTGATCAGGGAGAGAAGCCGAGCCGATTTAGCCATATCCGTCTGTCGATAACTTTCTTTGTTTTAATGATGTCAATTAAAACCCGATATCGATATTTAGTTATAAGATTCTATCTATTTCATTTTTATAGCTAGAGCCTTCAAATTTTTCATTTAGTGTTGTTTGAGCCTTACACAATATCTGGTTTTGTTAAATTTTGGATGCCACGCCCCCTTCGCTTCATATTTGTAAAACACGTATTTCAAATACTAGAGATTTGTGCTTTGGCAAATACACACATATGAATGTATATTCACGTATACTCTTTTCGGTAAAAATGTCAAGGCTCTTCCGACGATTTTTTGATCACCTTGTGCCATACATGAACAAGTAAGAAAACTCTAGTCGAGACCGCTCGACTAAGAGATCCCCTGAACCCTGCGAAGAACCGCTATTCCAAGCATTCTTTTTTTCCTTTATGTACACATGCATATGCACAATCATTGCAAGCAACACATACACACACACGCACAGGCGAACACACACACAAGCGCCAGTCGTTGCGTCAGCTGTTCTTTGACTGGTTTGCATGGCAATGCTATGGGAAAGTAAATGTTTAATAATTATACACTGAACCCATTGAAAATGGGAAAATCAGGGTATAATGTTTTTGTTGAAAGGCGTATGTATGTAACAGGCAGAAAGAGGCGTGGCAGACCCCATAAAGTATATATATTCTTGATCAGAGAGAGAAGCCGAGTTGATATAGCCATGTCCGTCTGTCCGTCCGTCCGTCCGTATGTGTGAACGCGTCGATCTCAGAACCTATAAGAGCTAGAGACTTGAAATTTTTTATGTAGATCCTCGTATAGCGTGCGCAGATCAAGTTTGTTAAAAAAAAACGATAACAACTATCGTTTTAATGTTTTCGATTAAAAACCGATATCTTCATTTAGTTATAAAAATCTATTTAATTCATCTTTATAGTTAGAGTCTGCATATTTTGCATTTAGTGTTATGTAAGCCTTACGCAATTTAGGTTTTTGTTAAATTTTGGATGCCACGCCCTCTTCGCCCCAAATGTGTAACTCCCGTATATCAAATACTAGAGACTTGTGCTTTGGCACATACATACATATGGATGTCATGATCACGCCCAACAAGTTTGATCAAAATCGTTGCTCTAGAAAAAAAGTTATTAAACATTTAATTTCCCATAACATTGCCATGCGAATAGCAGCCAAAGAACAGCTGACGCAACGACTTGCGCTTGTGTGTGTATGTTTTGCTTGTAATGAACGTACATATGCATGTGTATATAGAAGAAAGAAAGAATGCTTGGAATAGTGGTTCTTCGCAGGGTTCAGGGGATCTCTTAGTCGAGCGGTCTCGACTAGAGTTTTCTTGTTTTAAATTGTAAAAAATTTAATAAAATAGGTTGATCATAAGCTGAAAATTGCATTCAAATCAATTAATCGCGCAGAAGTTATTAAACAAATCTTTTTGACAATAGGCAAACACGTGACAAGCAGCACAAAGCGAACAGTATTCCTATACATGTGCACACATATGTACACATTGAGCTGCGTGCATCTAGCAAATTCTAAGACCCGCAAGTTTTAGTGTACATATTTCCAATAGATGGCGCTATGATATGCTAATTATCAGCTGTTCAATTGAATCGAAACATGGATGGCGCTATTCTATCGATAGATGGCGCTATTGGGTAAACAATTGAAAATGATTTGAATTTAGTTTTCTGTGCGTTTATACGAAATTAATTATGCAGTATTTTAAAAAACGCAGATAGCGCGGGGTTTAGGGTATCTCCTAGTCGGGACACCCGACTAGAGTTTTCTTACTTGTTATTTCTTGTTCCTATATTCCCCCCTCTTCTGATGTTCAAGTTTATGCGCAGCACATGGCTTGCATTAAAGAAATATATGGACATGTAAAGGATAATAATAATTAATATACCGAACACTTCGTGGATTTTTATTCCTAGTTCAAGCTCCCTTATTTCTACAATTGATAATTTTTTCTTTGATAAATTACGTTCTATTTCTATGTCTCAGATGAATTCAATCTCAAATCATCAGAATCGATGGCTTGATCTGGTTTTTATTAATGGCGACTCTTGCATTAATGTTTCTAGATCACCCCCTTTTTGTTTACCTTACTTAAGCTTTTGAACTTATCTCTGGAAACCTCTGTGTTCCCGTCTATTTGGAAAGAGTCGTTCATTATCCCTCTATTTAAAAAAGGTGGATATTCCGAAGTTATTTGAAAAGATAATAACCTCAACCTTACAACATTTTTGTAAATCAATTATTTCGCCATTCCAACATGGCTTTGTTCTAATCGATCAACCTCGACTAATTTTTATACCCTGAACCCATTGAAAATGGGAAAAAAGGGTATAATGGTTTTGTGAAAATGTATGTAACAGGCAGAAGGAGGCGTGGCAGACCCCACAAAGTATATATATTCTTGATCAGGGAGAGAAGCCGAGTCGATTGAGCCCTGTCCGTCTGTCTGTCTGTCCGTCTGTCCGTCTGTCCGTATGTTTGAACGCGTCGATCTCAGAAGATATTAGAGCTAGAGACTTCAAATTTTTTTTGGAAGTTCGTGTATATCACGATTCGATCGAGTTTGTTTCAAATATTCGATAACTATCATCGTTTTAATGTTATCGATTAAAAACCGATATCTTCATTTAGTTATAAAATCCTATTTAATTCATCTTTCTAGCTAGAGTCTTCAAATTTTGCATATAGTGTTATTTGAGCCTTCTGCAATTTCGGTTATTGTTAAATTTTGGATGCCACGCCCTCAAATTGCCCCTTCGCCTCAAATTGCTAAATCACGTATTTCAAGTACTAGAGACGTGTGCTTTGGCATATACACACATATGAATGTCATGATCACGCCCCACAAATTTGATCAAAATCGTTCGACTAGAAAAAAAGTTATTAAACATTTAATATCTCATATTATCGGCGTCTTGCAGCAGCAGCGAAGCTGATGAGTCATAATGCACAGTTAGCAGATTGTGTGTTGGTGCGTGCGTCTGTGTGTGTGTATGTATTGCTTGCTACATATGTACATACATATAAAAGTAACGGAGAATGTTAGCGGCTCTTAGGAATCGCAGTTCTTCGCAGGGTTCAGGGGATCTCTTTGTCGAGCAGTCTCGACTAGAGCACTCTTACTTGTTATACCCTGAACCCATTGAAAATGGGAAAAAAGGGTATAATGGTTTTGTGAAAATGTATGTAACAGGCAGAAGGAGGCGTGGCAGACCCCACAAAGTATATATATTCTTGATCAGGGAGAGAAGCCGAGTCGATTTAGCCCTGTCCGTCTGTCCGTCTGTCCGTCTGTCCGTATGTTTGAACGCGTCGATCTCAGAAGATATATGAGCTAGAGACTTCAAATTTTTTTTGGAAGTTCGTTATCGGCGTCTTGCAGCAGCAGCGAAGCTGATGAGTCATAATGCACAGTTAGCAGATTGTGTGTTGGTGCGTGCGTCTGTGTGTGTGTATGTATTGCTTGCTACATATGTACATACATATGAAAGTAACGGAGAATGTTAGCGGCTCTTAGGAATCGCAGTTCTTCGCAGGGTTCAGGGGATCTCTTTGGCGAGCAGTCTCGACTAGAGCACTCTTACTTGTTTTTTTCATTATACTATTTCACGTAGTGATATAGTATATTGGGTTTGTGCAATGTCCGTCATGCTGTCCGTCCGTCTGTCCGTCTGTCCGTATGAACGCAAACCATTTCGACGCTATTGAAGCTAGAGACTTGAAATTTGAAATATATACTCGTGTATACCCTCGTCTGATAAAGTGTCAAGATTTTCCCGATACGCCCACTAGGGGCGTGGCAAATCGGAAAATGCATTTTCCTGTATCTCAGAAACACTACTTCTAGAAGGGCTAGAGAGTTGAGATTTTAACTGAACACTCATATCGACATCCCAAAATCAAAAAGCTATGGCGGATAAATCTACGCCCATTGGGGGCGTGGCAAATCGGGTCAAACTGTATCTTCTACAGCTTTAAAGCTATAACGCCCAAATTTGGCACGTGGGTTACTGTTACGATCCTATAAAGATCGCCCAAAAAATTATGGCCACGCCTACTAGGGGCGTGGCAAATCGGATCTGAATATATTGTGATTTTACTAGTTTCTTTATATTTTGAGCACTATTGATGCTAGAGACTTGAGACTTAACATCCCACGACCGATAAGCTATGGCGGATATATCTACGCCTTCAGGGGGCGTGGCAACAAATATCAGCTTATATCTCCCACAGTTTTAGTGCTAGAAGCTTCAATTGGATGCTAGGTTACTGGGGGCCTTCTCTATCGATTCCCCAAAAATTATTGTTACGCCCCAAATGGGGCGTGACATACAGAAAAATACCCTGTAATTTTCGCATTTTTCGAATGTAAGCATCCAAACTTTACAGTTATATTCTTAAACGCCCACTCTATGCACATGCCAAAAATTATATGTCTATGGCCACTGGGGGCGTGGCAATTCAAAACTGAAAAATCTGGAGCTTCTGAGCCAATAACGCGCCACATAATGACTTTGTGACCTTTGACCTTGTCTTTTGATTTGCCAAATTATATATATGTGTTTGAAAAGAATAGTTTATTAATACAAAATAACTAAATAAAGAAAATGTAACAAAAATATCAACATGACCGCACCGGGGTTCGAGCCCACACCTCTACGCTCGCCAACGAACTTATGTATATCATATTTTCTGAGTTGTCACCTCTCTCGTTTTGAGAGTTGCCACCTCTCTTATTTGGAGAGATGCCACATCTTTCGATTTAGGTGCGTGTTCTTGCTAAGGTAAGGCAATCGAGATAAATCGAGAGAGGTGGCATCTCTAAGCTTCGATTCTAATTGAAACTGTCTGGCTACCTCCAACGAAAAGTTTTAATCTGCAGCTAATTTGAGCGGCGACAGTGGGGATTTAGGGTTAAATTTAAAAAAATGTAATGTGATAGATTCCCCTGTGTGCTGTTGGGGCGTGAAATAGTATTTTGCTGTCGGTTGCGTCCGACAGCAACGTTCTTACTTGTTTTAATTTAAATTCCCCGAAGATCGAGGGGATGCAGTCTTTTAAGTCTTCTCCTGCTTCGGTTGTTGACCAGATAAGAATTTACTAATCTGCTAGAATTTACTTCCCTAGTAAACGAAAGTTTTTTAAATAAAATGCAAACTGATGTTATATATACAGATTTCAGCAAAGCGTTTGATTCAGTTCACCATGAAGTATTACTTCATAAGCTAGACCTCATAGGGTTTTCTCCTAAACTCGTATTTTGGTTATCATCCTATTTAAAGGGGAGAACTCAAAGAGTTGTGTTGAGAACTTCTTTTTCGAAACAAATCTTCGTTCATTCAGGTGTACCTCAGCGTAGTCATCTAGGGCCTTTACTTTCTACATTATTTATCAACGACCTTACCAGTTGTATTGCTTATTCAAAGATTGTCATGTATGCTGATGATGTAAAACTTTGCCTTTCTTATTCTAACACAATCAATCATCAATGCTTACAAGATGATCTTAATTCCTTCCAACTTTGATGCTTGGGAAATCGTTGCACAGTGCATTGCATGTATTATGTGCGAATTATAACAAATTTTATCACGTTGTTTCCTCTGAACTCCCTCTACCTCTAATCAAATCCTTGCTTTTAGCTTTTCTTATCCATCAAAGTACCCAATCATGACGGTGGATAAATTTGTATTAAGGCATATGTGCCAATACAAAATTTATTATATATATAGTTTTACAGTTAAGCGTCTCTATATTTTATTTTTAATTTTCCTTGAATGCCTCTATCATCAATTCTCTTATTTCAATAATATCACTGACCATGTAGGGCTGTGAACTGGTGCATAGCTGGCCGGACTGGCAAATAAAATACCCCCATCGGGTTGGTGATATTTTGAATCATTTAATCTGTTTGCTCTTAGGCTTTAAACAAAATTGTTGTTTAAGTTGACACTCGATTTTTGTCAAGTATTTAATAAATAATAAATAAATTATATCTCCCACAGTTTTAGTGCTAGAAGCTTCAAAATTAGATGCTTAGTTACTGGGGGCCTCCTCTACCGATTACCCGAAAGAAAAATACCCTGTAATTTTCGCATTTTTCGAATGTAAGCATCCAACCTTTACAGTTATATTCCTGAACGCGCACTCTATGAACCTGCCAAAAATTATATGTCTACGGCCGCTGGGGGCGTGGCAAATAAAAACTGAAAAATCTACAGCTGCTGAGCCAATAATTGGCCTCATAATGACTTTGTGACATTTGACCTTGTCTTTTGATTTGCTAAATTATATATATATATATATATATATATATATATATATATATATATATATATATATATATATATATATATATATATATATATATATATATATATATATATATACTTGAGTATACAATAATAATAGAGAATCTAATTAATAACGTAGTTATAGCATGAATTTACTCTTTAATGTTTGGCAATACGCTATTATTTGGTTTACACGTCACTGTCGAGGTTTTGTTAAAACTTGACGCGATATTGACCGTCGCTTGGGTTGCCTTTGCGTTAGTTGTTTAGCGGATAGCAGTAAAAGGGACACAAGAATTAATAGCTTGGTTATTGCATCAAGATTCACAATTTATTGCTATCCTACCGGCACTTATGACAACTTGCTTTATTCACTATTAACTTAAGACTGAAGACAAATTCATCATAGGCTTATTTTATATGCTATTGATACTACGCATCACCAACACCGACGCGTCGATGCAACTGTAATTTCTTGGATAATACATTGGAAAACACAATATAATTTTAAAAAAATTTGAAATATCACATTTAGTAGTTTTTTTTTAATGTCAAAGAACAAAAATAAATTTTTTGTCCCATGTGAAAACACTTTCGTGTCAAACTGTATATATATATGGGTTCAAAGGGTTCAGGGTATAAGAAGGAATATACATGTATGTCTACCGTTCGATTTGACCCTTTCCAGTCGCTGAGTTGAACAATATATACTTTAGATCTGCAATTGTATACAGTAGCACATAATTATGTATTGTTCCTCACAATTTGGACACGCATAATCACGCGCTCAGATAACTGTGTACTGTGTGACTCACAGACGGACAGACGAACATGACTATATAAATTAAGCTTATCGAACTTATCAAGAATATATATACTTTGTCCCACTTGCAATAGGTTCAGTATATCAAAAGAATATTTTAGTTCCATGATTAAAAACATCTTTTTATTTTTTAATATTTTGTTCACCAAAATATTTGATGTACCAAAGAAATGTCAACTATAATCATCTGAAAAAAATATATTTAATTAAGTTATTGACTGTTGAATGTTGTGCTATTTATTAATTATAAAACTTTATCTATCATATTTAGGATGCCAGCAGATCCTTCGGATGAAATACCAGGACCCCAGGTTCCAAAAACAGAACTGGAAGAGTTGCAAATAAAGTCACAGGGTGTTGCTGATGAGGTAACTACTACTTAAATAACT
>JAWNPL010000101.1:0-33186 GCA_035047545.1 Drosophila paranaensis | reverse complement strand
GATAGAGGCCCCCGGCAATTTAGCATCCAATTTTGACGCTTCTAGCACTAAAACTGTGGGAGATATAAGCTGATATTAGTTGCCACGCCCCTTGTGGGCGTAAATATATCCGCCATAACTTTTGTAGGATGTTAGCCGAAGTGTGTAAGTTAGCTGTGAGCTTCTAGCTATCCGAACGACCCCAGAACGTTCCCACGAAAACTGCTGGTCCAATATTATCAATGGTCAGCGAAGGAGCGCTGGGTCTGGGTATCAGGTTCAACAGTGTCAACGACCCACAAGCTCGAGTAAGCGGTTCGCGACTACGTTGCGTGACTTCTGCGGAATAACTGAAGTTCTGCAGCGCGGCGCGGTTGGTGATGCAACAACCAAACCCGACAGCGGCAGCGGCGCTGGCGACAATTTTATTTTAATAGCCCAAGACTATCTCATGTATTTTTTATACCCTGAACCCATTGAAAATGGGAAAATCAGGGTATAATGTTTTTGTTGGAGGGCGTATGTATGTAACAGGCAGAAGGAGGCGTGGCAGACCCCATAAAGTATATATATTCTTGATCAGGATGACAAGCCGAGTTGATATAGCCATGTCCGTCTGTCCGTCTGTCCGTCTGTCTGTCCGTATGTATGAACGCGTCGTTCTCAGAACCTATAAGAGCTAGAGACTTGAAATTTTTTATGTAGGTCCGTGAATAGCACGAATAGATCGAGTTTGTTAAAAAAAGTCGATAACTATTTTAATTTTATTGTTATCGAATAAAAACAATATCGAATGTTAGTTATAAAATTATATCTCCCACGTCTTTATAGCTATAGTCCCCAAATTTTTTTGTAAGTTTTATATGTATTTTCTCTAATTTTGATTTTTGTTAAATTTTGGATACCGGCTCCAAATTTCCCCAAATATTTAAATTGAGGTTAGTTGCACTCAAAGCCAGTAAATGAATGGGTTTACATTTTTAAAAATTGGAAAAATGTAATAAAATATGTTGAACATAAGCTGAAAATTTCATTCAAATCCATTAATTCGCGCAGAAGTTATTAATTAAAACGTTTGGCCAATCGGCCAAACACGTGACCAGCAAAATAAAGCAAACTGTTTTCCTATACATGTGCACACATACACACATACACATTGAGCTGCGTGCATCTAGCAACTTCTAAAACCCGCAAGTTTTAGTGTACATATTTCCAATAGATGGCGCTATGATTTGCGAATTATCAGCTGCTCAGTTGGTTCGAAACTTGGATGGCGGTATTCAATCGAACCATAGATGACGCTATTAGCTAAACAATTGAAATGAATTGAATTTAGTTTTCTGTGCGTTTATACGAAATGCTAATTATGCAGTATTTTAACGCAGATAGCGCGGGGTTTAGGGTATCTCCTAGTCGGGACCGCCGACTAGAGTTTTCTTACTTGTTTTTAGATTAAGTTTATATTCTTATCGCGGCGGATGGACCGGAATAAACATTCATTGTCTCATTTAGTTCCCGCGACTTTTCATTTGTGTTCGGGTAACTATCTTAATAATTTATATACCAAGTCTCAAGTCTCTAGCATCAATAGTGCTCAAAATATAACAGAATTAGTAAAATCACTATATTCAGATTTGCCACGCCCCTAGTAGGCGTGGCCATAAGATTTTTTGAGCGAACTTTTATAGGTTCGTAACAGTAATCCATGTTCCAAATTCTAGCTTTAAAACTGTAGAAGATACAGTTTGACCCGATTTGTCACGCCCCCTACGGGCGTAGATATATCCGCCATAGCTTTTTAATTTTGGGATGTCGACGTGAGTGTTCAGTTAAAATCTCAACTCTCTAGCCCTTCTAGAAGTAGTGTTTCTGAGATACAGGAAAATGCATCGGGAAAATCTTGATACTTTATCTGACGAGGGTATACACGAGTATATATTTCAAATTTCAAGTCTCTAGCTTCAATAGCGTGGAAATGATTTGCGTTCATACGGACAGACGGACAGACAGCATGACGGACATTGCACAAACCCATTATACTTTTACACTTCGTGAAAAAGTATAAAAATTAGTCTATTATTAAATAAATTATCTTGTTCCTTATACTTTTAAGAAAAACCGAATATTAATGTAACGAAAAATTTGGAGTATTTTTTATGTTACCTATATTTTTATACCCTGAACCCATTGAAAATGGGAAAATCAGGGTATAATGTTTTTGTTGGAGATCGTATGTATGTAACAGGCAGAAGGAGGCGTGGCAGACCCCATGTATGTATGACCGTATGTATGAACGCGTCGTTCTCAGAACCTATAAGAGCTAGAGACTTGAAAATTTGTATGTAGGTCCGTGAATAGCACGAATAGATCGAGTTTGTTAAAAAAAGTCGATAACTATTTTAATTTTATTGTTATCGATTAAAAACAATATCGAATGTTAGTTATAAAATTATATCTCCCACGTTTTTATAGCTAGAGTCCCCAAATTTTTTTGTAAGTTTTATATTTATTTTATCTAATTTTGGTTTTTGTTTTGGATACCGGCTCAAAATTTCCCAAAATATTTAAATTGAGGTTAGTTGCACTCAAAGCCAGTAAATGAATGGGTTTACATTTTTAAAAATTGGAAAAAAATTTAATAAAATATGTTGAACATAAGCTGAAAATTTCATTCAAATCCATTAATTCTCGCAGAAGTTATTAAACAAAACGTTTGGCCAATCGGCCAAACACGTGACCAGCAAAGCAAAGCAAACTGTTTTTCTATACATGTGCACACATACACACATACACATTGAGCTGCGTGCATCTAGCAACTTCTAAAACCCGCAAGTTTTAGTGTACATTTCCAATAGATGGCGCTATGATTTGCGAATTATCAGCTGCTCAATTGAATCGAAACATGGATGCGCTATTCTATCGAAACATAGATGGCGCTATTAGCTGAACAATTAAAAATGAATTGAATTTAGTTTTCTGTGCGTTTATACGAAATGCTAATTATGCAGTATTTAAAAAAAACGCAGATAGCGCGGGGTTTAGGGTATCTCCTAGTCGGGACCCCCGACTAGAGTTTTCTTACTTGTTATTATTAGTATTAAATAAAATCTACATGTACGACATTTATGAAAAGCCAACGCCAATGTTGAATTTTTTAATTTTGATCAACTTCTAAGCTCAAAAGGCTCTTTTTGAGTAGTTTCAGTGTTCGTTTTGACATTATTGCCCTGACTGTAACGTGGTTAAGCCCGAATGTTTATAATAGTGAGATTCTCTCGAACGATTTCACTATTTACAGACATGATCGACGGACTCGTAGAGGTGGAGGTGTCTAATTGGGCGTTAAATCTTATATCCTTTCTGAATCTTTTATTTTTTCAGCATCTCATGATATCGAGATAGTTGCTGTTAAACTTACTCTTAAATCTTGCTCCCTCTTTATTACTTGTTCATATATTCCCCCCACTTCTGATTTTCAAGTTTATGCGCAACATATGACTTGCATTCAAGAAATTTATGGACACGTGAAGGATAACGATTTCTTTCTGGTGTTAGGCGACTTTAATATACCGAACACTTCTTGGATCTCTAATCCTAGTTCAAGTTCCCTTATTCCTACAATTGATCATTTTTTCTTTGATTAATTACTTTCTATTTCTATGTCTCAGATGAATGAAATCTCAAATCATCTGAATCGATGGCTTGATCTGGTTTTTATTAATGATGACTCTTGCATTAATGTTTCCAGATCATCCCCTTTTTGTTTACCAGAGGATATTTATCATCCTACATTGTAGGTATCTCTGACCCTAAGTTCACCTCCAATTTCTGAACCTACTCCATCTAAACGTCGTTGTTACGTTAAGTGCAACTTAGCTTTGCTTAACCAACTTATTAGTGCAACAGATTGGTCTACGTTATATGATTCTGTTGATGTTAATTGTGCATCAACTATTTTCTATAACATTTTAAACTCTCTTATTGATGAGTGTGTTCCTATGTGTCTCCCTGTGCCTTTTTCTAATAAACCTCCATGGTTTACTCAGTCGCTTTCTAATTTAAGAAACATTAAGTCTAAATGTTTTAAAAATTTTAAAAAGTGTGGCTCCACTATTAACTGGTCTAAATATTCCATAGCCAAGTCGAATTTTAACATTTTAAATTCCCGTTGCTATGAGAATTACCTTATGCGTTGCAAAAGACAATTTGCTCGAGACCCTAAAAAATTTTATTCCTTTGTAAATTTGAAACGTAAGTCTTCTAGTTTACCTTCCAAATTTTTTTATTAGTCTTTGAATTCTTTCAATGATCAGGATTCCTCAGATCTTTTTGCTGATTTCTGTCAGTCAACTTACTCATCTGTAGACCCCTATAATACTTCTTACCCATATTATATATATATATATACAAATATACAAATATATATACAAATATTGTTAACGTTTTCAACATTTCCCTTGATTCTCTGATTTCTGCCATTGGGTCAATGAAATCGTCTTTCTCCCCTGGAGCTGATAATATTCCTAGTTGTGTTATAAAAGAATGCTGTGATTCCCTTCAGTTACCTTTACTAAAGCTTTTTAACTTATCTCTGGAAACCTCTGTGTTTCCGTCTATTTGGAAAGAGTCTTTTATTATCCCTCTATATAAGAAAGGTGGGCGATCTGACATTTCTAATTATAGGGGTATTGCCAAACTATCGGCTATTCCGAAGTTATTTGAAAAAATAATAACTTCCACTTTACAGCATTTGTGTAAATCAATTATTTCGCCACTACAACATGGCTTTGTTCTTAATCGATCAACCTCTACTAATCTGCTTGAATTTACTTACCTAGTAAACGATAGTTTTTTAAATAAAATGCAAACTGATGTTATTTATTCAGATTTTAGCAAAGCATTTGATTCAGTTCATCATGAAGTATTGCTTCATAAGCTTGATCTCTTAGGGGTTTCTCCTCAACTCTTATCTTGGATGTCATCCTATTTAAAGTGTAGAACCCAAAGAGTTATTTTGAGAACATCTCTTTCAAAACAAATCTTTGTTCTGTCAGGTGTTCCTCAGGGTAGTCATTTTGGGCCTTTACTTTTTATATTATTTATCAATGACCTTCCCAGCTGTATTTCTTATTCAAAGATTTTCATGTATGCTGATGACGTAAAACTTTGCCTTTCTTATTCTAACGCAATCAATCATCAATGCTTACAAGATGATCTTAATTCCTTCCAAGTTTGGTGCTTGGCCAATAGGTTGCGTTTAAACTGTTCTAAATGTATGACAATGACCTTATGTCGTACTACTCCATACATTGCTAATTATTCAATTAATAGCGATTCTTTGCAACGCATTTTTTCTGTCAAAGATCTAGGTGTACTCTTCGATTCAAAACTTCGCTTCAATACTCATATCTCAACCATTATAAATGAAGCCAAAAGTGTTCTTGGCTTCATTAAACGTTGGGCGAAAGAGTTCAATGATCCTTTTGTAACTAAACTCCTTTATGTTTCATTGGTACGACCTATTTTAGAATACTGTTCAATTATATGGTCTCCACAGCATAAAGTGTACCAGGATCGTATTGAATCGGTCCAAAAACAGTTTCTTCTCTTTGATCTAAGAAATTTAAACTGGGATCCGAATCTCCGTCTACCGTCTTATCATAGTCGTCTCCTTCTTATTGATCTTCCTTCATTAAAAAACCGTAGAACAATCCTTGGGATTGCTTTTCTTCATAATTTAATTGAAGGTAATATTGATTCGTCCTTCTTGTTAATGAAACTTCATTTTTCGGTTCCTTCAAGAACAACTAGACACTTTCGCCCTTTGCATTTACCTCTGCTCACATCGGATTACTCGTTGCACAGTGCTTTTCATGTATTATGCGCGAATTATAATAAATTTTATCACGTTTTTTCCTCTGAACTCTCTCTTCCTCTAATCAAATCTTTGATTTCAGCTTTTCTTAGGGATATCACTTAATCGTGATGGTGGAAATTTTATTTTTTTATTACATATTTATATTACATATTTATATTTACAGTTAGATTCTTTAATTTTACTTTTAATTTTCCTGTATTGCCTCTTTCTTAAATTTCTTTATTTCAATAATACCACTAACCACATCGGGCTGTGAATTGGGGCATAGCTGGCCGGACTGGCAAATAAAATACCCCCAACGGGTTGGTGATATTTCGAAATTGTTTATCTGTTTGTTTTAGGCTTTAAACAAAGTTGTTTAGTTTATACTTAACTGCTATTTGCATGGCAATGTTATGGGAAATTAAATGCTTAATACCTTTTTTCTAGAGAAACGATTTTAATCAAACTTGTGGCGCGATCATGTCATCCATATGTATGTATGTGCCAAAGCAGAAGTTTCTAGTATTTGATATACTGGAGTTACAATTTTGAGGCGAAGGGGGCGTGGCATCCAAAATTTAACAAAAACCGAAATTGCGTAAGGCTTACATAACACTAAATGCAAAATTTGAAGACTCTAGCTAGAAAGATGAATTAGATAGAATTTTATAGCTTAATTTAGATTTTCGTTTTTAATCGATAACAAAAAACGATAACAGTTATCGAATTTCCGAAACAAACTCGATCTTTTCGTGATATACAGGAACCTACAAAAAAAATTTCAAGTCTCTAGCTCTTGTAGGTTCTGAGAACGACGCGTTCATACATACGGACAGACGGACAGACGGACAGGGCTAAATCGACTCTGCTTGTCTCCCTGATCAAGAATATATATACTGTATGGGGTCTGCCACGCCTCCTTCTGCCTGTTACATACATTTTCACAAAACCATTATACCCTGATTTCCCATTTTCAATGGGTTAAGGGTATAACAAGTAAGAAAACTCTAGTCGAGACCGGTCGACTAGGGTATACCCTGAACCCTGCGAAGAACCGGAATTCCAAGCAATCTCCGTTTCTTAAATATACATAAGTATACATATGTTAATTACAAGCAACACATACACACACATACACAGGCGCAAGTACACACAAGCGTAAGTCGGTGCGTCAGCTGTTCTTTGGCTGCTATTTGCATGGCAATGTTATGGGAAATTAAATGTTTAATAACTTTTTTCTAGAGTAACGATTTTGATCAAACTTGTTGGGCGTGATCATGTGATCCAGATGTATGTATGTGCCCAAGCACAGGTCTCTAGTATTTGATATACGGGAGTTAAAAATTTGAGGTGAAGGGGGCGTGGCATCCAAAATTTAACAAAAACACTAAACGTAAAATTTGAAGACTCTAGCTAGAAAGATGAATTAGATAGAATTTTATAGCTTAATTTAGATTTTCGTTTTTAATCGATAACAAAAAACGATAACAGTTATCGAATTTCTGAAACAAACTCGATCTTTTCGTGATATACAGGAACCTACATAAAAAATTTCAAGTCTCTAGCTCTTGTAGGTTCTGAGAACGACGCGTTCATACATACGGACAGACGGACGGACGGACGGACGGACAGACGGACAGGGCTATATCGACTCGGCTTCTCTCCCTGATCAAGAATATATATACTTTATGGGGTCTGCCACGCCTCCTGCTGCCTGTTACATACATTTTCACAAAAACATTATACCCTGATTTCCAATTTTCAATGGGTTCAGGGTATAAAAATATAGGTAACATAAAAAATACTCCCATTTGCAAATTACAGGGCATTTTTCGGTAAGTCATGCCCCTTTTGGGGCGTAAAAATACTTTTAAGGGAATCGATAGAGGCCCCCGCCAATTTAGCATCCAATTTTGACGCTTCTAGCACTAAAACTGTGGGAGATATAAGCTGATATTAGTTGCCACGCCCCTTGTGGGCGTAAATATATCCGCCATAACTTTTGTAGGATGTTAGCCGAAGTGTGTAAGTTAGCTGTGAGCTTCTAGCTATCCGAACGACCCCAGAACGTTCCCACGAAAACTGCTGGTCCAATATTATCAATGGTCAGCGAAGGAGCGCTGGGTATGGGTATCAGGTTCAACAGTGTCAACGACCCACAAGCTCGAGTAAGCGGTTCGCGACTACGTTGCGTGACTTCTGCGGAATAACTGAAGTTCTGCAGCGCGGCGCGGTTGGTGATGCAACAACCAAACCCGACAGCGGCAGCGGCGCTGGCGACAATTTTATTTTAATAGCCCAAGACTATCTCATGTATTTTTTATACCCTGAACCCATTGAAAATGGGAAAATCAGGGTATAATGTTTTTGTTGGAGGGCGTATGTATGTAACAGGCAGAAGGAGGCGTGGCAGACCCCATAAAGTATATATATTCTTGATCAGGATGACAAGCCGAGTTGATATAGCCATGTCCGTCTGTCCGTCTGTCCGTCTGTCTGTCCGTATGTATGAACGTGTCGTTCTCAGAACCTATAAGAGCTAGAGACTTGAAATTTTTTATGTAGGTCCGTGAATAGCACGAATAGATCGAGTTTGTTAAAAAAAGTCGATAACTATTTTAATTTTATTGTTATCGAATAAAAACAATGTCGAATGTTAGTTATAAAATTATATCTCCCACGTCTTTATAGCTATAGTCCCCAAATTTTTTTGTAAGTTTTATATGTATTTTCTCTAATTTTGATTTTTGTTAAATTTTGGATACCGGCTCCAAATTTCCCCAAATATTTAAATTGAGGTTAGTTGCACTCAAAGCCAGTAAATGAATGGGTTTACGTTTTTAAAAATTGGAAAAAATGTAATAAAATATGTTGAACATAAGCTGAAAATTTCATTCAAATCCATTAATTCGCGCAGAAGTTATTAATTAAAACGTTTGGCCAATCGGCCAAACACGTGACCAGCAAAATAAAGCAAACTGTTTTCCCATACATGTGCACACATACACACATACACATTGAGCTGCGTGCATCTAGCAACTTCTAAAACCCGCAAGTTTTAGTGTACATATTTCCAATAGATGGCGCTATGATTTGCGAATTATCAGCTGCTCAGTTGGTTCGAAACTTGGATGGCGGTATTCAATCGAACCATAGATGACGCTATTAGCTAAACAATTGAAATGAATTGAATTTAGTTTTCTGTGCGTTTATACGAAATGCTAATTATGCAGTATTTTAACGCAGATAGCGCGGGGTTTAGGGTATCTCCTAGTCGGGACCGCCGACTAGAGTTTTCTTACTTGTTTTTAGATTAAGTTTATATTCTTATCGCGGCGGATGGACCGGAATAAACATTCATTGTCTCATTTAGTTCCCGCGACTTTTCATTTGTGTTCGGGTAACTATCTTAATAATTTATATACCAAGTCTCATGTCTCTAGCATCAATAGTGCTCAACATATAACAGAATTAGTAAAATCACTATATTCAGATTTGCCACGCCCCTAGTAGGCGTGGCCATAAGATTTTTGAGCGAACTTTTATAGGTTCGTAACAGTAATCCATGTTCCAAATTCTAGCTTTAAAACTGTAGAAGATACAGTTTGACCCGATTTGTCACGCCCCCTACGGGCGTAGATATATCCGCCATAGCTTTTTAATTTTGGGATGTCGACGTGAGTGTTCAGTTAAAATCTCAACTCTCTAGCCCTTCTAGAAGTAGTGTTTCTGAGATACAGGAAAATGCATCGGGAAAATCTTGATACTTTATCTGACGAGGGTATACACGAGTATATATTTCAAATTTCAAGTCTCTAGCTTCAATAGCGTGGAAATGATTTGCGTTCATACGGACAGACGGACAGACAGCATGACGGACATTGCACAAACCCATTATACTTTTACACTTCGTGAAAAAGTATAAAAATTAGTCTATTATTAAATAAATTATCTTGTTCCTTATACTTTTAAGAAAAACCGAATATTAATGTAACGAAAAATTTGGAGTATTTTTTATGTTACCTATAGTTTTATACCCTGAACCCATTGAAAATGGGAAAATCAGGGTATAATGTTTTTGTTGGAGATCGTATGTATGTAACAGGCAGAAGGAGGCGTGGCAGACCCCATGTATGTATGACCGTATGTATGAACGCGTCGTTCTCAGAACCTATAAGAGCTAGAGACTTGAAAATTTGTATGTAGGTCCGTGAATAGCACGAATAGATCGAGTTTGTTAAAAAAAGTCGATAACTATTTTAATTTTATTGTTATCGATTAAAAACATTATCGAATGTTAGTTATAAAATTATATCTCCCACGTTTTTATAGCTAGAGTCCCCAAATTTTTTTGTAAGTTTTATATTTATTATACCCTGAACCCATTGAAAATGGGAAAATCAGGGTATAATGTTTTTGTTGGAGGGCGTATGTATGTAACAGGCAGAAGGGGGCGTGGCAGACCCCATAAAGTAAAGTATATTCTTGATCAGGGAGAGTAGCCGAGTCGATTTAGCCCTGTCCGTCTGTCCGTCTGTCCGTCCGTCCGTCTGTCCGTCTGTCTGTCCGTATGTATGAACGCGTCGTTCTCAGAACCTATAAGAGCTAGAGACTTGAAATTTTTTATGTAGGTTCCTGTATAGCACGAAAAGATCGAGTTTGTTAAAAAAACTCGATAACTGTCTTAATTTTAATGTTATCGATTAAAAACGAAATCGATGCTCCGTTATATAATTCTATATAATTCATCTTTATAACTAGAGTCTCCAAATTTTGCATTTAGTGATATTTAGGCTTTGCGCAATTTCGGTTTTTGTTAAATTTTGGATGCCACGCCCCCTTCGCCTCAAATTTGTAACTCTCGTATATCAAATACTAGAGACTTGTGCTTTGGCACATACATACATATGGATGACATGATCACGCCCAACAAGTTTGATCAAAATCGTTACTCTAGAAAAAAAGTTATTAAACATTTAATTTCCCATAGCATTGCCATGCAAAGCAGCCAAAGAACAGCTGACGCACCGACTGGCGTGTGTAGTGCGTGTGCGTGTATATTTTGCTTGTAATGAACGTACATATGCATGTGTATATAAAAGAAACAAAGAATGTTTGGAATAATGGTTCTTCATAGGGTTTAGGGTATACCCTTGTCGAGCGGTCTCGACTAGAGTTTTCTTACTTGTTTTATCTAATTTTGGTTTTTGTTTTGGATACCGGCTCAAAATTTCCCAAAATATTTAAATTGAGGTTAGTTGCACTCAAAGCCAGTAAATGAATGGGTTTACATTTTTAAAAATTGGAAAAAAATTTAATAAAATATGTTGAACATAAGCTGAAAATTTCATTCAAATCCATTAATTCTCGCAGAAGTTATTAAACAAAACGTTTGGCCAATCGGCCAAACACGTGACCAGCAAAGCAAAGCAAACTGTTTTTCTATACATGTGCACACATACACACATACACATTGAGCTGCGTGCATCTAGCAACTTCTAAAACCCGCAAGTTTTAGTGTACATTTCCAATAGATGGCGCTATGATTTGCGAATTATCAGCTGCTCAATTGAATCGAAACATGGATGCGCTATTCTATCGAAACATAGATGGCGCTATTAGCTGAACAATTAAAAATGAATTGAATTTAGTTTTCTGTGCGTTTATACGAAATGCTAATTATGCAGTATTTAAAAAAAACGCAGATAGCGCGGGGTTTAGGGTATCTCCTAGTCGGGACCCCCGACTAGAGTTTTCTTACTTGTTATTATTAGTATTAAATAAAATCTATATGTACGACATTTATGAAAAGCCAACGCCAATGTTGAATTTTTTAATTTTGATCAACTTCTAAGCTCAAAAGGCTCTTTTTGAGTAGTTTCAGTGTTCGTTTTGACATTATTGGCCTGACTGAAACGTGGTTAAGCCCGAATGTTTATAATAGTGAGATTCTCTCGAACGATTTCACTATTTACAGACATGATCGACGGACTCGTAGAGGTGGAGGTGTCTAATTGGGCGTTAAATCTTATATCCTTTCTGAATCTTTTATTTTTTCAGCATCTCATGATATCGAGATAGTTGCTGTTAAACTTACTCTTAAATCTTGCTCCCTCTTTATTACTTGTTCATATATTCCCCCCACTTCTGATTTTCAAGTTTATGCGCAACATATGACTTGCATTCAAGAAATTTATGGACACGTGAAGGATAACGATTTCTTTCTGGTGTTAGGCGACTTTAATATACCGAACACTTCTTGGATCTCTAATCCTAGTTCAAGTTCCCTTATTCCTACAATTGATCATTTTTTCTTTGATTAATTACTTTCTATTTCTATGTCTCAGATGAATGAAATCTCAAATCATCTGAATCGATGGCTTGATCTGGTTTTTATTAATGATGACTCTTGCATTAATGTTTCCAGATCATCCCCTTTTTGTTTACCAGAGGATATTTATCATCCTACATTGTAGGTATCTCTGACCCTAAGTTCACCTCCAATTTCTGAACCTACTCCATCTAAACGTCGTTGTTACGTTAAGTGCAACTTAGCTTTGCTTAACCAACTTATTAGTGCAACAGATTGGTCTACGTTATATGATTCTGTTGATGTTAATTGTGCATCAACTATTTTCTATAACATTTTAAACTCTCTTATTGATGAGTGTGTTCCTATGTGTCTCCCTGTGCCTTTTTCTAATAAACCTCCATGGTTTACTCAGTCGCTTTCTAATTTAAGAAACATTAAGTCTAAATGTTTTAAAAATTTTAAAAAGTGTGGCTCCACTATTAACTGGTCTAAATATTCCATAGCCAAGTCGAATTTTAACATTTTAAATTCCCGTTGCTATGAGAATTACCTTATGCGTTGCAAAAGACAATTTGCTCGAGACCCTAAAAAATTTTATTCCTTTGTAAATTTGAAACGTAAGTCTTCTAGTTTACCTTCCAAATTTTTTTATTAGTCTTTGAATTCTTTCAATGATCAGGATTCCTCAGATCTTTTTGCTGATTTCTGTCAGTCAACTTACTCATCTGTAGACCCCTATAATACTTCTTACCCATATTATATATATATATATACAAATATACAAATATATATACAAATATTGTTAACGTTTTCAATATTTCCCTTGATTCTCTGATTTCTGCCATTGGGTCAATGAAATCGTTTTTCTCCCCTGGAGCTGATAATATTCCTAGTTGTGTTATAAAAGAATGCTGTGATTCCCTTCAGTTACCTTTACTAAAGCTTTTTAACTTATCTCTGGAAACCTCTGTGTTTCCGTCTATTTGGAAAGAGTCTTTTATTATCCCTCTATATAAGAAAGGTGGGCGATCTGACATTTCTAATTATAGGGGTATTGCCAAACTATCGGCTATTCCGAAGTTATTTGAAAAAATAATAACTTCCACTTTACAGCATTTGTGTAAATCAATTATTTCGCCACTACAACATGGCTTTGTTCTTAATCGATCAACCTCTACTAATCTGCTTGAATTTACTTACCTAGTAAACGATAGTTTTTTAAATAAAATGCAAACTGATGTTATTTATTCAGATTTTAGCAAAGCATTTGATTCAGTTCATCATGAAGTATTGCTTCATAAGCTTGATCTCTTAGGGGTTTCTCCTCAACTCTTATCTTGGATGTCATCCTATTTAAAGTGTAGAACCCAAAGAGTTATTTTGAGAACATCTCTTTCAAAACAAATCTTTGTTCTGTCAGGTGTTCCTCAGGGTAGTCATTTTGGGCCTTTACTTTTTACATTATTTATCAATGACCTTCCCAGCTGTATTTCTTATTCAAAGATTTTCATGTATGCTGATGATGTAAAACTTTGCCTTTCTTATTCTAACGCAATCAATCATCAATGCTTACAAGATGATCTTAATTCCTTCCAAGTTTGGTGCTTGGCCAATAGGTTGCGTTTAAACTGTTCTAAATGTATGACAATGACCTTATGTCGTACTACTCCATACATTGCTAATTATTCAATTAATAGCGATTCTTTGCAACGCATTCTTTCTGTCAAAGATCTAGGTGTACTCTTCGATTC
Organism: Drosophila paranaensis; assembly: GCA_035047545.1. Taxonomy (NCBI): domain Eukaryota; kingdom Metazoa; phylum Arthropoda; class Insecta; order Diptera; family Drosophilidae; genus Drosophila; species Drosophila paranaensis. The sequence continues at coordinate 19,283 of JAWNPL010000101.1, read as the reverse complement.
AAAACTTCGCTTCAATACTCATATCTCAACCATTATAAATGAAGCCAAAAGTGTTCTTGGCTTCATTAAACGTTGGGCGAAAGAGTTCAATGATCCTTTTGTAACTAAACTCCTTTATGTTTCATTGGTACGACCTATTTTAGAATACTGTTCAATTATATGGTCTCCACAGCATAAAGTGTACCAGGATCGTATTGAATCGGTCCAAAAACAGTTTCTTCTCTTTGATCTAAGAAATTTAAACTGGGATCCGAATCTCCGTCTACCGTCTTATCATAGTCGTCTCCTTCTTATTGATCTTCCTTCATTAAAAAACCGTAGAACAATCCTTGGGATTGCTTTTCTTCATAATTTAATTGAAGGTAATATTGATTCGTCCTTCTTGTTAATGAAACTTCATTTTTCGGTTCCTTCAAGAACAACTAGACACTTTCGCCCTTTGCATTTACCTCTGCTCACATCGGATTACTCGTTGCACAGTGCTTTTCATGTATTATGCGCGAATTATAATAAATTTTATCACGTTTTTTCCTCTGAACTCTCTCTTCCTCTAATCAAATCTTTGATTTCAGCTTTTCTTAGGGATATCACTTAATCGTGATGGTGGAAATTTTATTTTTTTATTACATATTTATATTATATATTTATATTTACAGTTAGATTCTTTAATTTTACTTTTAATTTTCCTGTATTGCCTCTTTCTTAAATTTCTTTATTTCAATAATACCACTAACCACATCGGGCTGTGAATTGGGGCATAGCTGGCCGGACTGGCAAATAAAATACCCCCAACGGGTTGGTGATATTTCGAAATTGTTTATCTGTTTGTTTTAGGCTTTAAACAAAGTTGTTTAGTTTATACTTATCTGCTATTTGCATGGCAATGTTATGGGAAATTAAATGCTTAATACCTTTTTTCTAGAGAAACGATTTTAATCAAACTTGTGGCGTGATCATGTCATCCATATGTATGTATGTGCCAAAGCAGAAGTTTCTAGTATTTGATATACGGGAGTTACAATTTTGAGGCGAAGGGGGCGTGGCATCCAAAATTTAACAAAAACCGAAATTGCGTAAGGCTTACATAACACTAAATGCAAAATTTGAAGACTCTAGCTAGAAAGATGAATTAGATAGAATTTTATAGCTTAATTTAGATTTTCGTTTTTAATCGATAACAAAAAACGATAACAGTTATCGAATTTCTGAAACTAACTCGATCTTTTTGTGATATACAGGAACCTACAAAAAATTCGAAGTCTCTAGCTCTTGTAGGTTCTGAGAACGACGCGTTCATACATACGGACAGACGGACAGACGGATAGACGGACGGACGGACGGACAGACGGACATGGCTATATCAACTCGGCTTGTCATCCTGATCAAGAATATATATACTTTATGGGGTCTGCCACGCCTCCTTCTGCCTGTTACATACATACGCCTTCCAACAAAAACATTATACCCTGAATTCCCATTTTCAATGGGTTCAGGGTATAATGAAGATATTGGTTTTTAATCGATAACATTAAAACGATTCTAGCTATCGATTATTTGAAACAAACTCGATCGAATCGTGATATACACGAACTTCCTTAAAATTTGAAGCCTTTAGCCTTTATATCTTCTGAGATCGACGCGATCAAACATACGGACAGACGGACAGACAGACAGACGGACAGGGCTAAATCAACTCGGCTTCTCTCCCTGATCAAGAATATATATACTTTATGGGGTCTGCCACGCCTCCTGCTGCCTGCTACATACATTTTCACAAAAACATTTTACCCTGATTTCCAATTTTCAATTGGTTCAGGGTATAAAAATATAGGTAACATAAAAAATATTCCCATTTGCAAATTACAGGGCATTTTTCTGTACGTCATGCCCCTTTTGGGGCGTAAAAATACTTTTAAGGGAATCGATAGAGGCCCCCCGGCAATTTAGCATCCAATTTTGACGCTTCTAGCACTAAAACTGTGGGAGATATAAGCTGATATTAGTTGCCACGCCCCTTGTGGGCGTAAATATATACGCCATAACTTTTGTAGGATGTTAGCCGAAGTGTATAAGTTAGCTGTGAGCTTCTAGCTATCCGAACGACCCCAGAACGTTCCCACGAAAACTGCTGGTCCAATATTATCAATGGTCAGCGAAGGAGCGCTGGGTCTGGGTATCAGGTTCAACAGTGTCAACGACCCACAAGCTCGAGTAAGCGGTTCGCGACTACGTTGCGTGACTTCTGCGGAATAACTGAAGTTCTGCAGCGCGGCGCGGTTGGTGATGCAACAACCAAACCCGACAGCGGCAGCGGCGCTGGCGACAATTTTATTTTAATAGCCCAAGACTATCTCATGTATTTTTAGATTAAGTTTATATTCTTATCGCGGCGGATGGACCGGAATAAACATTCATTGTCTCATTTAGTTCCCGCGACTTTTCATTTGTGTTCGGGTAACTATCTTAATAATTTATATACCAAGTCTCATGTCTCTAGCATCAATAGTGCTCAACATATAACAGAATTAGTAAAATCACTATATTCAGATTTGCCACGCCCCTAGTAGGCGTGGCCATAAGATTTTTTGAGCGAACTTTTATAGGTTCGTAACAGTAATCCATGTTCCAAATTCTAGCTTTAAAACTGTAGAAGATACAGTTTGACCCGATTTGTCACGCCCCCTACGGGCGTAGATATATCCGCCATAGCTTTTTAATTTTGGGATGTCGACGTGAGTGTTCAGTTAAAATCTCAACTCTCTAGCCCTTCTAGAAGTAGTGTTTCTGAGATACAGGAAAATGCATCGGGAAAATCTTGATACTTTATCTGACGAGGGTATACACGAGTATATATTTCAAATTTCAAGTCTCTAGCTTCAATAGCGTGGAAATGATTTGCGTTCATACGGACAGACGGACAGACGGACGGGCAGCATGACGGACATTGCACAAACCCATTATACTTTTACACTTAGTGAAAAAGTATAAAAATTAGTCTATTATTAAATAAATTATCTTGTTCCTTATAATTTTAAGAAAAACCGAATATTAATGTAACGAAAAATTTGGAGTATTTTTTATGTTACCTATATTTTTATTATTAGTATTAAATAAAATCTATATGTACGACATTTATGAAAAGCCAACGCCAATGTTGAATTTTTTAATTTTGATCAACTTTATACATTTTACAGACGTTCAAAGTTGCAAAAATAAAAAATCGAATATTAATGTTACTCACTGTAGTTTTATTTAGGGAAAAAGAAAGACGAGTCTAATAGAATAGCTTGAATGATATAGTAAATATGACATTTTTACGGAGAATGTGAAAGGTACGCTTTCCAAAATTTCAGAGCTAGAACATTCAAAATTTGTTAACAATGGCGGTTCTACATATACTAAAGTACCTTAACCAATTCAAGTCGCAACGATGTATTATAGCTTTTAATGAAAATCGAAGACCTACAGTTTTAAATAAAAAATCTTCAATTTGCTGTTTTTTTTCATTTTGAACGAGAAATATAAATAGTTTGCTCCATTTATTGTCTTGTATATTATAGCACATGCAAAATATAGTTAAACACAAATTTTTTCCATAGAAATTTTCCATTTGCACTTAAACATTTATAGTGCGTACATGTAACAAAATGCCAGTACAAAATGAGTCATTCGGAAGATTTATTGTTTATTTTTGTATTACTTCCTGGTAATTACTTAAATTGTGCTTCGGTCACCATAACTCCATCCTTATCCACAAAACGTGTGTGCATTCCAGCAGCAATTAACCGTTTAGTTGCTGCTATATCCAAATGATGTGCTGAGCAGAAAAGTAGTTTTTCACGAGCTAGGAGTTCCTTTGCTCGACCCAAATCATGTAAAATATAGTGCTACGAATCAGTGAATAAACAAATATATTATTTAACAAATAGATAAACATTATTTACCATTTTTTTTTATTTACAGAAATATGATTCATTTTAGTTGATTAATTTAGAAAATTCTCTTCCCTTGCATAAAACGTCGAACGGACAGGTTGAGCGATTTCATGGCACGTTCACAGAAATCGCCAGGTGCCTCAAGTTGCAAAAGGGTATAAACGATACAGTCGAGCTAATTACAGGCTGTGATCGCGTACAATAGGTCGATACATTCGATTACCCAATGAAGACCCATATATTCCTCGTATGACATTTCGAAAGACTAGGGGAAAAATAAAAAAAACACAATTGATGCAGAACTCCCGACTTAATCAGAATAGGCAGAACAGGGTACTTGTCAAGACAAACAGGAGACTATTAAACAAACTTACTCCACTAGTGGACTCGGGGACAACAGTCTTCATTAAGGGGAGGGGTCTACAAGGAAAACCTCCGTTAAATCAGTCTACAATACAGTTACTCTACAATCTAGGTTGTACGGAAAGATACTAACGTTACCAGGGACAGTTATATTACTGACGCGGCGCGGATGACGGACTACTCAAACACGGACTACATGCCTATTTCGGACGGAAACGTACTTGTTTGGGACGGTAACGACATCTTGCAACACACAACTAACCTTACGGAATTCGCACGAATGATAGAACAGACTAATAAATTGACAACGAAACTAAGGGGAGACAGACCAGACTAATAAATTGATAGAGATGTTCCCACAGTCCCTTCTTGGGTACGCCACTTAAGGTTGTTGGGGGTAACCCCAATGCCCAAGATTTGGAAAACATTAGAATGACAGAGGTGCAACTGGTTTACTCAAACAATAGACAAAACTCAGATACGAAGCGAGAAAACAGATACAACTCACCTATATGAAAAAGCTGTCATTAATGAAATCGGTACCCTTATGTTAATAATCACACTTGCTAAATATATCACAATATAAATATTCTTGACTACGCTGATCTTACGTCTCTTCTCATAAATGAACTTACAGGGACCACAGTTACTGTCGCACGTGACAACACATTCCGGCAGCTTTCGGACAACATAGTGGTGGAATGCGAGCAACAAATTCTGCCCGGGGGGGGGGGGGGGGGGGGGTGTAAGGCGGCGATAAATCTGCCGCCTCACATTTAGTAGTAAGTTAGTTATAAGTATCATCTTATTCAATAATAAGTTAAGTTATAAGTTTAATTGGAACTAGCTTTAAGTTTATTTTGTATAGTAAATAAGTACAGTGAGTAAGAGATTTGATTAGGAGATAAATAATGAAGATTAGGTGTAGGCGCAATGGAGCGCAGAGGCGGCCCATGGAGGGCCCTTATTAGGATTAAGTTAGAAGGCGAACCCCCTATATATTCGCGCCGATGATCGGCAATTCAGCTGCGTGCCGCGGCAAATTGAGAGCTTCGTGGTGAGAAACAGCGTCCGAAAAAACGATCGGCCGAAGGGCGAGTAGGTCAGTCTGGAGCGAGGAGTGAGAAGGTGAGGAGGGCGTATCGCCGCTAGTGAAGAGGAAGACACAAGTGAAGGTGAAAAGTTAGACGAGTGGAAAGTTAAAGTTAATTAAAACAAGGAAAGGAGACACTGGAGGAGGGTAAAAGAATCGTGAGTCATATATACATATAAGTGAAATAAAGTGAAAAGAAACCGAAATCTTTGCGTTTTAATTTCGGAAAACATATGTATAAGTGCTAACGAACTCCAGATCCCCTACTTTGGTGTTTTGTTCGTCAGAGCGTAGGGCCAGCGGGTAAGTTCGAGCCTGCTGCCGCAGCCAAAGTTGATCGGCGCGGTGCAGCAATCGCTGTCGCGCTACTCCCAGGTGAGAGCAGCTCCGCCAGCGGCCGTGAGTTGCTGTATTTCGCATCCCCTACCACAGTGCGTCCCAGCATCCTATAAATTGTCTTGTAGGTAACCCTGGGCTAGGCTGACTTTGCCCCAGCTGGAAAAACGTACCTTTACAATATATATATATATATTAAATCTTTTCTTTTGATTTCACAAGGGGTTTTTAAAAAATTAAAGTGGAGGTGGAAAGGAAAAGCAAACACTTACAGGTTTTTTTTCACAGGTGCAAGGCCCTTCCTCGTGGTATTGCACTGTGGTTAGGTTGAGAGGGTTAACTAAGAAAAAAAAATTATTTATATTGGTAGTTAAAAAATTCGCCGGTGTCCGGCGATCAACAGACAGAAAGCTCCGCGGCACAAGCCACTGAATGAGCTTTTCACGTACGAGCTTTGGCATCGTTTCTTCATCTCACTTCACTTTGATTCTTGGCGGCAAGCGCAGCATATAAAATGTATAAAACCACATTAGAATAAAGTACTCGTGTATTCGTTAATTATTAAATTGTTGTTGTTTCTAATGGCTGGAATACGGGGTTAATACATTGGCGACGAGGTGAAAAGGAGGAAACACAGAAAAGAAGGAAAACGCGACCTAAAAAAAAAGAAGAGAAGTGAGGTTATACACGAAGCAACGCGTGTGCCAGACGCGGCCACAAGCAAGAATTAGAAAAATATATATGTAAGTGCGTACATAGGCTGAGTCGAGAGAGGCAAACAGCTGAGCAAGGCAGAACTAACGCCCGTGCAAGCTGAAAATATCTGGAAAATACCAGAAGTTGTACACAGCATGGCTGTCCAAGCGAAATCATCTGAAAAGAATCAGAGGCTGAGCACGAATTAAAGTGTAAGCTAAAACAAATCAGCAGGATGGCTGAAATTAAACCATTTCTGTGCGCCAACATAGAAAAATCGTTGTGGCGCAACGAGTGGGAGAAATGGCTTCGGTCATTCAATATCTATGTGGACACAGAAGAAATTTCATCGGTAATTAAAAAGCGGAACAAGTTACTGCATCTCGGCGGACCACAGCTACAAGAGGTGGTGTACAGTCTTCCAGGCGCGTTAGTGCCATACGATACGACAAAGGAAAATGAAGTATTTACTCCACTGGTGGATAAATTAAATGAATATTTTTCACGAATTAAAGTGTAAGCTAAAACAAATCAGCAGGATGGCTGAAATTAAACCATTTCTGTGCGCCAACATAGAAAAATCGTTGTGGCGCAACGAGTGGGAGAAATGGCTTCGGTCATTCAATATCTATGTGGACACAGAAGAAATTTCATCGGTAATTAAAAAGCGGAACAAGTTACTGCATCTCGGCGGACCACAGCTACAAGAGGTGGTGTACAGCCTTCCAGGCGCGTTAGTGCCATACGATACGACAAAGGAAAATGATGTATTTACTCCACTGGTGGATAAATTAAACGAATATTTTTCACCGCAACGTAACGCCGTATTCGAAAGGCACATGTTTCGCAGCATGGTGCCCCGCCAAGGTGAGTGCTTCGCTGAGTTCTTGCTGCGGCTAAGACAACAAGCCAGCAAATGCTCTTTTGGAGCCACCAAAATCGAAATTGAGGAAATCTGCATCGCTGATAAAATCATTGATGCCTGGGCTAAGACTGCGTTGAAAAAGAAGCTATAAGAAGCGGAGCTCTAGCTGGAGGAGATAATAAATATGTGCACAGTTGAAGAGAAAGTGAATCAGCAGTCAGAGGCAATGGTTATTCCGTCGGATGCCGATGTCGTGAAGAAAATTGCCGTCCAAACAAAAGAAATGACAGGACGAATGATGTGTGTGGCCGGTGTGGGGCAACAGACCATGATGAACGCAGTACGGCATGCCCGGCAAGAAACTCAAAATGTAATAAATGTTCCCGGCTCGGACATTATGCTCGGATGTGTAATCAACGCAAGCGACCACGAACCTCACAGTACCAGGTACGCGCCATCGAGGAGGAGGAGACTAAGTGTCACAGCGACAACAGTTGGTCGAACTGTTTTAAAATAACTGGTGAACCAGCAGGAGAAGAAACCGTATCATGTCTAGTTGGGGGATCCCAGCTGCAAATGATAATTGACTCCGGATCACGGTACAACCTGATAAGCCGTGGCGATTGGCTGCAACTGAATAGTGTACATGCGACAGTGTTCAATGTTCGTACCAACTCGTCTACCCAGTTTCGAGCCTATGCTTCGGATGACGTGCTGAAGGTGACTAACGTTTTTGAAGCTTCGATAAGAATTCAGGAAAGACCAGAGATGATTGCTACATTTTATGTAATTGAAAATGGTAGACAAGCATTACTAGGTCGGGACACAGCGTACAACTCAACGTCCTAAAATTTGGTTTAGGCGTAAATAGAGTGGATTCGTGCGCACATTTTCCGAAATGGAAAGCTTCACCCGTGAGATTGTCCATAGACCACAATGTGAGACCAATGCAGCAACCAATGCGGACATTTCCGACTGCGTTAGACGACCAAATTGCAGAAAGGATAAGCCAGGCTGTGCAGCAAGACATTATAGAGCCAGTCCATGGACCGAGTTCATGGATTTCCCCAGTTGTAATTGCGTAGGGCGAATTTGGCCTCACAGTAATTATTAACATTTCACAGGGCGTTATGAGGTATATATAAAATTTGTCCAACATTTTTCCAATTATTTTTCTCAGAATATGGTCAAACGTTGTTTTTGACATTCGGGTGTAATTAAAAAAAAATTTTTTAACTGCTTTAAATTAGTATATAAAGTATGTAATTCGCATTTTAAACGTTTTTTAATTGAACGGATTCTGCTTGTTTATGAAAAACTCATAACAGCAGTAAGCAGCAGTTCTCTTTTTGCAAAAGCTTTCACACCGATTCTTAACGCTTCTCGCCGGCACTCTGCCGTTAGCCTTATAATAAACGCAATACACAACACATCAAATTGGTACCAAACTCTAGACTCGCAGGAATACAAAGCCCTAAAAAACACGTCAAGATTCCATCAAATTAAAATCATAAGACTTAGACTTAGCCACACGAACATCACCTACCAGCACTACCTCGACCCATCAATAAATTCTACATGTCTATTCTGCAATAATACAGTGACCTCACGATAGAGGTCTGCACCCAGAACCATGGAGATAGACCCAGGCCGGTAGAAGGTCGGATCCGCCAGGACGAGTGTGGAGAACTTCCCTCGCACCGTCTCGGGAACCTCGCGGTTGGGCGTGCGGATGCACAGATTGGGCTCCACCTTGAGCATGAGCGCCTTCCGAAGAGCCGAGTCGCTCTTGGACTCAATTACAGCCGAGCAGGCTTTGTCGTCCCCGACCTGAGTCACAGCCAGTCCGAGGGCCTTGGCAAACGAGCCATTGATTAGGCTCACGGGGGCGCAGCTTCGTCGTCCTGGATTGGAGGAGTGACGCTAGTGTGGGCGCCTGAAATGCTGTGACTGCCGCCGGGCGATCGGAGGATTCAACCGATCGCCGCCTAGGAGATCTAGGACGGTGGTGATCACAGTGTGGGACTGGCGATCCACGTCGAGCAGGTCGATCAGCCATGTGGAGAAGTGTGTGGTGGGGTTGAGCACACCGACGACATCCCCCCGAGCTCCGGCAAGCTCCGTCAGAATTCTCGTGGGCCAAGCAGTTCGAGCAGTAGCGGTTGACGAGCACCACTCTCAGGCGTTTCTCAGCGCTCAGGTTGAGGAACCGCCGGTACTGGCGGAGTGCGTGAACTCCGCGGCACACTCGACACCGGTAAGAATCTACCCCACGGGGGCGGAGTTTATTCGGTCGAGCGATCGAGGAACGAGTCGGAGCCATATTGCTGCGGAAAAGGGTGGTTGGCTGGAATCAGACAGTAAGCAGAAATGGATTAGTTGGTGTGGGGGCTCGAAAGAGCGGACACTGGAACGAGGACATGGAGACAGCACATAAAGATATCCGCAGCGGGTTAGTGCTTCGTCGGTGCCGACTCAGGCTGTCCTCTGAAATGATGAAGCCAGCAAGTTGGCGTTTTCCATTTATTCCGCTTGTGGAGCTCTTTCAAGTATTCGTCCTTCCAGCGGCGGCAAAAGCTGTGATGGATTGCCTTCAAACGCTGCCACCGGTTGATCAAGGACATGGGCTCGGCATGGATTTCAGGCTCTGCAATAGATGCGAGGGGGCTTCCGACCAGGAAGTGCCCGGGGCTTAATGCTTAGAGGTCCGTTGGATCCTCACTCATAGAGAGATGGGACGAGAGTTGAGGCACGCTTCTATCCGACAGAGCAGAGTGGACAATTCCTCGAACATGTACTTGATGGTAGACGTGGCCTTGTAGAATAAGGCCTTAAAGCTCTTGACTCCCGCCTCCCATAACCCGCCCATGTGGGTAGCGCTGGGGGGATGAAATGCCAAGACAGGATGTGCTGAGGAAAAGTCTGCACGAGGCATTGCTTGGTGGCAGCTAGAAAGTCTCTTTCTAGCGCCTTTCCGTTATCGGAATAGATGCGCTGTGGGCATCGTCTTCTGGCCACAAACCGTGAGAGAGCCGCCAGAAACTTCTCCGTAGTGAGATCGGATGTCGTCTCCAAGTGAATCGCCCTGATGCTGAAACACACGAAGACGCAGACGTACCCCTTGGTGATGAGACAAGCTCGCCCGGTATAGTTTGCGAAAAGGGCCTGGAAAATGTGATTCGCTCTCGAGGAAGGTCTCCCATCATTTGCGTATGTTGACGGCGCCGGAAAATGACGCAAGTCAACCTTGCAAATAGGCTTTGATTAAGCTCTTGATCCTCGGAATCCAGAACTTCGTACACAAATAGCGCTGGCTGCCACCGTGCAGTGTGATGCGATGTGCGAATTGGACCATGAAACGCGAGAAATGGGCATCGCATGGGAGCAGGATAGGGTGACGTTCGTCGCAGCTCAGGGACTCTGCCGCTCATAGTCGCATGAGCGAAGGATACCGTATTGATCGAGATAGGGGTTTAAGTTTAACAAGGAGCTTGAAGGCGGAATAGTCCGTTTTTCGGAGAGTGCTCGGATTTCAGCAGCGTACTTCTGCTTCTGAGCGAGCCGTACAAGACCTGTTCTAAGGAAAGCAACTCGTCCTTTTTGAGTTGCACCGTGGAAGGCCTCGCAGCCTTTGGGGTGACGAGCCGCCGGATGTATGATTTGACCCTTAAGGCTTGCCCGTAGTCTGAAAACCGCCCGCTGAAGTCGCCTTCAGGCGTGGATGTGACGGTGTGACAGTGGACCCGCTGCTCCAGTTGCGTGTCCGGTCCATGCCACCATAGCGTACTGACCGCCAAGTCATCAGCAGAGACGCCTCGACTCGCGAGATCCGCTGGATTGCCCTCGGACCGAACATGAGACCAACTGTGACAGCTGGTACTCTGGGAGATACTGGACACGCGGTTTGCCACGAACGTAGCCCAGCTGCATGGAGGCTTATTAAGCCAGGCCAACACGATGGTGGAATCAGTCCAGAATTGGGAAGATGTCGGCTGTACTGGGAGCTCCGGAATCACTGTCGCATACAAGTCGGCTAACAACATCGCGCCGCACTCACATGGTCCTGATGCTGGACCCGCGCGTAGAGAGATACTCCGTAGGCTTGCTGAGAAGCATCGCAAAAGCCATGTAGGTCCCATTTTAGGTCAGGTCGGATCTCTAACCATCTGGGGATGGGTAGCCGGATGAGACCCGGATAATCCTGTAGGAACTCATGCCACTGAAGTAATAGGGACGGGGCGACGTCCCATCCAAGTTCCGTTAGCCAGATTTGCTGCATGAACACCTTAGCTCGAATCACGAAGGGAGCCAGCCACCCTGCTTGATCGAAGAGCTTCGCTATGTGGGACAGGACCTCTTTCTTGGAGACCTGATTCTTTGGTTGTGGGTCGTCAAAGGAGAAGAAGAAGCAGTCTCTCGTGGTTTGCCAGCGGATGCCCAATGTCATGGCAGTACTAGCGTCTTCTAGCTCGAGGAAGTCCTCATGCAGCAAATGGTCTCTTGGAAGAGCATGGAGTATCTCCTTTTTATTAGAGGTCCATTTCCTCAGCGGGAATCCAGCCGAGAGTAGCGCAGCGTTGAGCTCCTGGATAGCGTCGTGGGCGTCCTCTTTATTGTGGGCCCCGGCGAGGACATCGTCTACGTACATGTAGTGACAAAGGATCTCACTTGCCTTTGGATGCAAGAGTTGCACGTCATGTGCTAGCTGTAGCAGGACTCTGATGGCTAGAAAGGGTGCGCAATTGACGCCGAAAGTGACCGTTTGAATCTCGTAGTCCTGCAGATTTCCGCTACGATCTCGGTAGAGAATACGCTGGAACGGGGTGTGCTTGGGGTTAACAAGAATCTGTCGATACATCTGTGTAATGTCAGCGTTAAAGACGAATTGGAAGAAGCACAATTTGTGTATCTGCAGTGTGAGGTCGGCTTGAAGAGTGGGGCCGGTATGCAAGACATCATTTTAGCTGACTCCTTTAGTGGAAGCACTAGACGAGTTAAAGACGACTCGGACTTTGGTGGTAGTGCTGTAAGGTTTGAAGACAGCGTGATGCGGGAGGTAGAAATGATTTCCGTCCGTGGGTGGAGTTACCCGAATCATGTGGCCCAAATCGACGTATTCCTAAAACACAGCGTCATAACGGGCTTTTAAAGGCGGGTTCCTTTGCAGACGCGCCTCATTCCTCAGGAATTGAGCTAAAGCGATAGGTCTGGAGTGAGAGAAGTCTACACTATTCGGATCTTTGAATGGTAGCGAAACTACGTATCGACCATCTTTCCTCCTGCTGGTCGTTTTCCTTCTTCACAAAGGACGTCTGCTCCTTTTTTCGGCTTTGCCGGAAGATATTCTACCTCCCAAAACTTGGTGAGCAGCGCATCAAGTTTCATCTCAGGCCCTCCCGATCGAGCAATGAGTGCTTGGCGTGGCCTTGGTGAATCAGCTAGTATTGGCCCGCAAAACACCCAACCAAAAATGGTCTCTAGACCGACGAACTCGCCACCAATGTCCTTTAGATCCGTTCCCCAAGAATATGCAGGAAGATATCCACCCCAATCATCATCTCAATTGGAGCTGGCCTATTGTAGTGCGGGTCAACCAGTGGACGATCTAAGCACAGGTATTGCACCTTGTCTGGGAAAGGACACGCTGGGATCGCCCCTGTCAGCTTGGGGACGATTAAGGCCAGAGCTTCCACCTGAATTTTACTGTTACCAGGGGCGGACAGTTTCAAAAGACACTCCTTTTTTACACTGTCCCATGCCAGAAACTGCTGCGTTGGTGTGACAGAACGGAGGTTGAAGCAAATTGAAAACCCTCTCGGACAGGAAGGTTGAGTCGGCTCCGGAATCGATCAATGCTCGGACATGAAATTCTTTACCACGATGGTTGAGCGGTACGATCGCGGTGCCTAGCAGATCCTGACCTCGAGCGGCCGCAAAGTAGCTTTGCGCATTCGAGGGTGAGTTAGACGTCGATGGACGTTCGTGCGAGTTGGATGGCTGCGAAATTGAATTCAAGGCGGACTCGTAGCCGGAGTGCAACAGAGTGTGATGGCAGATATGGCAATTATGCGCACTGGAGCAGTCCCTCGTTTGATGACCCCAAGCGAAGCAGTTCAAGCACAAACTCTGAAGCCTTGTTATCTCGGCTCTCTTTGTGACGAACATATCAAGAAAAGTGGGGCAGACACGGATTGGATGATTCTCTTCGTTACAAAGCCTACAGGATGCCATTTTAACGTGAGTCTTCGTTGGATATGCCTGGACTCTCACGGTGGCGGCGGGCTTTCGGAACACAGACGGTACGACCTGAACACCTGGAATCGACTTATGATCCTCAGTTGTCTCAATCACGCGATAGCGATTCATCAGGAAACAGTTCAGGTCATTCCAGGATGAAACTGCAGTCTTATTCGGGACGGATTGCTTCCACAACAAGATAGTTGATTTGGGTGGCTTGCTCGTACAGATTGCTATAAGAAGAATACCCCAATTCTCTGTACTAGCTCCCGAGCGCTCTAATGCAGTCAAGCATGCTTGAAAAGCCGTCTGCAACTCGCGCAAGGACTTGCCTGATTCCTGCGCAACCATGGGAATTAGGAGCAGTTGTTTGGCTTGCGTCATGATCAACAGTCGATCATTCTCGTACCGCGCAGTGAGATTGTCCCATGCGGACTGGAAGCCCTCATTCGTTAATGGGGACTTTGAGACGATAGTTCTGCTTCGCCGCGGGCTTTAGAGTTAAGGTGGTAGAGTTTCCAAACTCCTGCCAGACACGGATTGCGAATGTATATCGCAGAGAACGAATCGCGGAATGTTGGCCACGCAAGGCTGTCGCCTTCGAAAATCTCGACCTCACTTGGAGGCAGTCGATGGCCTTGGGAAGTCGGAGGTCTAGCTGGAGTGGGAACCGTCTGAGCCGATATCTGCTCGATGATGTTCCCCGAAAAGAGTGTTGCACCGCATGTATATCATATAGCACTATTCGTGCTTGGCCTTGATAGTGCTTAACATCATCTGACTGTCTTCAAGGTTTTGGGCAGTGAAGGCCCTGTGGCAGCGGGTATATTCCGATTCCACATTCGCCCAAAGCGACTTCAGCTGCTCTAAGTGCATTTTTATAGAATTTAGGGGACTCTCGTCACTTAGAGCCTCACTTTCGCGAGCCTCGAACATCGTCAAGTCATCGCATGTCGCAATAAAATCGGAAAGTGACATATTGGAACGTTCTCTGAGCTGTTGAGAAGTGGACCGAGTAAGTATGGGAAACCCCGGCTCAGTCACGACGACCGTCGGAGTCGGAGAGATGCTCTTGCGAGGATTAGATACGGAGGAAATGAGAGGACGAGAAGTTGGAGACCCGCTGTGGCTACGAGAGGTCGCTGTAGAGGTACGAATGGGGTGCGCTTGGTTAGCGCTGGACGAGGCTTCGATGGAGTTTCGGACGAAGTGTCTGTGGGACTTGGAACCGTAAGGCTAGCGGACTTCTTATCAGCCTTGAATGGTTCAGTGGACATTATAGAGTGAGCGATGTGGGAGAAAGGCTATTATCGGACCAAACCGGTGGAAAAAAAATGAAAACGCAACGACAGGTAGTGGACTGTATACGGATTAGTTATATGATAAATTTTTTATTCTTTGTTGCGACGTGTGTAGTCCGAAAAGAAAACAACTGTGTCCAGATTGTTGGTATATGGAACTAAATATAATTTTTATACCCTGAACCCATTGAAAATGGGAAATCAGGGTATAATGTTTTTGTTGGAAGGCGTATGTATGTAACAGGCAGAAGGAGGCGTGGCAGACCCCATAAAGTATATATATTCTTGATCAGGATGACAAGCCGAGTCGATTTAGCCCTGTCCGTTTGTCTGTCTGTCTGTCCGTCTGTCCGTCCGTCCGTCTGTCCGTATGTATGAACGCGTCGATCTCAGAACTTACAATAGCTAGAGACTTCAAATTTTTTTTTGTAGGTCCCTGTATAGGGCGCGCATATCGAGTTTGTTTCAGAAATTCGATAACTGTTATCGTTTTATTGTTATCGATTAAGAAAGAAAATCTAAATTCAGCTATAAAATTCTATCTAATTCATCTTTATAGCTAGAGTCTTCAAATTTTGCATTTAGTGTTATTTGGACCTTACGCAATTTCGGTTTTTGTTAAATTTTTGATGCCACACCCTCTTGGCCTCAAATTTGTAAGTTCCGTATTTCAAATACTAGAGACTTGTGCTTTGGCACATACATACATATGGATGACATGATCGCGCCCAGCAAGTTTGATCAAAATCGTTACCCTAGAAAAAAAGTTATTAAACATTTAATTTCCCGTAGCATTGCCATGCAAATAGCAGCCAAAGAGCAGCTGACGCAACGACTGGCGCTTGTGTGTGTGTGCGCCTGTGCGCGTGTGTGTGTATGTGTTGCTTGTAATGAACATATATATACTTATGTATATTAAAGAAACGGAGATTGCTTGGAATTGCGGTTCTTCGCAGGATTCAGGGTATACCCTAGTCGAGCGGTCTCGAATAAAGTTTTCTTACTTGTTTTGTTAGTTTTATATTTATTTTATGTAATTTTAATTTTTGTTAAATTGTGGATACCAAATCCAAATCTCCCCAAATGTTTAAATTTAGGTTAGCTGCACTCAAAGCCAATAAATGAATGGGATTACATTTTTTAAAATGGGAAAAAATGTAACAAAATATGTTTATCATAAGCTGAAAATTTCATTCAAGTTCATTAATCAGCGCAGAAGTTATTAAACAAAACATTTGGCCAACCGGCCAAACACGTGACCAGCAGCGCAAAGCAAACAGTCTTCCTATACATGTGCAAACATACAAACACACATTGAACTGATCGCGTCTAGCAAATTCTAAGAACCGCAAGTTTTAAAGTACATATTTCCAGCAGATGGTGCTATGATTTGCGAATTATCAGCTGTTCAATTGAATCGAAACATGGATGCGCTATTCTATCGAAACATAGATGGCGCTATTAGCTAAACAATTAAAAATGAATTGAATTTAATTTTCTGTGCGTTTATACTAAATGCTAATTGTGCCGCATTTTAAAAAGCGCAGAGAGCACGGGGTTCAGGGTATCTCCTAGTCGGGACGCCCGACTAGAGCTATCTTGTTTTATTTGGTTTTGTTGGTTACTAAAATATTATTTTCAATACATATATAAAATTTTGCAACTCAAAGGGTGTTCAGGAATATAAATGTGAAGTTTGGATGCTTACATTCAAAAAATGCGAAATTACAGCGTATTTTTGGTAAGTCCCCTTTTTGTGGAATCGATAGAGGCCCCCAGCAACTTAGCATCCAATATTGAAGCTTTTAGCACTAAAACTGTACCGCCCCCCTGTAGGCGTAGATATATCCGCCATAACTTTTCGATTTTGGGATGTTAACCCGAGTATATAAGTTAACAAGTAACCCTCGCGCGCTAGGCCCTTTAATATTAACCTACCCTCGCACTCGCATTCCGCTGACAAATCAGTGCAATGCCCCCGCTGCAAAGTAGGAACAGTAACAGGATACTCTCGCAAGCCGCAAGTTGAAGTGTTATCAGTTATGTTGAGCTTTGTGCTGAGTCGGCACTGCCGGCTATGACTCTGGCCGCTTTTGCTTCTAGCTTTAGATTTGACTTTGAGTTTAAGTTTAGTTTTACGTTGACAATCATTGGAATAAATCGTGTTTACTCCGGCACAAGCCGTGAAGACAATTGCATTTATCATTTTATAAGACAACTATACCCAAAGGACAGTAGGTCAAAGGAGGAAGTCAACTCCCCAACATAATCTTCGTAACCGAAAATCATCATATCAATATCATTACATAATTGGCGCCCAACATCATATAGGACTTACGCCCTCATACAAAACCAATTTAGAATTTTGTGACCCATAACATGTAAGTTCACGAAATTGATTTTTAGATCGTTCATAAAACACACAAACAAAGAAAATTGCTGACTACGGAGAATGTTATTGAAAGTTTAAATAAAAAGTAACTCAATATTTACAAAATCCGTTTCTGTGCTTCATGTCTATGCGAGATAAATAAGCTATCACTTACATTTTCACAAAAACAAGTGCCAGCTTAATATAATAGTGCATATGAGCTGGTTTGATGCTGTCAGGAATATAAAAACCGAGTGCGAAAGTGAAGGTGAAACAAAGTGGGATTTAGATACTGATAATAGTCGAGTGCAGAGTGAAAATACAATGGTTCCGAATCATTGGCACAGCAAGAGGCGAGGTTTCATTAAAGTTAAATGAAGTAAGGGAACAAGTCAACAGATTAAGAGTCGAGGCACCTCAGGTTGAGGTATACCAAAGAATCACGGTCAACCCAGAAATAAGATGCGACATTCCGTTAGGTATTATCGAGTCAATCCCCGAATTTGACGGCAGCGCCGACGAATATGTTGCCTGGAGGCAATCAGCTGTAGACGCATATGAGCTCTTCAAGCCGTACGGCAGTAGCACTCATTACCAAGCCGTGACTGTAATTAGAAATAAAATTAGAGGTCCAGCTAGAGCACTCTTAGTATCCTATAACACAGTGCTAAATTTTGATGCAATCGTAGCGAGGCTAGACTGCACTTACGCGGACAAGACATCGCTTCATGTACTGAGACAATCGTTACATATGTGTAGGCCGGGTAATTTAAGCCTCATGGAGGACTACGACGAGTTCGAACGAAAACTAACTCTTGTAACCAACAAAGTGGTTATGACCCACGAGGCAGATCAAGCTACCATAATCAATAAAGAGGTTAGATCCGACGCACTACATGCATTCATATCAGGTCTTAAAAAATCGTTGCGATCCGTTGTGTTCCCAGCACAACCCAGGGACTTGCCATCCGCCTTGGCTTTGGGCAAGGAGGTGGAGGCAAGCATTGAACGAAGTTTTTACTCGGCCTCTTATGCAAAGGCTTTAGAAGAAAGTGCTCAAACAAGCGAGACTAATAAAAACCGTCACACCAGACAGACAACAACAGGGATGAACGGGGCCCCGAAAAAACCCACATTTTTTTAAAAAGCAAAACTCCAACAACGATATTCAGGACAAGAATAAAAGAGATAATCAAGGTCAAGCCCCGGAGCCAATGGAAGTTGACCCCTCCTTATCCAGACATAGACAGCCCACTGCTTATGCAAGACCCCAAACAAATAATGGGCAGGCCTCAAAAAGATCTAATACTTCCGATTGGGCCACAGGCCAAAGGCGTCAACGCTTGAACAATGTCGATCAAGAAGCCGCTAACGAACAGGAACAAAATTATAACAACGCAGCAACAGCCATTGTAGCTGACATAGACGATGATAATGATTCAAAAGATAACAGTGAGTCATTAAATTTTTTAGGGAACTCTCCCAGCTGCCGTATATCAAACGACAGCTGGCTGGGAGAGTATGGAAAATCTTGATAGATACCAGGCGGCGAAAAATTACATAAGGCCCGTAAAGGAGCTTCCAAATGTAACGCCTGTCGACACCCCTTTCACAGTGAGCTCAGTTGACGGCTCCAGTAAAATCAAAGACAAGTGCCTTATGAAAATTTTCGGGCAGGTGCCCCCTTTTTTTGTTAGACACACTTAGCTCATTTGACGCCATCATAGGCTTCGATCTGCTAACGCAGGCGGAGGCGGCGCTAAATTTGCACACTTGTGACTTTACAAACGTCAATGACATAATCGTACCCCTCTCCATTAAAAAGGAGTTCAAGGATATGATATTAAAAAGAACAAAGGCATTCTCAACCTCTAACGAGGCGCTGCCATTTAATACCAACATATTCCAAAGTGTACCCATACCCTATGGGAGTTGCTGACTTTGTAAACGATGAAATCAAGCAACTACTCAAGGATGGCATCATACAACCATCAAGAGTATTCCGATGATTCTAGCGAATCTAGGTAAAGCAAAATTTTTCACAGGGTACCACCAGATCTACTTAGCGGAGCAAGACCGCGAAAAA